>CAUEEP010000893.1:0-452500 GCA_958450365.1 Mesorhabditis belari
AGTAGGTTCGGGGCGAAACTCTTCCATGTCTAGTGTACAGTCGACATGGGCATCGGGTCGGGTCGGGTCAAAAGTGACCCGCTGATCCGACCCTCGACCCGGCTTTGTTGGACTAATGCCAATTATCTTTTTGAAACTGTGATGGACCTGGGCACTATAAACTAAAAAAATGACGAACTGTTATACTACAAACGTTTCTAACTGGCTTCAAATCTGTCGGATTGCCATGATCTATAGCTCAAAAAAATAGTGAAACTCAAGTGCTTTCGAATGGACTAAAGCATCCAAAAATATCAACGCTAAAGAAAGTTATAGTGGTTTGTATCCTGGCTCGATCGTTTCAACTACGTGCGAGTACGGTCCGTTTCGAGTTAGGACTTGTTAGAAAAAGCGATCACCTTTGTTTGTGGAATATATTGGCAGTCTCTTTGTGAGAAATCGATGAAAAAATCGCAATCAAAACAACCGATGATTGAAATGTTCTGAATTTTTTGATAAATCGTAAATTTTAGTTCATCGACTTTTAAAGTTAAAAGGCGTTTCCCGTGAATCGCAAATGATGGATTTTCTCTTGATAATCGGTACTCCTCATTCGAAATGTTTTTCATTAAAAAAGCAAATAAAATAGCGAAAACAGAAAACATTCTCCTCTTAGCCAATAATTTTTGATGCTTTAGTACAAATTCTAGATTCTACTTTTTTTCTATTTAAGAATCAAAGGAAAGGGAAAGACCAAGGTAAAGATTAAGGCAAAAACTAAGGACCTGATTAGTCTTGCGATTAGTGCCTTTATTTCTATTTTGATAAGAAGAAAAAGAATAAGAAAAACGACTTTGAAAACAAAAAACAATGAAATTTTTGTAATCGATTGAGAAAGGGGGTGAAGAATCCTTCCAATTAGATCTCAATTAATATAAACCAGTGAATTCATATAAATTTTAATGCTTTCCCATTGTTAGTTGGCATGAATTTCAATTTTAGGAGCAGTAAGCAATTTGCATAACCTAAAATCTTCAAAGCATTTCATAACAGAAATTTTTCTAACTAAATTGCTAAACTTCTCAACTTAGAAAATGAGTTAAGGCTAAAGTTTTTTCTATTTCATTTTTCAACTAATTGCTGTGAGCATTCGGGAATACTGGGCCCGGGTTCACCATTCGCAAGATCTTTTGCAAGTCGCAAGGTTTTGAACACAATTCAAGTTCACCCAGGGCTGGACGAAGAGACGATTTTCCAGGCCTGGCCCTGGGATTGGCCTGGCCTGACCCTAGCTTTGACCTGGCCTGGCCCTGGCTTTGGCCTGGCCTGGCCCTGGCTTTGGCCTGGCCTGGCCTTGGCTTTGGCCTGGACTGGCCCACCAATTTTCGAATTCGAATGCTAATTTAAGTCGTAAAATGATAGTTTAATATGTTATAATATTAATGCGCTTTAGTTTTAAATACAATAGTGTCAAGAATCATTTATCTATCTAAGAAAAAAAGCAAATGTAACAACGTCAAGATCGTCAAAATTAGCAACAATAAAAACCCAGGCCAGGCCAAATCAAGGTCATGGCTTTTGGCTTGGTTTTGGTCTGACCTGGCCTTGGCTTGGCCTGGCCGGCCATGGCTTTTGGCTTTTTCGTCCAACCCTAAGTTCACCAATAAAACCTAGCGAAATTCAACTTGCGAAATTTCGCAAGACCTTGCGACATATAAAATGACATATAAACGCTGAAAATGGGATTAAAAAGTAATATTTTTAAAAACGGACTTCAAATTCGTGATCAGCATATGCATTTACTCTATATAAACAAAAATTCTGAAGTAAATTGTCATTTTTTTTCGAAAAATCATGAAGGGGTACCACATGATTCTTTACAAAAAAAAATCAAATTCATTAAAAAACCGTAATTACTCAAAAGTTAAGTCTAGTAAATGCTCTTAGTAGAAAAAAAACATAGAATTCACAGTTTTTCTAGTGTTATTAGTCTTACTTATTTATTTATCTTATTTATTTTTTTGATGAAATCGCTCTGAGCACTTCAAGTTTTTAAAGATTTGGTTTGAAAACATTGTTGCTTCAATGCGTAACACTAACTTCAATATATAAATACTTTATTTAGAAAGAAATGAAGTGTGAAAACGACATGAAAAATGTACCAGATAAAAGATCACAAAGTCACTTAAAATGCAACGAAATAGCCCTTTTAAAATCAGACACGGTGGAGATCAAACGCAACTTGTCGGGAAGGGCATTCCAAACTTTAGTCACACGATTTACGAAAAAAGCTCTAGAGAATTTAGAGAAAGCAGATTCGGGATGCAAGATAAAAGAGCCACGCCTAGTCGCCAAAAGCCTCGAGTTTAGTCGAAAAAGATTTTTAAAAAGAGGGTTTTGATGTTTTCCTTTTACAATTTTAAAGCACTCAACAAAATCTATGATAAGACGGCGTTGTTCTAAGGTTTCAAATGAAAGAAATAAAGTGCGCAAACGACATGAAAAATGTACCAGATAAAAGATCACAAAGTCACTTAAAATGCAACGAAGTTTTTTTTTTGATCTGTCTTCGCATTCAGGTGTTCCTATTTGCGCAGATCACAGCCTGCTTCCACATTTCTCTATCCCTTGCTATTGTCATCCAGTGTTTCCTATCTTGATTGTTTCTGGTTCGAAGTCTTCGACTTGCTGGTGCTGGTAATGGTTGCCCTCTAGCCATCCTTTCTCTGACCGTCTCTGCCACTCTTGTGCTCCACCTCGTTGCTGGTCTTCCGATGGGTCTCTTCTGGTCTCGTGGTAGCCACTCTGTGATCCGTATCGTCCATCTGTCGTCTGTTCTTCTGGATGCAACGAAGTAGCCCTTTTAAATTTGTAAGATAGACCCTTCAATATGTAAGATTTTCTTACAGATATCCTTCAACTTTATTTAAATCATAATTTTAACAAGAAAGCACAAAAAGACACTCCAAAAAGAACTATGAAAAATCGATTTCAATAATTTCTTTTTGGGGGTGTCATCAGAGTCAGGAATCATTTTCATCATCAAATCTAAAGGGTGCGCCATAATTACCCGCACAACATTTCATAGGCAGGCCCAGTGATTTTTTTTCTTCTTTTTTACTGGACAAGATTCTTTTGTAGTTCTTCCATCTGTTTTCTTTCGTAATTCATTTGAGGTTTTTAGGTGAACGTAAAATGGTGAAGGCATCGACAAGTCAAGGGGCGATACTTGATCTTCATCAATTCAACATCTTCATTCTCCACCCGACATCATTCGACGACTCAAACTGCCTCGGCGTACGGTTTATGATGCTATCACACGTGAACCGTCCAAGAATCTAAGGACCGTCCAAGAATTTAAGAACTTAAGAACCGTCCAAGAACAGGAAGAAAAGTTACCGTCGCGACCAACCAACAAACTGCCTCGGCGTACGGTTTATGATGCTATCGCACGTGAACCGTCCAAGAATCTAAGGACCGTCCAAGAACAGGAAGAAAAGTTACCGTTACGACCAACAGACTCAAGAAAATCGTCAAGAAACGAATTCAACGAAATTCGACCATCATAGCTCATCAACGATCAGCATAGCGCTAAATCTAGACTCAATTTTCGGGAAAATCAAAGCCAAAGTTATTTTTATTTATAGAAGTTAAAAAGGCAACTTTCATGTGTAAAAATAAGCTTAACAAGTCGAATTTTTTGTACACTTTCAAGCAAGTGTACAAAAAAGATTTACAATCACTCATCTAACCGACTTTTCGACTCATGAATTCTCTTTTTTTCTTCAAGGATCTTTCCTTTTTTCTTTTTTTTCCTTTTCTCTTTAAAGAGAACAGTGATAAGCCGAAAATTCTTCACAAATTTCCCCTGAAAAAGACCATTCTACCATTCTCAACTATTTTCTAGCTAATCCTTGCAAAAATTTTGATTGATTGATGATTTCTTGATCAGAATTTATAATGGTCAAAACCATTTGCACTCGTCAAACGATTTATCTAATCATTGCAATAGCTATTGCTTTGATTGGCATCTTTCTCGTCGGACCTTTCTACTTTGTGCTTTTCGGGAAATTAGTGGAAACACAGATTCCGTTGAAGTGAGTGAGATCTTCGTTTTCAATTTCCCTATTCTTCTCAGCTTTAGCTCTAAACTGAGTTAACTTTGACTTTGACTTATCATTAGTGAAAGTGAGTGAGTGAAAAAGGGAAAAGCTAATGGAATTTCCAAAATCCAAGTCCAAGATATTGATCTTTAAATTTAACCATACAAAAGTTTGGTAGCTGCTTTGGTTGAAGTGAAGCTTTGGAGCTGGGTTGGTGGAGCGAAAAGAGAACTTTGGTGGAACGAAAAGACTTTCTTGTCAACCGAATAAATCAGTTCAGATACTTTTATCTGGCTATAAAATTAAGAAGTTTAACTAGGTAATTCGGTTTATTTTTCCATGAACAGTTGCCCATTCTAGAGAAGCAGATTTCTATCACAAATTGTACTGCTTTGACACTCAATAAATCCGAAACCAACGAACTCACTCATATGAAGGGAAAAGCTATTGAAATTTCCAAAATCTAAGTCCAAACCCTCTAACTGAAAATGCGGAATTTCGATAAAACTCGAGAAAAGCCTGAATTCCAATATACCCTAAAGTCTCGAGTATAAGTTGATCCGAGTATAAGTTCTGCCTTAATTTACATTCGCTTTAATTGCTTTGAATTTCTTTTTGTTGGGTTTTTATACATTTTTATTGTTATATAAACTTTTATTATTGTTCTTGGAGCGCGGGATACTACAGGGTGAGAGCCTATCACCATTGCTATTTGTTATGCATACATCCAGACGATAGTGTTGGAGGAGACGCTGGAAAGCATCTCTTTCGACCGTCGACGTGGACTTTGGCCGGATGAAGAGGCCAGGGAGGGATCCATAAGACTGAGCACCGGAGAGGAGCAGGGCGGACGCGCCGAGCCACGCCCGGAGCAACAAATAACAGCATAAAATTGCTATAACCCTCAATAAATTTACTTCTATTATTGTTCTTAAAAAGCAAAAAAGTTATGCTGCAGCGAGGTTCGAACCCTCGACACACCGCACCGGAGACAGCCGTCAATTTGCTTGCGAAAACCAAACAGAACTTATACTCGCGACTTTAGGGTAATAGTTAATCACGGATTTCACTAGAGTTCAGCTAAAAGGTTAACAAAAGAAATTTGACTTTTCAAAGTGCTGATAAAACAAAACAGGATAGAAAATCAAGAACCGAAGACCTTTGTTTCAGAGAAAACGAGGACGGTTCCTACTCGAAGCTCACTTTTTATTGGCAATCTTTTCCTGTGGACGAATATTGGAAACATTTCCTCTTTAACATCACAAATGCTGATGAGTTTATTTATGAGAATGCGATGCCGAGATTGGTCGAAGTTGGACCGTACACATACAAGTGAGTGGAAAACTATCTTAATCGATTCATTCCAATACCATGATTGGAAAAAGAGCCAAATTTCCAAACCAAAGCTAGGGTTTTAGGCTAAATCTAACAGTAAGAAGGAAACTCTAGAAGGCCAAGACCAATTGAAAGTCATTGGCTTTGGCTTGGCCTTGGTTTTTGGCTTGTCAAATTCACGTAGCTTACATGGAACAGGTTGGAGCTGGCTATAGAATCTCAAGGCTTGATTGCTGCTTAAGAGTATGGGATTCGAGCTTCAAAATATCGCACTCCTGTGCACTCCTGGCTTAAAGTTGATATTGTAGAATTTTCCGTAAACTGTCATTCGTTTTTCAAAGGCTCAAAGAAACAATTTAACGGGTGATAAATGAGAAACGACTCCAGTTGTAAATTTTGTAATTGATTATGTCTTAAAATCAAACAAGTTTGAATAAAAAAACAAGAACTTCTTTTTGAATAATAAAGAATAAACTTTTTGAAAAAAGTGAAATGAGGAACTTCCAAAGGAATCGAAGGAATCGAACCTTGAGTCTGGTCGGCTGGCTGGCTTGGAAAACTATCGCACTAACCACTAGAACTATCGCACTAACCACTAGCCATTTCCCAGTTGTTGTTTGAAAACGCCTTAAGACGTTTGAAGGGGCGGGTGTTGAAGGCGAGCGTTTGAAAACGCGTTAATACTAACTTGTAAGCCAGTTTTAGTGTGTTTACAATGCTCATAAGCAGCTAATTTTACATCATTCGACTCATCTTTCCAAGCTCTACAAGATGTGCTATACCGCATATCGAGATTCCACCGCGAGCTCTAACCAGTTCCTCGTTAGCTTTGATTAAATCCCTTCTCTTTCTGCAAATTTGTAGTTTTTTGCTATATTAATCTAACATTGAGAAACATGAGAAATTGAAAGTTTTTAGAGTTTTAAAGCTTTAATCTTAAAATCGCATTTCCCCATCTCAATGCCACCATTCAGAGAATGGGAATTCAAGCAAGAGGTCACCTTTTTCGACAACGGCAACATGGTCTACTATAAGAATAATAAATCGTGGGCATTCCAACCGGATCTTAGCTGTAAATATTGTCTTTATGGCGACTACATCATGATGCCGAATCCAGCTTTCATGGTTTGCTTTTGATTTCATTCAGTAAAAGACTCTTTTTCTTTTTCTTCAAAGATCGCAAAGAACGAGCGCGTAAATTTCTTTCATTTCTATCAGTAGTATTTCTTATCTTTTGAGGAGTTTTTTTTTGTTTGAAGGAAAGGGAAAATTGGGATGCTTGGAAAATTGTGGTGAAGAGAATTTGGAAATGATTGAGAATTGAAAATTAATTTGACGAAAAAAATAAGTTAACTAGTGTCAAGTGGAAATCTTGATTGGGATCGTATCAAAATAGGATCGTATTGGAACTGTATTAGATCAAAATAGCAACCGTATTGGAATTATTAGATCAAAATAGGAACCGTATTGGAACCGCATTGGAGAGAAATAAACTGGGAAAGAATGTGAGTACGCGAGAAACGCTGCGTTTCCAAATTTAAGCAAAAAGAACAAGGCTAAACTTCAGGCAGTGGTCGGCGAGATGTTCAAATGGAATCAAACCTCGGGAGCGAACAATTTCATTCTAAATCTGGCCACAATGTTGGTCGGGGAATATCCATTGCGGTGAGTAGATCAAGGATCTTCAATAAGAATCTATTGGGTTGACCTACAGTCAATTTTAAACAGAAATATTTATTCAATAAAGCCATCTAAATCAATCAGAATAGTTTCCAGAATAGTTTTTCGATAACCTGTGCTTATTTTACTGATAGAAGACGAATTCGGCTCTCTTAAAAAGTCTTTGGTTTTGCGCAACTCGCCATATCTTTCTTTTAAGTAAGTCAATCTTTATGATTTAGGTGTTATTTTGCTGCACTTGTTAAGATCTACAAAATGACACTAAAATCATAAAGATTGACCCACTTAGAAGAAAGTTATGGCAAGCTGCGCAAAAGATTTGACGCAAAGTAGCTTCTCTCATCTTTTTTATCTTCGAAGTCCTCTTCAAATTTTTCAGTGACGCATATAAATGGTAATTTGATGGAGCTAGATGAGGGAATATGCTGGGGAAGAAGTTCCCAGTCTGAGCTCTTGATTCTAGAGCTTGATTAGCACTGTGTAGGCGGGCATTGTTCATACTGGAATAGATTTCAGATTTGGTCTTTTTGTCTCAAGAGCTTTAGCCAGATTCTGTAGTTGATTGCTGTAGTTGAGAGTTAAGTCGTTGCTTGCTATTCAGTAACTCTCAGTACTCCTAGTATCCAAAAACTCCCAATAACAACTTCAATCAATCTCCCGGTCACTTTCGATCAAAGATTTGTCCCATTTTTAAACCTGTGAAACCATCGATCACATGTCGTCTTGGAGAGGGAGTTATACTTTTGTTATATGATCTAGAAATAGGCTTAAAGTTGAGCATTTATCGAACTCAAATAGCAATACATGCTGGATATGCCCATTTGCACCGATCGGCAAAAGAAATAGTTAATAAAGTAACAAGAAAGCATGCGATGAAACTGCCCTGAAACTGAAAGTGTTTTAAAATAAAGGAAGTTTGTTGTCTCTTTTACTGATAAACACTGAGGGTCAACTAAATTTCTTTTCTTTGCTGTGACTCATCACTTATCGACCAACCCAATATTTCTAGAAAGATTCCAATCGCCGGGATCTTATTCGATTCCTACAATGATCCACTGATCGATGTGATCAACAGTCCTCTATACAATCTCCTCCTCGACAAAAACGGCTTCATTTTTGGTGTGAAGATTCCAGTGATCCCGGCTCTTGGATATTTCCCGCATGTAAGTTTATATCAAACCTTTTGCTGGCCCTAGCTTCGGCCCTAGCTTCGGCCCTAGCTTCGGCCCTAGCTTTTGTTGGCCTTTGGTTTCATCTAGTCCTGTCTAGACATAAGAAAATTGCAAGCTGAACCTAATTCCATCTTTGTTTTCTCAGCCGTCTCTTAACCGATTGTTCTGAAATTTTGTTTACGCATAGAAATTTGTATTCTCTGCTTGTAAACAAAATTTCAGAGCAATTGACCAAGAAACGGCTGAGAAAACGACAATGGCATTAAGTTTGGCTTGGAATTTTCCCAATTCTAGTCCTGTCTCCTATCATTTAGCCAAGAATTCGGGGTTTATCGCATTGTACTTCTAAAGTTTTTTGTCTCTAAAGCAAACCATATTTCAGCTTTGAAAGAAAGATTTCAGTTCAACCACACTTGTGACGAGGACTACGTTGCTTATACGGGTAAAGATGATGTGAAGAACACAGGGAAAATCGTGCGCTGGTAAGAATTCGAATTGATTTGAAACGCTGAGTTTACTAGTAAAAATTAAGGGCAATTATACTCTCGCAAATATTTATGTTCATTTATCAATCCTAATTAGCATTAGTAAAATTTGCGTATCTCTAAAAGCCCAATAGCACACTGGAATCGGTTGATTTAACAGGAAACTATTAAAAATTATTGGGTTGGTGAATTGAAAACTGCCGGACTTTGAACTAAAATTTATTCAAAATAAAACCATGAAATCATTCGAAATAATTTCCATTATTATTGACGACTTCTGCCCATTTTACAGGCAATTTGCGGATTCCTCTTTCGTAGTAGGATTTTGGTTTGTGTGAGACAAGTGTGAGGCTCAAAAATCGAGGACTGGAGATGTCAGCTGTCAGCTCAGTTTGAGCACTTTCTTCAAAAGAAACCCATTTTGGTGTCAATAGAAAAGTTGTAGAGAATCAAAAATCAAGCTTATATCCAAATTTCCAAAAAGATACACTTAGTAATTTCGCTTAAAATGCAAGTTTTGTGAAAATTCGTAAATTTCGCATTTCTTGAAAACCAGTTTTTGAATCGTTCTGAAAATTTGGATATAAGCTTGATTTTTGATTCTCTACAACTTTTCCATTGACACCAAAATGGGTTTCTTTTGAAGAAAGTGCTCAAACTGTCACATACGACAATAGCCCGCAGTTTCCAATTCACCAACCCAATATATTAGGTCATTCAAAAAGTCATGTCAATAAGCCACTACTTTATTTACAATGTTGCACAAAAGCTGAACCATAAATCTTCCTGATAATATTATTGTACAAAATTTGAACTC
Source organism: Mesorhabditis belari (assembly GCA_958450365.1). Taxonomy (NCBI): domain Eukaryota; kingdom Metazoa; phylum Nematoda; class Chromadorea; order Rhabditida; family Rhabditidae; genus Mesorhabditis; species Mesorhabditis belari. The sequence continues at coordinate 9,572 of CAUEEP010000893.1, forward strand.
AATCTGATCACTTGGCTTTGAGAGAGAGTATTTAGAAATTTTGATAGAAAGAACTATTTTTCCAATATCACTTAAAACTCAGGCATCTGATTGAAATGAAAAATTCGATAATAGACAAAAATTCCAACATTGGTTAATAAGAAATAAAACTTTTTGTTGAAGGAGATGAAAAGCAAGTTATTACAGTTTTCAATTCACCAACCCAATATATACTTTTCTGTAAATGATAATGGCATTCAACTCTATGAACTATTCTATAAGTAATGCTATAAGTAAACTCTATAAATAACATCAATTCAATAACTGAATCCTTGTTTAGGGCCGGGAATACGTCGCTGAATTGGTGGAAAGGAGATTATGCTTCGTCGCTCGATTGTTCGGGTAAGAATAAAGTTTGCAAAAAGTTTATTGAACTGTTGTACTTAAAATCTACCCTAAAGTCGCGAGTATAAGTTCTGTTTGGTTTTCGCATGCAAATTGACGGCTGTCTCCGGTGCGGTGTGTCGAGGGTTCGAACCCCGCTGCAGCATAACTTTTTTGCTTTTTAAGAACAATAATAGAAGTAAATTTATTGAGGGTTATAGCAATTTTATGCTGTTATTTGTTGCTCCGGGCGTGGCTCGGCGCGTCCGCCCTGCTCCTCTCCGGTGCTCAGTCTTATGGATCCCTCCCTGGCCTCTTCATCCGGCCAAAGTTCACGTCGACGGTCGAAAGAGATGCTTTCCAGCGTCTCCTCCAACACTATCGTCTGGATGTATGCATAACAAATAGCAATGGTGATAGGCTCTCACCCTGTAGTATCCCGCGCCCCAAGAACAATAATAAAAGTTTATATAACAATAAAAATGTATAAAAACCCAACAAAAAGAAATTCAAAGCAATTAAAGCGAATGTAAATTAAGGCAGAACTTATACTCGAGACTTTAGGGTAAATCATTTTGAACTTAAAAATCAAAGTTCAGCCTTTATTTTATTCTCCGAATTATCCACTTTCAGATGGTTCCTTCAATACTCCAAATCTCAAAAAGGATCAAGAGCTGAAGCTTTTCCAATCGCTTGGATGTAGGTAAAAAAGATTTTGAGATTTTTTAACGAAAAATAAGAACAATTACAGAACTTTCCGCTTTAAATACGATAAAAAGGGAAATGTTGGTGGGATTCCGGTGAGGATTTTTGAGGATTGAAGGATTTGAGGATTACGAATTTAAAAAAATCCATTCAGACACTTGACTACAAGCTAAAAACTGATGAATTCGACACGACTTTAGAGAAAAATTGGGGTTATCGATATGAGAATTACGAGAAAAAGGTGGATTTTGCATTTTGTACTTATTTTGGATCGGTACTCGCGATTTTCCCTAATTTTTGGTGGCTATTTGGTTGGAAAGTATGAAATGGCGGCGACTTTCAAAAAAGTTTTTTCAGACGTTTTTCTGAAACGTATAAAAACTTCATTGAATCTATTTTTTTTGTATAATCGATCATAGCTCTACAAAATGGCTTTTAAGAGATTCCGAAAAACTTTTGTTTTGTGAATAGGCTGCTAAAGACAGGCTGCTATAGGCTCCTAAAGACAACCTGTCGAAAGACAAGGAATCCTATCTGTCGTTTGACTCATTCCTTACATAACTTAACGTCAAAACAAAAAAGCTAGAGCATATTTAGTTATATAACTACTCAAATTCTTGTAGTCATCTCGTCAGTCATTTTCTCTAAATAATCATTTATAGATTTTCTGATCTTTTATTGAATTGCGGCGCTTTTCGAGTTCTATTTCAATTTCATATTTGAAAAGAAATCTGTAGTGGTGTGTAGTGAAAAGAAATCACTACAGAATCTGTAGTCAGCTTTCTAATGATACTATTCACGTGTCATTTGATAAAACTATTCGATGTTATAGAAGTTTCTTTGAAAGTTGGCGCTATTTCGCTAGAGAACCCAATCTAAGAGAACAACTGAGACTATCACGTGAAATCCGACTGAACCCTGAACGACTGAACGAAGCACTATCTCCCGACGTTCGTTTACAGGATTTTGTTTCATTTTTTCTCAGCGCTCTCTACCTGAATTTTTGTGGTTAGAATTTGTCTTGGATCTGATCTTTAGCAAGGCCAGATCAAGCTCGAAAAATGCCATTAAACAACGCTAACCTAGAAAATCAAAGTGACCAAAGTGCTTTTCTTTGCTAACTCTGAGACTTTCCTAAACTAAGAAAGCTTCTCATCTCGATAAAGAAAAGTCAATTCCCTCATTTCTCACAAATCACTTGCCACAAAGAACAAAAAGGACTCGAAATCTTTTTTTCAAAGCTAAAATGTTGAAATATGGTTTGCTTTAGAGAACAAAAACTTTAGAATTACAATACGATAAACCCCTAATTCTTGGCTAAGAAGCGGAATCGAACCAAGAAGTGTGTCACGCAGGCAAACTAACCACAAGGCTCACTCACTCACTTTTTGACAGACCATAGCTAGACACTACGTGACAGAAATTCAAAAAATCTTTTAAAACTCATGAACTTTAAAGCCATTTTTTACCTCTTCCATCCCCCTTAATACATATTTACCGTATTCTCTCTAATAGTAGTGCACTCTTTAATAGTATTGCGATCCGAGAGGGGGTTGAAGTTCTCGAGAGGTTCTCTCTAATAGTAGTGCGCACTACTATTTTTTTCAACCCCTTCTCGGACCGCAATACTATTAAAGAGTGCAGTATTAGAGAGAATACGGTAACTATGATATCAGAAAAAAAACTTTCCAATCGAATGAGCTTGGTCTAATCTCGAAAGTTGATAACAAATCAGTGAGCATCTGAATGAAAGCTTTTGAAAGTGTTCAAAAATCAAACATTCATTCCAGGACTACGTTCCCAGCTGGCCGTGTGGCTTGAATAAACCCTATAATCCGAATCAAAAACAATGTGACGCAATGGATTGTACACTTTACGAAAATTGGTGCGACGATTGCTGTAATGGTAATATTTCAAAAGAAATATTTTCAAAATCATAGCAAATTTGTAGATGCTTGAATGTTTTAAATGAAATTTGGATGAAATTTGGATGAAATTTGAATCAAATGAACTGTTTTCAGGAACCCACTACAAAGACACGGTCTTTATGCCGCCTGGAATCGTTCCGATGAGGTAAGCTTTCAAGAATGGTTTAGCTTTAAACTATTAATGCTTTAAACTAGACTTATTGATATCCTTAGCTCTAATACGGAGCTTTTAACAATTTCTAATCCTTTCAATGTTCAGATGTCAACCGGGTCGAACCGTCGAGGTCCCATTCGCCGCTTTTATCTCACCACCGCACTTCTTGTGGTCACCGGATGAGGTTTGAGGCAATATTAATTACATCTTACTGAAAAGAACTATAGCTTGCTTATAAGTATCTAACTTATACTAAACTAAAAACTCTGCTAATGATTGAACCAGAATGAAAATTTTTGCTAAATTTTTTCCTTTTATACACTTTCCCAAGCCTACGGTAGTTCATCCACCCTATAATCCAAACACTCCAGCTGAATACTTTTTGTTACAGAATAAAAATGGTGCATCCTGAAAGAGCATAAAATCATATTAGTTTTCTTTTAAAAAACGACCATAGTAATTGGAACTAGGGGAGAACAAAAACTTATCCACCGCTGGGTGCTCGAACTCGTGACCTTTCGCTTACCTGGAAGCCGTAGTAACCATTACACCACAGCCGAGACGATTTCCCTTACTCCAGAGGAAGTTAACTTTGTTATCTCGAGAATTCCTTTGCATACCCTAACGAATATCTGATTTGATTCGAAAATGATTCTGAATCTAAATTTGCTCAAAAAGTTTTTGGCCTTTTTTTATCACGATGTCGGGCGCACTAGGTGGTGTAATGGATAGTGAATCAGGATCCAAAGTACCTACTTGACGGTTCGAATCCAATCAGTGTTTTCTCTTTTGGAAAATCGATTTTAACGGTTTCCAGTGTGCAGATATAAGTTAAAATAGATGTTTGATTCGATTTTTGAGGCTTTTTCAGTTTAATTAAAGCCCACAGCTTGCCTCTTTTAGAATAACGGGATTTCTATAGAAAATGTATTCCAGGTGACAAAATCGATGGTCGGCCTTGCGCCAGATCCGGTAAAACACGATCCGAGTTTATTCCAAGTGCATGGAGTGAGTTCTTTTGACAGAAACTAAGCAAAAAATACCGCCAAAATATGAACACCGCCTTTCAATTCGTATTCTCTAGCTTTCTTTTCATCTTTAGCTATCGGGAGCGGCGGTGAAAGGGCTAATTCGACTCCAAATCTCGATCCCGCTCTACCAAGACAAGGCACTTTTGTAAGAAAATTGTTTGTATATTTTGAAAAAGAAGAAAGATTAAAGTATACTTTTAAATAGTAGATTGAATTTTTTTCAAATCCGCAATTTCTAGAATGATGAGACATCTCCGTAACGCGATCATCCCATGTGCATGGATTGAATTGACTGTTGAGGTGAGGGTTTTCTTTGTTTTTCGTTCTTGCTTACAATATTCTAGAATAAAAGGTATTCAGCCAACAAAACTGAATATGGCTTTAGTTTAGTTGAATCATTCGAAATCAATAGTTTCTTGGTTTTCAGATGAAAAGCTTTGCGCATCGCTTCATGAAGTTAGTGATGGTGACGATCCCGCGAATCATTTTAGGCATCGGAATTTCGCTTATCATTCTACCAATATTAGGTTACATTTACATTTTTTTTTCTCGTTTAATCAAAATTTCTAGCTATTGTTCTCTACATTTCTTGGGGACATTGGCGAAAAAAGACGAAACAACAGGGAAAGATTGAGGCGCCATTGATCGAGCAGAGTGAAGCAAAGCAAAGTGAACGAAATGATGAATGGCAATAGGAGGATTTGGATAGAAGAAAATTGGAGTGAATAAATAGTGAAGTTTCTATTGCACAAACAGCTCATTGGATACGGTTTCTGAGAGAGTAACCACATTGCTCTGATTTGTGGATTTTTCTGCTTGTCAAGTAGATCCGCCCATGAAGGCTTTTGTTTCAACTAACATTTCTGGCTCATTTGTGCATCCCCTATCGGGAACGCATTCCAAAATTTTGTCGAGGCACCGTTGGAAGGTCTCGGGGTTAATGCTAACCTCAAACTTGGGTAATTAAACCGAAGAGTGGGGTCTCTTTCGCGGTATTTGTCGGGGCCGTGTGCCAGAAGGCGAGCGATTGTGTGCTCCCCCAAAGTACACTTCCCGGGAACCATTTCAGCTGGAGATTTCGGAACTTTAAAATGGATTGGATTGATTCGATTTGTCGATTTTTTGTTTTCTTTTGTGTATTCAAATAACCTTTGCTTCAACCACATTTCTGTCTCATTTGTGCATCCCCTATCGGGAACGCATTCCAAAATTTTGTCGAGACACCGTTGGAAGGTCTCGGGGTCAAAGCTAACCTTAAACTTGGGTAATTAAACCGAAGAGTGAGGTCTCTTTCGCGGTATTTGGCGGGGCCGTGTGCCAGAAGGCGAGCGATTGTGTGCTCCCCCAAAGTACACCTCCTGATAGATATCAGCTGGGAACTTTAAAATGGATTTGTCCAGGTATTGATGTTGAATTGAAAATTCAAAAAAGAACTCAAATTTTTCTTGTAATTCACGTTTTTTTGAAAGATCCTAGCCTTTTTTGAGCTCAAATTTTCAATTTTATTTTTGCATTCCTTATTGAGAATCAACGGAAAACTTTTTGTTAGCTGTTTTTTTTTTACAAAACACCATTTACTTCTTCTATCTATCCTAAGCTGCATAAAAAAGCCTTTACGCAAAATTTTCAAATTTCAATTTGATGACACAATTTTTTTCATCAATAGAAGCATTCATTTTTGAAATTTAGACTTCTAAAAAGTAATCGCTCCTTTTTTTCACTCGAATCTGCATTTTTTTCGTGTCAATCTTTTATCTTTTATAAGATTGACTGTATAAATAGAAACAGAAGAAAAGATTGAGACCAAAAAGTGCAGATTCCAGTGAAAAAAGGAGTGATTAAAAGCCACCATTTGAGCAACCATAAAGAATTTTTACTGAAGAGCAAATAAAAAGCCAAATCTACATTGGATTTTAGAAACTTACCAACGATGTAGATCTCAGAATTGTTTTGCGACTCAGCGATTGCCTCTGGGAAGTCGTGGGTGAGCATCATTTTCGATCAATGAAAGCTGTTCTGTGAAAGCTGGATTTATCAGTTTTTTTTTGGAAAATTTATAAAAACTATTTGAAGTTGTTTGAAGTTTTGAGAGGAATTTAGTGATTTTTCAGTTAACCGATAAGTTTCCCACGACCCACGACTTCCCAGAGGCAATCGCCGAGTCGCAAAACAATTCTGAGATCTACATCATTGGTAAGTTTCCAAAATCCAATGCAGATTTGGCTTTCTATTTGCTCTTCAGTAAAAATTCTTTAAGGTTGCTCAAATGGTGGCTTTGGAGAAAAAAAATTGGGCACATAGATGCAACAGTTTTCTCGGTAAAACCAAATCCCTTCAAAATCCAAAAATGAGGTAAGCAAAAGCATGAAAGCATTTAGTATTTTTAAATTCATTTGTGCATCCCCTATCGGGAACGCGTTCCAAAATTTTCTCCGGACACTATTGGAAGGTCTCGGGGTTAATGCCAACCTCAAACTTGGGTAATTAAACCGAAGAGCGAGGTATCTGTCGGGCTATGTGTCCGGACCGTGTGCCAGATGCCGTTTTTTCCTAGGGGAGACATGGAAGGTACACACGGTGGCGTCGGCTGCGTCTCTGCGGGAAAAAGATCTCTCTGTTGTGGGCAATTTCGTGAAACAAAGTTAAAAAGTTGATAGAATACAGTTGTATTGTCCGGAATTGAAAAAAACGAACATTTATTACTTTTAAATGTAAAAACTTAAATAATTTCTAGATAATGGCGTCGTCTCTTCAAAATTGTAGAAAAATATTTAATCAAAAATGTAAATTAAAGTTTTTATCGGTTTGATGTTGCACACTTCGTACTTTTCATTTATATTTCTATTCTCTTTGTGTTTTTGCCACTGAAAACTCCGAATAAAAATCTTTATCTCAAACTCAACCAATCAAAAACAACAACGAGAACAACAACGTAACAACAATTTGAAAACAAATCAAAAATCAACAACAACCAAAACAATGCCTATTTTCTTTTTCCTTGCTTCACTTTTGTAGATCCTTTGTAGATGGGCTTTGGCGGGTTCTAGAGTTCAAATTTTACAAAACAATGAAAATTCCGAACTCTTTTTCTAACAAAGCTGAAACTTACAGCTTTTCTTTTCGTGGCCGAAATGACCTTAACATCATCGTCCTCATCACCACTCGACATCTCTTCTTTGACCTTGAAAAGAAAAGTTATAAGTAAGTGGTCAAAAGCAACCTCTGCTTCTGCTGGTTTTTTTGTGGTCACACGTCGTTTTTTCGTTGGAGGTGACGGCAATCCCTTAAAAAATATATAAAGTTAATTTGTATTTAAAAGGAGTAATTATTCACCTGTTCACTGTCACTGGAATCCATATCATTTTCGTTATTGGATTGTTCTTCATCGCCTTGATCGGAACCACTCTCCTGAACAAAAACATTAAATGATACTATGCAAATTTAACCGAACTCTAACTTTATCAAATTCTTACAATAATTACAATAATTTACTTATATGTGGAGTTTAAAAATCTTTTTTGAGGATGATTCTTAAAGAATTTAAGATAAAATCTCTACGTCTTCATCGTCTATTTCATCCCAAATATCACTGCCTTCTCCATCCGATTCCGATCCGCTTTCATTCTCGGCTTTCTAAAAGAAAATTTTTAAGTTTCAATAATTCATTGCAAAGTTTAAGGTCTCAAACGAACCACAACTCGTAACATTATCTTTGTTTTAAGCTTTAGAAATTTTATGAGAACTTATCAAACACAAACCGCTTCTTTTATTTGCTCCCAATCTCCATCCACGTCCTCTTCTTCCTTTTTCTCTGGTTTCATGATCGAGAGTCCATCCCGGAGTAGAACACAATTGAGGCGAGCTTTGCAGTAAACCTAAAAGCTTACACGTACACTACGATATGAACTAATAACTCTACATACTAAGGTTAAAATTGATACCTTGCTAACGAGTTTCTTCGAATTCATGTCGTGCACCCGTGCGAATCTATCAATGCCTAAATAAAAGGTAAAAATGATAAAAAGTCATGCTTGATAAAAAAAATCTTTAACTAACCACAACTCGCAACATATGGAGCAGTAGGATGACCATAAATTGCACGAATCGCCCCGGCTTGACCCTTGAGCTTGCACACAAGCATGACTAAATAAAAATCTTGTAGCTGTACATAATGTCGTGGATAAATAAGCATCCACAAAGAACTAACTAGTCTATCTAACTGACTGATTTAGAACGTCAAAATTCTTACTTTTTGTTTTTCCTCGTAAATCAAAGAGTCCAAATTCGCCAATCGTGTTGCCAGCAAATACCTAACAAATAAGCTTATTGACAAAACATTTAATGCTTACCTGATGATCTCTGTATGAGAGAGAAAGAGCTGTCACTGGAGATTCCATCCATTCTACTTGTCGCACGGGACGCCTCTGAGCCCTCATGTCATACATTCGAATCTAAATAGTTGTAATATTTATGTGACAAGGTTTGCTATACCTTAGCGATTAGGCAAGTGTTCCCAAAAACAAACAGAATGATGGAATTTCTTTATTTAGTTAATTTGTAGTTGAACGAAATTACCATATGTGTTCCAGTCCCGGTGATCAACGTCTCCGAGTCAGGCACCAATCGAATATCCATATCCCATATTGGTACGTTAATCGCGAGATTGTCTGGTGGTACCTAAAATCTATCACATACAATCAATTATTGTTATGGTCACATTTTTTGAAATCCAAATCGGTTCATCCGACTTCTCGAGGTTGAAAACTTTAGCCGGACACGATTTTCCACCAACAGCTATTCGATCACCGTCACCATGTAAACAGAGGAGACCCTAAAAGAAAAATACACACCTGACTATAAATCATTTTAAGCTTATTTTAGCAACGTTTTATTTTGCACTAATATTTAACTAAAAACAAAACTCACTTGCCCTCCCTTGAACGCGCTCAATTCTTGTCCTTTTCTGTCGTGCAGCGTAACGTGACCAGCCGCATCGGAGACCACAAGTTGATCGCTAAATTTGTGAAATGTGAAAAAAAACACACTTTAAAGCTTACTTTGGCGTCAAGTAGAGTCCATTAAGCCGTTCTGCTCCATTTGAGACATCAAAAAGTTTGCTCGACTGGCAGCTCGTTGTATCGAATGCTCGGATTTCTCGACTTGACGTTGAGAAGAGCAGCTGATTCTAAATTTAAATTGAAATCATTTAAGCAGCCAACGATTCTAACTTTGTAAAATAATTTTTACCTGTTCACTGTCCCCAAAAACCATTCTCGTGATTTCATCACGTTTCGGGTCCAAATCTTTCAAGTTGTTCAAGTTGAGAAAGGCGTTATCGCTCAATGAAAGTGCTAAAATGAAATGAATTGTAAATTTTACTCTTTTTGAGACATTGTTTTTGCTTATAGGATTAAAAAGTTAAACCCAAATAAACTTTTAGCAATTTAGAGGTTTATCTACTTGCTCATTGGTTCTTAAACTTGCACAATAAAAACTCAACTTTATAATTGCAAGCTTCATACAATCGACCTTTACTCCAATATACATTTATAGCTAACCTTTCAAACAACCCGTCGCCGCACCCACATAACAATCATTCATCTTTTTCTACCCGTCACCTTAAATTTCTTATTCATTAAAAATAGCCAAAACCATACAACAAAAGAAAACAAATTACTAGTCATACAGAAAAACCATAAAAAAATAAATATTATTCCGTATTTATGCGATTCATTTGCTCTTTGCCATTTTCTCTTCTATGCAACACGGTTGCAATTGGAACGTATCCCCCATGTAGGATTTCGCCAAAATCTTCTGCACTTGCAATAAAGCCGACTCAGCTCGATCGCCCTTCTCATCAACGTAGGCGTCTTTCGAGGTGTACGGTGGTGGCACAACGACCAAATCCAGTGCCACAATATTTTTCCCTTTCCAACAGACGTTGTTGTGTAAAATGTGCCGCAAACTGAGAAACGCTCGTTGCCCTTCTATTGGAATCTGCTCTTCCATCACTTCTAACATCTTTGTTTGCGCCATTTGACTCGATTGAAGATTCTGCGAAGTGCTGGCCATGATCGATCCCAAGATATCGTCTCCATGTGGTCCCTCGGTTCTCTTCAGATCGGATATCTGCTTCAGGTTGAAGATGCGAAGCACCGGCTTGCTTGTCGTGGTGTCCTTGATGGCAAGGATCTAAAAATAGAACTCGTTTACAGGTGTAAAATTCAAGACTCATTTCTTATGTGCGAACAAAGGCTCTTATTGGGAATGTTGACCTGCTTGAGTTCACAATTGTACCTCGTTTTTAAAAGTCTGTTGAAAAAGTTAATGAGTCAATGCTTAGAGGTTCAATCCAGTAATCAAGCAAAAACATTAATTTATTCTAGTTTCCTAAATATTCTATCAAAGAAAAACAGCAAGCTAGTTTAACAATAAAGTCCCACCTTGGATACCGGATCGAAGCACGCGACTTGTCCTTGGATGTGCGCTCCGAGTGAAGTCTTGAATTCGACAGGCGTGCCCACGGGAAGATCGTATTCACCTCGAAGCGTTCCACTCCCCGCTTGCATCACCTTCGTCACCAAAGATTCGCCGGCCATCGCTACCTGAAAGCAAAAACATTAGAAAAGAAAGAAAGAAAAGAGAGCAACATTTTAAGCATTAACGTGCAGTTTGAAAGAAACGAAAAAATTTCAAAAATTATCGTTTAAAAAATGAATTCATGGGGGTGGCTACTTTGTGCCTTTTCTTTCGCGTCTTTTGTGCAACTTGCCATAACTTTATTCTAAGTTGGCCAATCTTTATGATTTTGGTGTTATTTTGTAGATCTCAACAAGTGCAACAAAATGACACCAAAACCAAAAGTTGGTCCACTTAGAAGAAAGTTATGGTGAGTTGCCCGAAAAATTTGGCGCAAAGTAACCACTCCTTGGATTTACAGAAATTTGAGTGAATTTATAGAAAAAATTTTGATATTTAGAGATTCCGCCATTCAACCGAATATTTAGACAAGAGGAAAACTTGTAGAAAAGTGCTAAGTGTGGATCCAACTTTTGAGCGCAATTTAATGGCACAGCGCAACTACATCTGGCTCATTTTCACTACAGAAAATATTTGAAAACATCTTGAAATACACTTTTTTGGTTAAAAACCACAAACATCTCATAATATTGATAAATTTTCAACACTTTTATTCATTTAAGCCTTTAGCAACAATAAGTAAACCCGCAAGAGAAATTTTTTAAATGACACGTATATTTTGTAAGTGAGACCGAATGAGGAAGAGAGAGAGAGAGATCGCAATAAATGGATAAGTGTACTGACATAAAGTTTAAGACAATACAAAAGAAAGTTAAGAAAATTAATCGATATCGATAATATCGGGGGTGGGTTTTGGTTTTTTCGGTGATGGGGGATTTCCAGGTCGAGGCGCCGCTCGGGCAAGCGGTTTGCCGAAGGGTGGACGGCTGGAAATGGAATCAGTGTTGAAGGATTTCGATTATTTTATAGATTTCTCATTATTTCTAGTTGAAGATAGTTATTATGTACACTTCTCACCCCATATTTGAAGATGGTGGACGAGCTGTGCTGATTGGGGGCCGAGTCGGCAGCTGAGGTTTTGCAGGTTTGCTAGGTCCCGGAGCTGACAAGGCAGTGGCTGGTTTTGCAGCAGCCCGATTCTGTAATAAGATCACGTCTAATCAATCAGCTACTTTTACTCCTCTTTTTCCGTTTTATAATTTTGTATCTCGTACCTTGTTTGCCCAATCAGAGAGTGCGGCCAGTTGCGCGATGTTTTTGCTAGCGAGAAGGCCCTGGAAATGGTTTTAACAAAAGGAACTCTGGCTAAACTTCTAAGAGCATGGTCTTACAAATTGGTTTTGATTTGTTTTAAACGAAAACTTTTAATAGAATTATGATCAAATCGATTTTTATAATGTCTGTTATACAGATTTCATTGTGCAAAGGTAGTTGGCGAATCTGTAAACGTCTTGACATGTTGAAATTTTACATTGGGGGCTTTTGATGATGCTGAATCGATTGGTGATATTTTTAAACCTCTTGTTTTGATTAGACGATTGATTGAACCGGTTGTCAACAAGAGATGTTTAAATCTCTTGTTATTCTTTATGAAGTCTTGTGGAAATGGCAGCATAACTCTGAAAGCTTGCTGTTCCTCTTCTGGGATGAAGTTTCCAAAAATATCCTTTATTCTAAATGTTTTGTTGTCATCATTTTATTGTTGCATTCTTGTAAAATCAAAATAACAAGAAATCATAGTTTGAAAATATCGCCGATCGATTCAGCATCATCAAAAACCCTCCAGTGTAAAATTTCAACATATTTACGAGTTTACAGATTGATCCCCAACTACTTTTGCCCCGATTTCAGTCCTTATGCAACATCAACCCACCCTTAAAACTTCGGCTCTCTGCATCTCGTTTAAAGCCTGGAACCTCTGCATATCGTTGATCGAAGCTCCAGGGAGAAGCTTGGGTAATTGACTGGTTGAAGGCTTTTGAGACTGACTTGGGCCAATCTTTCTCTGGGGTATGGCAGAAGTCGGCGACAATAAATTCCTCGGTTTGATCGGTATTTGAGGTCTAGTAACAGTAGCCGGTTTTGCCATTTGTCCGGCTGCAATTTGTTTCTGCAAAGCCAACATTTTCGCCAGCATATCAGCGGTGGCTTTTGGGGCTGTCGCTGGTTGTTCTGTAGCCGGTTTTTGAGTGATCCCTATTGAACTCCCAACTTTTGGCCTCTCAACGACCGTGGGTCCGATTTGGATCCTAAATTTTGTCTAGATTAAAGAGTACACTTATAGAGTAATTAAAGAGTCAATATTTCACCTCTGAACAGCTGCTGCTGGCTTCGAAACGGTGACTTCTTTTTGCGCAACTTGTCCCGCAGCAACACCGACAATTTGCGGTTTCTTGAGCACAGCTTGTAACGGTTTACTGAAAAGATTCAATTTTAAGAGTCATTCCTTATTTACCTTGTAGATGGAACCAAATTCGGCATCGATTTATTCACAGTGGTTTGCGCTGATTCAATTTTAGTTGTAGTCGAGGTAGATGGGCTGAATGAATTAAAAATAGCTACTTTAGAAGCTTATTCAGATAATTTATGATTTTTTAGTAATGAACCAACCTTACAGCACTTCCTAGTGGCTTGAATTTGATTTGTTGAACTGCTTTTGAAACAGGAGCTGGTTGTTGAGGTTTCGAAGTAGCTGTAGATGCAGCAATCCTGAAAAGTTTTCGTTTTTTCAAGTTTATATTTCCCTTACTTTGCCAAGAGAGCCATTGTAGAGCTTTGCGTTTTGTCGGGTGAAGCAGTTGAAGGGGAGGGTCTAAAATCTAACCTATATACAGTCGAACTTTTCTATAACGATTCTAAAAGGTCCTTTAGAATTTGAAATTCTAAAGGGTGCTCCTAACTTCTGCGTAACTGCTCAATAGGTGCAATCGTTGCCCGCACAGGGCAGCTACACAGAAAATGTGCGGCGCGTTTATCGTTATGAAGAAATTTTCGATCCCTTCGATATCGTTAAATCGAAGTTCGACTCTATAAGCTCGAAATGTCCGCTTATTTCCGCGGTAGGCAATGGCTGAATGGTTAGCAAGCTGTAGCAAGCAAGCATGGTTAACAAGCGAATGGTTAGCAAGCTCGCGGTGCCAAAGGTCAAAGTTTCGAATCCGACTTCGGTCAAGCACTTTGCTTTTTTTAACAAAAGCTCAAATATAATAGAAATAACCTTTTAAGTAAAAGAAGGCTTCTAACTTTGCACCGGACTCAACTCGACAAACCACGAGCGGGAAAACCCGGGTTATCCCGCTCCGGCTCCGGAGTTCTATAGCTTTTACATGACTCTTAGGAAACAACCAAGGTTAGTGAAAACAAGCTGATTTCAATTTAAAACGATAAGAGTATGGCAAGTTTCTCAAACAATAAGCACTTTCAATAAAAGTGTTCACTTACTGTGAAAAAACAGAAGAAATCGATTTCGTTGATGATTCAGCAATTGTATTCTGTATCTGCGCCCAAGCTGTCAATTGACTCATTTGTTCCATGAAATCCATTGGTTTCTTTGCTGGCGGAGGAGCCAAATCAGATTTTGACTTTGCAAGAGTCTGCTGAGAAGCCAATGCCATTTCGTGAGCTCGTTTCTGAAAAAAAACTTCATTAGAGTTAAGTTTTAGTTTAGAATGGATTTGGAAAAGAGAATTTACGAGACAAATCGGACGCGCAATTTCAGGCGCTTGATCTTCAGTCTCCAGGGTATCGAATTCAAATGAACTTTTTTTATTTAAAAGCTAAGACTTTAAGCTATCTAATGATACCAATCACTTATATTTTTCTTTTGAAAAATTGAAAAAACCTTATCGAGACTTAACGAGATAACAAGGAATTGTCTCGCTAAGTCTCGAGAAGGTTTTTAACCCACTTTTTCAAAAGAAAAATATTAGTCATAGGTATCATTAGATAGCTTAAAATCTTGGCTTTTAAATAAAAAAAAGTTCATTGGAATCCGATATTCTAGAGGCTAGATCAAGCGCTTGGAGTTGCACGACCCATTTGTCTCGTTAACTCTCGTTAGCCAAGTCTAGTTTAGAATAACCAAATAGCCAACCCGTTTCGCTGCAAGAAGTATAGCTTCTCTTTCTCTTTGTCGCCTCTCCTCAATATCCAAATCCTCAGCAAATCTTTCTACATCACCATATTCTTCAGTGATTAGTTTGGTGGCTTGTCGGTTTAGCCAAGACGATAAAGGGGTCGAAGTGTTTTCATCCAAGCTAAAAACATCAATATTTTTGCATCTTACTCATTGTTTAAATGGATAAAATATCGATAATATCTAATGAATCATTTGACAACTTTTGGGTAACTATTGAACATTTTGTTGCATGCTTTAAGCCTCCATAACCTCCTTTAAACCCAAACTCACTTCACAAAAGAGTTGAGAATATCGGACATTGCTTCTCTCAATTTCGCTGTCCATTTCATTTTCACCGGTTCATCACTGATCACTTCAATTTCCGCATCCTCTCGCTTTTTCATCTGTTCCTCTTTTTCTCGTCTTACACACGCCTCAAACGCTTTCCAGCATTCTTTCAAGATCTGGCGCTGATCGGCTAATGTGATCCATTCACTAAAGCAAAGCCATAATATATTAAATTACTTTTGCCAATTTAATTTCGATAAATTCAATCGCTTAAACAATAGCTATAGATTCAAATTGCTTAAACAATTCAATAAACAATTCAATAAACTTTCAATAAACTTTCAATAAACTTTCAATAAACTTTCAATAAACAATTCAATTCCTTTGTCAACTCACTAATCTTTCGCGAGCATTAACTCGACAATTGTTGAAACAAAGATTGAGAGCTGATTGACGTCATGTTTTTTGTAAACGAGTCGGATCGCTAGTCTGGAAATAAATTAGAGATTAAAATCCAATAAAAAGTATTAAAGACAAACAGTTACAGTATACTTTCAAAGAATTTTTGTCGAAAATTTCCTACCTCAATGCCCTTGCTACATGATAACAAAAAGAGCCGGATCTTGACAAATCGGTCATTGAGATTTCGATGGCATTCTGAAAATGGAGAAAATTGATCTTATTAAAATTTATCTATCTATTTACAATACCTCAATGAAATTCCCCTCTTCACCAAGCTCTTTCTTGAAAATTCCATGAAAGAGATGACTGTGCGCTTGTTTCTCTTTCCCGATCTCTAGCATCATTTGCGTCATTCGGTAATGAGCTTTCATATGGGGGAAACGATCCAAACAGATCTGAAATAATATATTGTCATTTTTTCTTGTTTCTATAAAATTCCAAACCTCGAATCCATTTTTGCACATTTTCCAGAGCTCATCGATCAACTCGACCTTTGAGACCATTTCATCGAGAGGGCCGCGAAGGTCTTCATTACTAAAAAGTGACATAGTCTAGGAGGTTAGTTAGTGTTTGCAATCGAATTTAGTTTCTATAAATTGTAACTTTTACTTTATTCTAGCCACGGTTGTTTAAAAAACAATTTTCCGGGTCAGACAAGGGTTATCGGACCTTTGATACGCACCCCTTCCCTTTGCCATCAGCAATCTAACTTTGAACTCAAATATCTTGGTGTTGGGCTATCCAATTTGAATATTCTTGGTATCATTAGATGCGCCAAGTCTTTCTCTGTCCATTGGTACAAAAACTATTTCAATTCAACAGCCCAACACCAAGAAATTTGAGCTCAAAATTAGATTGCCGATGGGAAAAGGGGCGGGGTTGTGGGACCTCTTATACGCGCACCGCCCCTTTTCCCATCAGCAATCTAACTTTGAGCTCAAATATCTTGGTGTTGGGGTGTTCCATTTGAATATTCTTGGTATCATTAGATGCACCAAGTCTTTCTCTGTCCATTGGTACAAAAACTATTTAAATTGGACAGCCCAACACCAAGAAATTTGAGCTCAAAGTTAGATTGCCAATGGCAAAGGGAGCGGGGGCGTTTCAAATGTCTCACAATCCAAAAAGCTAAAGATTCTAGTTGTTGAAAAAATATTTAGCTAACAAGAATTGCTGTTTTGCCAAATTTTGTGCTTTCTAGCTTTTATGCTTATCCAAATACAAACCTTTGCTCTCCGCTGACCACTTGATCGATCAACTCTTGCACAATATGGTGAGTCTCGGGCAATGTTTTGAATAAAGACGTATTTCCCGTTCGGCACACTCCGTGAGCTTGAATCGCTTTCAAATACGAGACACAACCGATGAGGATTTCACGGGAATGCGTGTGATCACTGAACGTTTGGAAAAAATTCAACGTCACTTTTACTCGACTCACCTCTTCAAGTACTTGTACGCGGCGTTGTAGATTTGGTAATGAACCTGGAAATCGTTTTTTTAGTTTAATTAGTTTAATTCCCATTTTCTACCTCGACAGGACCGATGTTTTTCTGAGCTTTCACGGCGATTTTAGCCGGATAAGCGCTTCCATTCAACTCCAAAGAACAAGCGGACTCGTAAAAGCAATCAAGAACCTAAGAAATTTGTTGTTAGCTTTAAATGCATAGATTTTTACCTTTAATATATTCTTCTCGATGCTCTCCTTGGCGGCTAATTTTCCCAAGAACAGAAAGCAAACCCAGGTGTAGTCAGACTTTTGCTCGGATGGTTGCTCGATCGCCTAATTCAGTAAAATATTGAGAATTGTAAGAGTTTTTGTGATGATTTTCTAATATTCTAACATTCTAATATTTCTAACATTTCAAAATGATTTCCTACGATTCTCAACTTTGTTTCTGAACTGAAATTTTCCGAAAAACGACTCACTAGCAGCTTTAGCAATAAAATGGCTACCGTAACCCAGTGTAGGTAATAAAATCAAATCCTTTTAAGACAAAACTACAATTCCACTTTTCACTCGCCTGTTCAAAAGCGGTGGTCGCTTGTGCTCGGATCTCAGTCACATCTCGCATCGCTTGACGAGCAAGTGGAGTATTTGATGGTAACTAAAGTTGTTAAATTATTTAGAATACCCTTAGAATCTACGATATATTAGGGTTGTCCAGTTCTTGCGTTTTTTAAATTTGTGATTTCTTAAAAACCAGGCAACAGTTTCATCTGAAATTTCTGAATAATCTAGTAACCAGTAAACTCTAGTAAACTAGTAAACTAGTAGCCAAAAATTGATAGCGATTGCTTGGTTGAATGGAGAGAATGTGTCTCTAACGTTGATTTGTGTGTGAATTCTTTGTGGATTCGGTAAGCTTAATGAGTTAATTTGGACTCGTCCGAATTCAAATTAATCTTTTTAGGCGTCCGAACCCGAATCCGAACGTCTGAATTTCATATTTTTTTACTAAATTAACTTTTTCCATATGTAATTATTTCACTTTAAGAATCTATAAGTATTGCTATACAAAATGACACCAAAATCATCAAAATCCGTCTACTAGTTTTGGAGATACAGGCACGCAAAGTGGCGCGGTCAAGGGTTTAGTTCAGATTCGGATGTAACATACCGTATTCTCTCTAATAGTAGTGCGCACTACTAATTTTTCAACCCCTCCTGGACCGCAATACTATTAGAGAGTGCACTACTATTAGAGAGAATACGGTATATAAAAGAGCAGTGTCTGTCTGCCTGTGCTAACATTTTCTCGACTGTGTTTTGACCAATAAAGCTAAAACTTCTTTATATTTTAATTGTGACATTTAAACAGTAATTTTGAAAAAACAAGGCTCGGTACAACACCCGGGAATCGAACCCGGATCGTGTGGACCGTAGAGAAGCACACTGCTGACTGCGCTATGAGAGACCATGTGCCCACGGAGAAAAATCCGCTATTAGTCGGGTTTTTCAACTGGTTTGAAATAAATAGATATCTTTTTGGTGCTCACCATTCTCAAAAACCTTGTCAACCGAGTTCCCAATTGGTACAACGAGTGCCCGTGCTCGAAATGGATGATTCCCTCATCGGGTTTCAGTCTGAAAATTTGCATACTCAAATTAGCATAAGAAAACTGATAAGCTGAATTTCTTTCTAAGCTGAATAAAAAAGATTTTTAAGACTAGTACTTTCGAATATCAAAATTTCCGATCAAACCTCAATGCGATCCGGAAAGGCAACAACAACCAGCGCCAATTCTCCAGCATCTCTCCGTCGCTCATCTGCATTTGCATTTAGGATATTTTTAGAAAAAAATTAGCTATGATTGCTATGATAATATTTTAAATGATAATATTTTAAAATCTTTACATTAAACAATCGATAGACGGTTGTATGTGCGAGCATTGCCCAGGCACAATGCGACACCGGATTGCGCTCGTTTCCATGCCCCGAAGTGAGGAATAAAGTCGCCCATTTCGACGATTCAACGTGATTGCTTTGTCTGAAAAGAATTTTGCACTTTAAATCAATCTACAGTACATATTTTTCTGTTTTTGCACTTTATCCTTTGATCTCCTGGGTTCTTTTGTGACTAAAACTAGCTATTATGCACCTAAAACTATGCTAAAAGTGCTTTGATTTATCTAATAGAAGTAGTAATCGGATAGCTAACAAGAGATTCAATTAACCTTTAAAAACTAACCGATAATAATGCAAAGCCACCGTGTAGTACAGTGAAGCCTGTAGAAAGCTTTCCGAGCAAGATGGAGGTGATTCTCTGAAAGATTTTTGTAGTATTTGTATTGCCCGTGTTTTGACCAATAAAGCTAAAACTTCTTTAGAAAACCTTAGAATATATTGTAGTTATGCCAGTTCAAATAAAAAAAATAAAAAAAATAGAGATTGAATGGCCCTACTGGGAGTCGAACCAGGATCGTGTGGGCTAGAGAAAAGTGCGCTCCCGATTGCGCCAAGGCGATCGCTTGCCGCCCCCAAACATCTAGGTAGGTCTAGCTAGCTAGAAAAACCCGTCGTTAGAGAAAAACCGAATCGAACTCGGGTTGTGTGGACTAGAGACAAGTGCACTCTCACTGCGATATCGAAGATAGAGCATGGCCGAGTGGTTAACGCGGGCGTCTCTCGAGCGAACGGAAGAAAGTAGTCGCTGGTTCGACTCCCCTCGCCGCCAATTCTTTTGCTTTTTGTTGGTATTAGATAATTGAAATATCTTTTATTCCTTACTCTTCTTCTGCCGATTTTATCCATTTCTGGAATCGCTTGACGATCTCGTTTCTCTCCTCCGATACCTCCAACATGCTGGGTAGTCGATTTTGAATGAGCTCAATGACGTCATGACCGAGTTTTTCCTGAAAAAGACAATCGTAATGTTATAATAGAAAGCATGCCATTCTGTTTGTCTGTTTGTGCCCTAGCTACAGTACGCTTAAGTCTCAAGAGCTCATGATTCAGCAACCGTTTAAACTAAGACTAAACAAGTAAGCAATTTAGTAAAATGGTTTTGATATGACTCTGAAAAAGTCGATTTTGTACTTTATCAACAGATCGTTGCATTTTGACAGCTTTATTTACTAACCCGATCATCGTGAGCCGGCAATGGATACGGTAGCGCCAATCCGACAGCCGCCTCTCTCACTTCTTTCAACTTTTCTGGTTCCCATTTTGGCGCATTCCCGTGCTCTTCAACATTTCTCCGTTTCTTTGAATATTTTCTAAAAAGATTTAGCATTTAAAAGATCTCAAATCTTTTACAAACCCAAACGAACAAGCGAGTAATTGAACCGTTTCTTCGCAAACATTTGCCAACATCCACGAGTTCCGAGATTTCTGGAAGAAAAACAGTTTTAAAGAATATCCTAACTTACATTCAGACTGAGATTTAGTAAAAGTTTCTTAAAAATTTACCTGTAGCAATTCTCGAACTCCAGGCACACACAAAGCGCTCCATAATTGACTCATGAAGAAGGCAAGGAATTCTCCCTGAACATTGCATTTGATTCTAAAGCTTTGCGAACAAAATTTAATGAGTTTTTTGGTTTTAGTGACACTTATAAACTCTTCTCCAACCTTATTCTGTGCACAACAAAGCGCTGTTCCAAGCAATTCGTGCGCTTTGATGAGAATCGATAAGGCGCTTGATGGAAGCTCATCATCGCCTTCACCATGAGATAACATCTCTTCGACAATTTCAACAGTGATTGGACCTAAGTTTGGACTGTGATTTGTGATTACAGAACAAGTAACTGACTATGAGCTACATAATCAACTAAAAGGGGCACCAGCAGCTCTCAAATAATCACAAAAAGTTTGTGATTTGTGATTTTGGTTTATTAGTTAGTTTATGATTTGAGTAACCAAGCCATTATAAGAAGCTGTTTCTAGCATTTCTAGTATTGGTGTCCTTGTTTCATTATCTTATAAAATCAATATCAAATCATTCAATAACTTACGGTAGAGGATAGACCTTGAAATTTTCTATAAAAAACCTTTTTGTGGCCTTTGAGTTTCAAGGATTTTAGTTAAGTAATAAGTCATTGAAGTTGCGATTGAAGTTGCGATTCTTCCACAGAATCTATTTTGATGTTAACAAATAAAAGAAAGGACACAACAAGTTACTCAAAATTCAGGCAACATATAGTCAAAATTCCAGCTGAATCCATTCAACTGTTACCACTTTACAATTATTTAAAGATCTAGAGAGAAAAGCGAAATTTCTGCTTAAATTTATTTTGGAATGATCTTAGATTTACTTTAAAAGAATTTAAAGTAATGATGAACAGAAGCAGATTGGAGATTCTTTGATGATTTAATATATTGGGTTGGGGAGAATGAGTCGGCGCCAAACTTTAAAGGGACTTTTTGCACACATAAAGCCTTCTTTAAACATACGTTTGGTTTCATCAAAAGGATCCACTATTTCTCTACAAAATGACTTTTGAGAGATTCCACAAAGCTTTTCTTTCGTGGAGTTTATGAACTTCCAAACGCAGCTGGTTAAAATGGCAAAGAGTCCGACTCATCATTTGAACAGTTTCTTTCACATAAACCTTCTTTGGTGTTTATATAAAAAAAGATAGAGCACATTCAATTACTTAAGTTGCCAAATTTGCAGGAAGATCCCACCAATGGTTTTTTCTAGATCACAGTTTGTAGTTTTTGTGAAAAAATGGCTTTTTCTTGAGCGGAGGCGCTGTTTGAATTTTCTTTTAAATGTCATTTTGTAGAGAATTAGTTAACCATTCTACTCATATCAAACGCATATTATTTGACGAAGTCGAATAGAAGTTTTAGACATTTTTTTCATTTTCGGCGACGACTCATTCTCCCCAACCCAATACATTTCATAAGATAAAGATCTCAATATATAGTACTCAACCTAACATGAACCTAAAATGTGCAAATGCTCGACTTTTCCTTTCTCTCACCTTCAATCGATCTTGCCACCTCGTAAATCAATTTCCACAACGGCCACCATCCAACAATCTCCGTGATCTGAAGCCTTGTTATTGCAGAAATTTGATCTATAGTAATCTTTCCTTACCATAGTGATATTAGCTAGCTCATGTCCTAAAGCTGATCTTTCTGTCACTCCCACGTTGCTCCATTCAATCGTTTCCAAATCAAAGACGAGTTCCTTGACCTTTGAGAGCAAAAATGGTTCAATTGAGCGGTGGAGGGTGAAGAGTCTGAAAGATCAAAGTTTATATACAAGCTAACTAAGCCGGTCGAATTCGATGCGACCATTCGACGCAGAATTTTATGCTGGTTCCGAATCATTATAATCCGAATTTATATTCCGTTTATACAATCTGCCAGGAGTTATAGGCGTTTAAAGTTTCCTTGGGAAAATGTGGTCATTTGGGTCTTAGTGGTCTCCTTACGGGCCCAACTCGATGCAGCTGTGGTACAGCGCTCGTTTCTAGAACGAGACCTCACAAATTCGATCCCAGCTGGATCTTTTGCTTTTTTTAAGAAATGCTGACTAATGTTCTTGTATCTTTTCTATTCACCTTGTCGCCAACACCACCGCCTCTTGATCTTTGTGCAAAATTCGAAGCGATTCCATCCACAACTCCGTCATAATCCAGATATCCTCCAAATCCAATTGACTGAAATCGACATCTCGAGAGATCACTTTCACAATCTAAACGGTATAAAGTGAAGATTTTTATTTTTACAGCACTTGTTCATGTTGTCCGGATTCTTTCAATGATCTCAATGAATTGATTCGATGAACTCTTTCCACCGCCTCACACGCTCGATCAATGTCCGCCAACGAGAAACCACCTAGAAAAGTTACTGTACATATATACTTAAATAAGTTTCTTGTTTAACATTAATATTCTTACAAACTTACCCGTAGACGTATTGATGAAGACCTCGTCGGGCACAAAATCCTGCATGATTTTCAGTTTTTCGAGTCTTGCCTGAAAAGAGATTGGGCATCTTTTTGTTTTCCTTACTCTGTTTTTTTACAAATTTTCAGCCCGCCTAACCCAACTCCGTTGCCCGAATGAATGTGAAAAACCGCCTTACACACCCGAAATAACGTTCCCGGCTTCCGAGCTAGGCAAGGTACGGATATAAGCTTCTTCCTGCCTGCCAGAAGCTCATAAAAGTGACCAGCCAGGTTGAACCACCTTTGTTCTTACTGTTTATTTTCTAGCCAGCCGAAAAACCCGTCTAATGGTGGGTTTTTCTGGCTAGATGTTTTGAAGCGATGCTTTTTGTCGCGTGATCGCATGGTTGCCTTGGCGCAGTCAGGAGTGCGCTTCTCAGCTCACACGATCCGGGTTCGACCCCCCGAAGTGCCCCTCAATTTTGATTTTGCTCAAACGGTGGGTTTTTCTTGCTGAATGTTTGGGGTTGACGCACAGTCATTCAGGAGCGCGCTTGTCTACAGCCCACACGATCCGGGTTATACACGTACTGCCACTCAATTTGAATTTTTGAATTTTTCATTCAAGACTTTAAAAAAAAATTCAATTGTTTTAGCCTGAATACGGCTGAGAAAAAGGTCGTACAGACAAACAGACGCTGCTCTTTTACATATAGATTACAGTCACCTTTCCTCCCCTACCTCTTCATTTCCTTTCTTCGCCATTTGCCATCCGAACCTCACCGCCATCTCAATTGTTGGCCATTTCGCATTTGAGACGAGATACTCTTGACAAAAGCCTTGTGCCTCAAATTCGCCTAAAGAAAGATTTTCAACTTATCAAAGTTTTCATCAAACCTAGCTCAAAGAAAAGTAAATGTATCGCTAAATATTCGTCGGTCTCTGAAGAAGGTCCCATTCGGAGGAAACGTCTGAAATTTCTGCTAATCAAAAACTAGGCAACCCGACCTGTAACACTGAATCCAAATATGGCGCGTTTCTTTTGCCAGACATCCCCTCGATGGACAGAAATCGGTGAGGATTTTTAGTAAACTCGCTGAAATCCAAAAATCCTCATAAAACTATTGATAATTTTATCACCAAAGCATTGAAATATCGTGTTTCCCTGAGGACTTTTGCTTAGCGCTTCTCTCACTTCAGTCAGCATTTGATCAGAGTCGAATGGTTGAACATTACCTAACAAAAAGTTTCATTTAAGTCAATTTTCCACAAAGCTAATGTTTTTAAAAAATAGCTTTCAAACCAACCGGGAGTCGGTGTCCTTGAGCTCCTTTTTGTGCCCGATCGTCGTAGAGGTGGGTATTTGCCTGATTTGAAGCCAACGGCTGCTGGGAACTAAAGTAATGGAAAATTATCTTACTAATCTTTATCAATTAAAGTTCTAGTATCTAAAAACTATCCACAAATCTTTATCCAACTCACAATATGATCGCTCTCTTCATTCTCCACGAATCCTTCCTCAATCCCGTCTTCGTCAGCCGTCGATGCCGAATCAATATCCCATTTTCTGGCGGATCTTAAAGTTTTTCTGTTTTTTTTTTTCTAAAACTTGTCTTTTTACCTTCTAACAATGTCTATTCCTTTTGAATAGATTTTCTTTGGACTTTGAAATTTCTTTGGAATATATTTGGTGGAAGTCGGCAGCTCTTCAGGGTTCAACTCCTTGTGATCAACCTAAATGGAACAGCTTTTAAACTATAGAGCACTTTATGTGTAATTCAAGTATTACTGTAAGTAAGTATTCCTCATTTTTACCTCATCAAGAATCTCATCAACACTTTCGACACAATCTAGCATAAAATCGACGGTGTCTACGATGTCGTAGCGCAAACTTCGCTCCCACCACGGTTGAAAGATTAGGCGTTGACGGGCTAACTGAAAAAGTGGATGCGTGGTGCAGTGGATAGAGGGCTAGAGTACGGAGTGGCGGCTCAAGGGTTCGAATCCGCTCGTTGCTTCTCTTTTTTGAAAATCTATTCTGGTTTGAGGGATACTTTAATAAAGATTATTTCGGTTGTTTATTCAAATCATTCACAGATTCACCAATTAGATATTTGAACAGCGTAAAACTCTGATGTGATGGCTCATTCGATTTAGTGAGCTGAGTCTGTTGAGCATTTCTTGTGAGTAAATTTTCGTTACTGTCTAATGAATGAATACTATTTTTACTTTCTTCGCTACTATCTTGAGGCTTTTACCTAGAAAAAAAAACAGTCTTAAAGCACTCACCGATGAGTGTGCCTCAATCCGATCGAACAGATCACAGAAAAGAGTCGCCACGGTGATTAGGCTAAAAATTTACAATACAATCGATGATTCAAAATTTGATCTGTAGTGATTTCCCTATTCTCCTTTCCCTATCCTCCTTTCCCTGTCTTCCTTTCCCTATGCCTTACTCCATTTCCTCATCGATCTCCAATTGAATATCTTCTGGTTGCTCAGAGATTTTCCACTTTTCTTTTTCTTTTCTCCTCTTCTCGAAAACTTTCTCTTTTGCAGTTTGCAAGCGTGTTTCCATCTAGAATTTAAAACTTTCAATCAAATATTGTTCAATTTACCGCATCCAAAAGTCTTTGCTCAATCCGAACATCGCTCAACTCGTCATTCTCGAAAATTTGATTGTGTTGTTTTCTGAAAATTTATTGATCTATCATTTTTTTTCAAATAAAAACCTATAAAACTCGTCTTCGCTTGCGATTTTTCGGCGAATAAAATGCGCCTTGACGTTTTTTGGATCGACCATCAAAATGTCTCGACAAATTCGGAGACAAGCTAGAAAAGGCGAATTTTAAATTGATTACTAAATAACTGATTGAAATCAATTACAAATCTGAATCTATATTGTGTGAATAAGGAAATTTTTGTGCCAACTTACCACTGTAATATCCAAGGAGATAGTTGGTGCTCAAGTAGGCATCGATTCCCTCGGGCGTTTGAACCTCAAAGGCTACGGTAAAGATTTTCAATAGAGTACGGTATTTATTAACTAGCGTATTCTCTCTAATAGAGTAATGCACCCTGAGCGTCGCCTAAATTCTCGAGATTCTCGAAATTCTCGAAATCTCGAGAGCCGCTTATCAGAACCTATCGATGTGGGATCGGAAAATGTAGCTGACGATGAGATCTAGTGCGGGATTTGAGTGTTGAGCTTCTGCAAAAGCTTGGAAACCGTAAAATAGTCACCGACTCGGCTCGCCGGGGTGCACTACTATTAGAGAAAATACGGGATCTAGAATTATCCCGAAAGCATTTGTCTAAGCTAGGATCTGGCTAACCCTTACCCTGGTCCTGGTCTGACTTTCAGCCCTTGAAACCCTACTGGAATATCCATAATCCTAATCTTTATCTATATCTTTATCGATCTATAACTTTTATCTATCTTTTACAATTGATAAGTGAATACCTTCTCAAAGCAATTCAACGCCATATCTAAATCGCCTTTCTCGAACATTTTCATTCCAACAACGAACCACAACTTCGTGTCCTTTGGAAACACGTTCAGCACCTGAATTGGATTGTTTTATTATTAATTTTCATCTTCAAGCTGGCTTCAAGGTGGCTTATCCCAAATCGATACTAAGATTGAGCAGTTCCCTAGTAACACCTAGAGAACTCAAGTACAGAATCCCTCTGATTTCTCAGCTCTGAATAATCCAATCAAGCTCAATTTGGTATCATTCGAAAGTCTGAGGTGTACTCTATACAATGATATAAAAAGTTAAGAACACTATCATTTCTAGACAAAGTTATGGCCCTTCAAATCTGAGGTCATCACATTTTGCCCTTTCCTTTATCGCTTTTCAATTCCCCTTTAGGTTTATACGATGAATCTTCTAGTTTATTTGTTTCTTTTTCCATTTCTGCGAAAGTTTTTAGTTTCTTAGTTAGATAAAATACTCACTTGCAAATAATGATAGTCGACGTTCGATGGAATCAACTGGGCCAATCGTTTGTGTATCGAGACAAAAACGCGCACCATTTTTGGAGCACTAAAAGGTTTTTTTTCTTTTGGATAAAAATATGTTGAACTCATCTATATTGAAGTTTGAAAGGATTTTATTAGTTTCATAGGGAGTGGGACAAATGCGACCTTTTTTTTGCGCACCCGGACATTTGCGCACCTTTTTTTTTCCGCACTTAGCCCATTAGCGCACCTTTTTTTGTGTTTTAAAAAAGCTCTAAAAGCTAATATTAACCAATTTCTATTCCAAAAGTTGTTTTTCTAGGTAATTTGAGGGCGTAGAATTCAAATTTTGGCATATCAGAGCTTGTGGAACCAATTTGAAAGACAAAACGGCTAGTTACAGAAAATTGTTGATTTTTCTCTTTGTATAACTCCGTTCGTTCGCTTCCACAAGCTCTGATATGCCAAAATTTCGATTCTACGCCCTAAAATTACCCAGAAAAACAACTTTTGGAATCGAAATTGGTTAATATTAGCTTTTAGAGCTTTTTTAAAACGCGAAAAAAAGGTGCGCTAATGGGCTAAGTGCGCAAATGTCCGGGTGCGCAAAAAAAAGGTCGCATTTGTCCCACTCCCGTTTTATCTGTTCAACTCACACTCCATCATTCACAAGCTGTCTCGTATAAACCCAATCGTAGTCGGCGTCTTTAAATTGAGAAAGAACTCGTGATTCGAGGCAAGACTGAAAAAAAAAATTGGATTTAGAATTAAATGTAATTTCGATAAACTAAAAAATTAAAGAAAAAAACAAACTAGAAATAGCCTCTTTGGTGTCTTTTTGTGTCCTCTTTCCATCAAATTGACAGCTTTTGTGTAACTCTTGAAACACTCATTCTCCTGAAACAAAAAAAAAAAACATGTATCAAAAAGTTCTTAGTTACACATGTGCTTAATTTTATCTTTGAATTGGATTTGCAGAGCTCAATTTAACTACAGTATACCCTATTGGATCACATCTAAAGTGCAGATAGGTTTTTCGATTTTTTAGAAAGCTTTGATCAAGAAGAACACAGAGTAAACTTGCCATTAGATTAATAAAATTCAGCTAATGACTAGACTAGACAGCTAGACTGTTGAAAGCGGCTACGGCAAACTTTTGCAACTTTTTTAGAAAACATCAGCCTCCTAACCTCAGCCTCGATCCTAGACCTTGCCGCAATCTCCTCCGGATCTTCAGTTGTTCCCCATACATGTGCCATCGCTTCCTCTTCTGCCGCTTCATCTTCACTATCTGTTGTTGATTCATCTTCTTCGTTTTCTTCATCTTCCTCATCAGATTCTTCATCTTCTAGATCTTCTTCTTCTCTATCTTCACTCTCATCTTCATCCTCATCTTCGTCATCATTGCTTTCGTCGTTTTCTTCGCCTGACCTGAAAAGTGATATTGGTTCAAGTAAAAGTACAAACAACGGATAAATTTTGGTTGGTTAAGTGAAACTTGTAAAATAATATGCAAAAAAGAACTGAAAGTCTTGATGAAAGCAAATAAACTTGGGCTGAGGCAAGAACTTTTTCGTACAATGACTGTTATCTTTACTATTGTTAACAAACTGACGATGACAGCTCGATCACTTCATCTCCATTCCCTGCATCACTTTCCTCCTCTTCTTCCCCCTCTTCTCCCTCCTCTTCTTCCTCATCTTCATCTTCGTCACTTGCACTGCTTGAGTCGTTTTTCGAACTTTCCTTTTCAGAGATCTTCTTCGTTGATTTTTCTGGACTTCTAAATGTCCCTTGATCGAACTCAAAAGTGATTTGGTTTTAGAGTAAAGTACCTAGAAACTAGAACTGAAATGAAAATGAAAAAAGAGGTGAGAGAGCCGATTTCCTCCATTCATTCAATAACAATTCTTTCACTACATCAACTCATAGTTGGAATCACTCAAAGATCTTCCGATCATGGACTAGGCGACTAGAAAACCTGGTCTTGAGTTTTATTTGGACTATTGGTCAATACCAATCGTTTTATATTGATAAAGTCCAGCATTATATGTTTTATATTGGCTGGATAATTCGTAGTTTGACTGTAATTTTTTAAATTTCCTCTGCAAACCTCGGCTCCGCTTCATCCGTTGTACTTTTTGATTGATTCGAGCCAGGATTCGACTCGGTGTTCAGTCCAGAACTTTCGTCTTCCACAGCTTCATCTTTCTCTTCATTTCTGAATATTATTTCTAATAAAAATAACAATTACCTTCAATAATAGTGTTTTAAAAGAGGATGGAGATAAAATTAAAGGTTGAGCGATTCAAGGCATAGACAAGGCTCATAAAAGAACTAAAATCATTTAACTAAACCTTATCCAAGCACTTTAACATGTAATTTAAGATTCACTATATTCAAATTAAGCAAATAACAGTCATAAGCTTATCATTTAAAATCAAAATCCACCCACCGAATCCCCGAAGTTGACGGTTGTTCTTGATCGACTTCCATCGCTGAATCTGATCCACTTGAGCTCCCATTTTCTTGATCCATCTAAAAATTATGCAATTTTAAATCAAACCAATAGAAAAGTTTCCAAAATATTGTAGGCTACATTTTTTTGAAGCAAAACTCTGTGCTCAAATCAGCAAAAAGCGCAGAGAAAAATCGTCAGAAAGGAGTGAAACGGAGCTGTTCGGATTCGGGGAAAAATAGGGACAAAAACGAGAAATTTGCGAACTCGGAAATGAAGAAAGTATAAAAATAAATGAAAAATCTCAAATGTTTCATCTTTTTTCATACAAAGCATAGAAATGATACACGCAGAAGCAATTACACTCGATTTTGCCCAGCTATTTGTACTTGTAATTGGATCTGTATCTGCGCCACTCGACAATTATACTTCTAGTGTTTGATTGTTAGATTTGCTTGGGTTAGATTGTTTTTTTTCTGCTCCAAAAAGCTACCGTACTTCATGAATGTCTTAGAAAGGACTTTAATCAGTTTAATAGATGGCTTCACATTAAATTTCATTCAGCAAGCCTGTAATTATTGGGTTGGTGAATTGAAAACTGCGGGACTTTGAACTAAAATTTATTGAACATAAAACCATGAAGTCATTCCAAATAATTTCCATTATTATTGACGACTTCTGCCCATTTTACAGGCAATTTGCGGATTTCTCTTTCGGTAGGATTTTGGTTTGTGTGTGAGACAAGTGTGAAACTCAAAAATCGAGGACTGGAGATGTCCCAGTTTGAGCACTTTCTTCAAAAGAAACCCATTTTGGTGCCAATGGAAAAGTTGTAGAGAATCAAAAATTAGGCTTATAGCCAAATTTCCAAAAAGATACACTCAGTAGTTTCGCTTAAAATGTAAGTTTTGTGAAAATTCGTAAATTTGGCATTTCTTGAAAACCAGTTTTTGAATCGTTCTGAAAATCTGGATATAAGCTTGATTTTTGATTCTCTACCACTTTTCCATTGACACCAAAATGGGTTTCTTTTGAAAAGTGCTCAAACTGTCACATATGACAATAGCCCACAGTTTTCAATTTACCAACCCAAGAGATTGAGATTAGCCTTGATTTGCGGAGAAGTCAATGTTCAATTTCGGAGGATTCGGAGCCGGCCACAATAGTTTGAGGGAAGGGACTTACGTAAAAGCCCTGCGCCAGACGACGAGCGATTACGCGGCCGCACAAAGAACACACATAACAAGCAGATTTTCATGATTTTCACAAAAATTGCATTTTAAGCGAAACTACTAAGTGTATCTTTTTGGAAATTTGGATATAAGCTTGATTTTTGATTCTCTACAACTTTTCCATTGACACCAAAATGGGTTTCTTTTGAAGAAAGTGCTCAAACTGTCAAATATGACAATAGCCCGCAGTTTTCAATTCACAAACCCAATAAAACAAAAATGTTAGTAACGCTTTATAGTAACGACAATCGGTACTTTCCTAAAGCCGTCAAAAAGAAAAAGACCTCACTTTGGTAGCTTTTCAATGTTCTTTTGTTTAAAGACCCAAATTAGAACCGATTCTCATTAAAACCAAGATCTGCCTAAAGCTTTGAGTTTGAAACAAACAAAGAAGCAACATAAACTTTTTTTCCTCCATTTTTCTGCTGAAATCTTCAATTTTATTTAAAGCAAATTAAATCCGAGTTCCGATTGGTTGGCTCATAAAATGAATACCTCCAATCGATTCCTCGACCCCGAAAACCCCCTCCAGCTACAAATTTACAGCTAAATATCTTTTTCTATCATCAACAAAGCAATAGAAAAATCTCTTAGGTTGTGTGCGCTTTGTGTGTGCGCATAATCGCTCGCCATCTGGCAGACCCGTTTGGTATAAGGGGCTTTCCTTCTGCTTCCAAAAACCAAGGTTTTTAGGCTATCCTCTTTAGCGGGAGTGCCCAACCCCCATATTTTTCAGTTCTACAAAACTTTTCACTGTAACTTTCAACAATCAAAATTTGTAAATATTTGAGTAAATTGGATTTAACTGAAAAGATTCACTGAACCGAATTAAGCCGTTGTTGAAGCTGAAGCCGCTTTTGGGCTGTCTGCTCCCTGGGACGAGAGTTTTCAAGAACTCCTAGTAAGCTGAAAATTCGTACCTAGGGGTTTTCTGGGATGGGAAATCCGAATCCACTGTTTATTTTTTGTCTACACCATCTCACAACCCGTAATTAGGTACTTGATTGGTTAAACTCGTTAGATTAGGCGAAAAATTTGTATCTGGGGGTTTTTTGATGCTAGAAATTCAATCTTAAGTCAATTTTAAGCTATTATAACCCTGGGATATGGAATTTGTAGTGTCCTGTACTTGAACGAGCAGAACATTCGAACGCTCTCTCAAAGAAATCCCTTCTTTTTCCCATATTTTTTCGTCATATGTTTAATATTTACATATTTTTTTGATCAAAAGAGACAGTCTTTTCTTTTCACTTTTGTTTATATTAGTAGCAAAGAAAGAGGCATTCTTTTGCTGTTAGTGTTCGCTGCTCGTGGACCGGGTTCGAACATTCCTATTGCTTACTTGCTTACTTGACAAAGCATATCACTTTACAATGGTGAAGTTGGAAATGATTGCAATTCGGACTAATCTTTTGAACCTCCAAAATTGATTTTTCTTGAGCTTGTCTTTTCCGGAAGTTAGATTGACACTAGGCCTGGCTCTGTCTTTGCTGGTTTAACTAACAGGACCTGGATTCACCAATCTAGCATCTAGCAATCTAGCTGCTCGTGGACCGGTTTGGAACATTCCTATTGCTTACTTGACAAGGCATATCACTTTACAATGGTAAAGTTGGAAATGATTGCAATTCGGACTACAAGAGCTCAAGTTAAATCTAACTAATTAACTATTGGGTTGGGGAGAATGAGTCGGCGCCGAACTTTAAAGGGACTTTTTGCACACATAAAGTCTTCTTTAAACATACGTTTGGTTTCATTGATGATCAAGCCTTGATGCTTGATTAGCTTTGATTAGCTTTGATTAGCTTTGATTAGATTAGATTAGTTTTCTTTTAGAATAGATGCTTTTTAGAAGACGCAGCCTTTCACTCGATATACGGTAATTAAAGGTATTGAATGAAAGATCTCGATACCCTTCCCAACTCACATAGTGCCCATCCCCTTATTGGAGCAATCCTCGCAAACCGAGTGCCCACAATTCATCGTCATCGGTCGTTTGTAGGCATGATCGACTGAAGAATTGCTTTTTCTTTTATTGGGTTGGGGAGAATGAGTCGGCGCCAAAACTTTAAAGGGACTTTTTGCACACATAAAACCTTCTTTAAACATACATTTGGTTTCATCAAAAGGATCCACTATTTCTCTACAAAATCACTTTTGAGAGATTCCACAAAGCTTTTCTTTCGTGGAGTTTATGAACTTCGAAACGCAGCTGGTTAAAATGGCAAAGAGTCCGACTCATCATTTGAACAGTTTCTTTCACATAAACCTTCTTTGGTGTTTATATAAAAAAGATAGAGCACATTCAATTACTTAAGTTGCCAAATTTGCAGGAAGATCCCACCAATGGTTTTTTCTAGATCACAGTTTGTAGTTTTTGTGAAAAAATGGCTTTTTCTTGAGCGGAGGCGCTGTTTGAATTTTCTTTTAAATGTGATTTTGTAGAGAATTAGTTAACCATTCTACTCATATCAAACGCATATTATTTGACGAAGTCGAATAGAAGTTTTAGACATTTTTTTCATTTTCGGCGCCGACTCATTCTCCCCAACCCAATATTTGAATTTCATTTTCAAGCTGTACAATCTACTGAAAGATTTCTTCAAAAAAAAAACACTTTTCTGAAATGCTCATCGAATCGGCCAATGAATCAGCATTCGATTTTTCACGTTCAGAATTTCTTTTTTGATTTCATTTCCTTCAAAATGTTTATCTTTTTTCTATAATTCTCTTATAGCGACTGAGCCATTTTCCCTTTGTCTCAGTCACTTTTCCGAAATTTTTGCAATCAATTCTTGCCTTCAATTTCTCTATATGTCTATATTTCTGTTTAGACTTAGCAATAGTTTTAACAATTGTTGCTTTGGTAAATCATGTTTTTGACACGAAAAACAAGGAGAAAAGCAAAAAGGACACCAAAATCCCGTAACTTTTATCAGATTTTGCCATTTTTAAAGTAAAAATCTACTAAGTTTAGTTTAGATTTCCCCAAATTGTGCTTCATCTTACAACATTATCTCTTTTAGCTTTATCGAAGTGTTATATAGTTTACAGACTTCGTCTGAAGGGCCTTTGAAATTAATAGACTATAAGATTACAAGATCACCCAGGATTTGACTTCAAAGTCATAGTCACAGTAAGTATTCTGACATCCCACAGCACTTTCTGTGAGTCCAACTTTGAAGCTCGATTTCTCGATGATTCCTGAAACTTTCACCCCATCCAAATGATACATTAACAAGCCAGAATTTCATGGAGAATCGAATGGTACCATTTGCAAGGCGATCCGAGGCCTAGAAGTTGAACAGGGAAAAAAATTGCAAGAATCTCTTTACATTTCTTCTTTTTCCTTCTGTCAAAATGTTATATAGTTTAGTAAGTGTTAACTTTCAGAAATAAAGAATCGATTTAATAATAATAATAATAATACTTTATTCAAACGATAAAGTGAAAGAAATCATAGAGAAATGCACAGTGATACTTAATCATACAATATATACTGAAATCAATAAGCCAATTACTTACGGCAAAGAGCCACTAGATCTAAAGCATCGATACGTTTCTTGAATATGAAAAGCGACGATTGAAAGAAAATTTCTGTACTTTGGAACTAAATCGGATAAAAATCGAAATCGGATATAACATAAATTTCTCTAAAAATTCTAAAACCTATTAAACCAATGTACTCACTCAAAAACACAAACTTTGAAATTGTTCTTTTGATATTTGTGTCATTTCAAACCTGACTAGACAACTAATAACGGCTATTTCTTTGCTTTTGAGTAAATTGAAATCAAATTACATTCAAAACTTCAGATAAATCCATCAAAATGTTCGCTCAAACATCGCTTTTTTTTAAAAGATACTTTATTCAACAAGAATAAGTGGATACAACACAACGGAGGACACAATTTTTACCCCTACAATGTAGTTAAGAAAAAACCCAACTTAATGGGAAAAAGAACACACACTTGATTTCGCCAGCGGGATCGAACCCTGGATCTTCCGATTAGGAGAGAAGATTCCTAACCAGTCGGCCAACTGGTCACTTCATTTTTGACTTTTGTCTCATTTCCATTTTTATGAGTCACTTTTGTCTCATTTCCCAACGATTTCCCATCTATTTGCCCATTAAAATGCCTGAAATCAGATTTACGAGCGTGAACATAAAAACTCATAAAAATGCTCATAAAAACAACTCGAATGTTGAAGGTTTAAAATTTTTCTAAAAAACTCCAATGAAACTCTGATCTCTCTTCGCAATCATGTCTCTTATCAACTGTTTTTTCCTGTCAAAAGATGGCTTAAAAATGAAGTGTCAGGACAAACCATTCCACTCCTTTTTTTCCATGAAAGCTTTTATCAGAAAATTTTTGTGAAAAACAGCTCAAATATTAGTCATCTCAAAACGTTTAAGACAAACAACTTTTCACCAAATATAGAAAATCGAAAATAAACTTTGGAAGTTTTAGATTTGATTCAACATAAACATTTTCCATAAACATTTTTCCATTTTCCATAAACAGCATAAACATTTTGATAAAGTTTTGATTTTGCTTTGCTTTGAAATTTCAAGAACTGTTCAATCTTCACTATTTTCTTTCATTAACGAGACAAAATTGATAAACTCTTGTCAAGTTTCATCTCCGTTTTCTTTTTAAACTTGACACAACTCCAGTAAAAAGGATATCCTAAACTATAAGTTGTTCAAAACTAAGCTATAAGTTGTTCAACACTTATAGCTTAGTTTAGTTGGGGAACAACTTATAGTTCCAAACTATAAGTTGTTCCCCAACTAGACCAACCAAGGCCAGGGTTGTATAGAAGCAAGATTCAACGCTGGCTTTACTTGGTTTACTTGGTTCTATTGCAAGCCACGAAAATTATCTAATCCCACCAGAATTCAGGGGTGAGTTGAGTTTAAATTTTCTGACTAGGGAACTGTTTCATCTAACTACCAATTTTTGAAA
This sequence comes from Mesorhabditis belari, assembly GCA_958450365.1. Taxonomy (NCBI): domain Eukaryota; kingdom Metazoa; phylum Nematoda; class Chromadorea; order Rhabditida; family Rhabditidae; genus Mesorhabditis; species Mesorhabditis belari. Next base: position 45,128 of record CAUEEP010000893.1, read on the forward strand.
CTGGACCTAGCTACGCCGCCGTAGAAGTCTAAACACGTATTTTTATTTTCCCATAGGCCCTGGTTTTCGAGAAGAACGTGTTCAAAGTTTCGACAATTTTGGGTCGGTCGTTCGATTCGTCTGTCGGCAAACCACCAGCTCACCGGTAAGAGAGCTCCTTCTGCCGAAAGTCCTTCGCTGCGAAAAGTCCTTCGCTGCCCAAAGGCAATAAAAACAGCAAAGGTTAGGAGGATAGTGTGCTAGACTGCGAAACCTATGCCATTTCCATCTTTCGAGTTCGATTCCTCTAGCTGCCAAATTTTCTCCTTTTTTTGGAAAACTTCCAAAAAACACTTCTTTATGATTATAGTGCTTTTAAAGCAGCAATCAGCTTCTGAGAAATCTACGTTTTGTAGCTAAATTGGTTTCGAAAATTGGTGGTAGATTGAAACAGTTTTACACCAGAACACCAGAATGAAACATCAGAATCCAAGGCTGAACCTGGCTTCTGGCTTTCGCCTTGTTAGGTCTAACTTGCAAGTTCGAGACTGGGGCCAGGCTGCCACAGGACAGCAACCCAAATCACTAAAAATCTATTGAATCTGTTGAATCAAGCCAATTCAAATGTAGTTTCCAATTCCAATTCCAGCCTTGCCAACTGTCTCTTGGATCATTTTGGGATACTCGTGCACCGTACAACTCATCGATTTAGTCATTTCCTTTCCCACTCTTGCCACCTTCATTATATGCAAATTGCGGACACAAAATTTCGAGAGATAAGGAACGAAATTTAGAGAGAAAAGGAACAAAATTTAGAGAGATAATGCATCAAATTTAGCGATAAGGAACCAAATTTAGAGAGATAAGAAACCAAATTTGGAGAGTGGTTCCCAATTCCAATTCCAGCCTTGCCAACTGTCTCTTGAATCATTTTGGTACACTCGTGCACCGTACAACTCATCGACTTAGTCATTTCCTTTCCCACTCTTGCCACCTTCGTTATATGCAAATTGCGGACACAAAGAGCATTGCTGAATATTCTTAACTTCGTGAATCGATTTTTTTTAACCATTTCCTATTTTTTTCGCTGCTCAACTTGTAATCTTTCGAGTTTTAACGTTGCGAAATGCTACCATATCCCCGTTTGCTTAGGCTCTGTATTTAAAAAGCCACTTGGCCTTGTCCATTTGATAATTGTTACCAACGCAACCTGTTGCCTATAAAACCGATCTCGCTCTTGAGAAATCATGACCACTTTTTCTTTGTACTTCTTTTTTAAAATAGATCTTTTAAATTCAAAATTTAGACTATGTCCCAAGGAATTTTGGACTTTGAGTGCCCGATTTGTTATGATGAATGTGAGTTGTGAGCTCCTTAGCTGTTGTGAGCTCCTTACGAGGGAACTACAACTACTTACCACCTCAGATCGACTCCAAAATTACAGGGGGGAAAGATCATCACAAAAGAAGAATTTTCTGAAATTTTTAGCTGCTAAATGCCAGAACTAACTGAAATATAAGGTTTCAAAGTTCAGAGTAGCTTAAACTTAAAGGGGGGGTATTAATCGCGGCCGGGTGACAATAAAATTTTTTTTACGGCAACCACTTGTTTTTTTATTTTAATATCGCTGATTTTATTATAAAAAGAATAAAAATCACCCGGCTAGAGTGATTTGATGGGTTTACAAATTTTTGGAGACGCTGCAAAGCTCGCGTAATTCATCTACAAGGTAAGTGCGAAAGTAAAGCAAAAGTCAGACATTATGTTTTCTTTTTGTTTTCTTTAGACTTTCGATCTACACTTTTGGTTTTTAACATCTCTAGATGTCTTTTCCAGATGAAGATTTTATGTTTAGATAATGCAAAAGGCCATCAAAACACCCTAAGCTATCTACTAGAGTGTGTTCCTCTCGAGTAATGCGTTTTCTAAAAGGCACCTATTTGAGAAAACTAAAACCACAATCGACCACAAATGGAAAAAAAGATCTAATTATGTCAATCAAAGCGCTGAAGACGTCCTAGGGTGGAGGAGATCCAGTCACTTCTGCTGAGGATGCGCTGAAAATTGACTAAGATAGGAAGCCGATTTGAGGAACTGCTGTACTTGAGCGAAGATGAAAGTGAGCAAGAGGAAGAATTATAGATTAACAACTTAGTTTTATTGTTTTTTGTGCTTTTTATTTTGTTTTTAAATTTATCTGCAATTAAAACTCAATCGATCTAGACTGTGCTGAGGTGTCTGATGAGTGACGATCTTGTTTTTCTCCAAGTCTTGCAGCGTCTCCAAAAATTTGTAAACCCATCAAATCACTCTAGCCGGGTGATTTTTATTCTTTTTATAATAAAATCAACGATATTAAAATAAAAAAACAGGTGGTTGCCGTAAAAAAATTTTTATCGTCACCCGGCCGCGATTAATACCCCCCCTTTAAACATTTTTGGGACTTGCACGGCACTCTTTAAAGGGAACTCTCACAGGCACTCTCACAGGTTAGCCGAGTGGCCGAGTGGTTAGGAGCGCGACCTGGTACTCCGAGTGTCGCTGGTTCGGCTCCACCCCAAAAGTTTTTCTTTTTTTGCAAAACCACATAATGTGCGTTCTATTTTTTTTTCGCTTTTCAAAGTTTATTCTGATTTTTTTAACCATAAAAGGTGAGGATAACAAAACTTTATTTAAAACTAATAAACCACAAACAATTCAACAACGGTGGAAAGATTCGACAAAATGAAGGAAGCAGAATATATTCAGACAATAAGCACAACGAATGTACGGCATATTATCGCAATTTATCTTATTACATGCACCAATCAAATCAGCAAAAAGTTGCTGGTGTCACATAATGAGGAAGTACATCATCAATATAATGAGCGCTTTTCCAGGCTTCGAGCATGCATGAGACAAAACGTGGCGCCCGGAACTGGTGGTAGATCTGACTGATCATCTTCAGGATAGAATCGCGTTGGCTCACTTGGAAGTCGATTTTGGAGGCAATGACGTGTGCGGTCAACTTTTTCACAAACGACTTGAAGAGCCGGAAGAAATGAACATCCAACGGTTGAATCTGCGACGTCGCTTCAGGTGGAATGCGTTTCAAAATGAGCTCCTCGCCAGCTGGGACCGTTGCTTGAATAGAGGCTTGATCACGAAATGAAGTCCAGGAGTCGACGAGAAGCATCAGTTTAGATGGCATAGCTGGACAGCAGACGATATCCCGGAACCACTTGAGCATCAGCTCCTTGGTCATGATATGGAACTTGGCTGCCTCCACCATCAAGTTGTCGGTTTGAAAGATCCCTCATTGTGGAAAACGACTATCTTTCTCCTGCATCACGATAAAGAGTTTGTCACCGAGTCGTCCATCCGCGTAGATCAGGGGCATCATGGTAAACGAGTGAGATGTTGCCGACACACTTTGAACGACGCGGATGACTTTCTCACCTTTTATGGTAAAAAAAAATCAGAATAAACTTTGAAAAGCGAAAAAAATAGAACGCACATTATGTGGTTTTGCAAAAAAAGAAAAACTTTTTGGGGTGGAGCCGAACCAGCGACACTCGGAGTACCAGGTCGCGCTCCTAACCACTCGGCCACTCGGCTAACCTGTGAGAGTGCCTGTGAGAGTTCCCTTTGAAGAGTGCCGTGCAAGTCCCAAAAATGTTTAAGTTTAAGCTACTCTGAACTTTGAAACCTTATATTTCAGTTAGTTCTGGCATTTAGCAGCTAAAAATTTCAGAAAATTCTTCTTTTGTGATGATCTTTCCCCCCTGTAATTTTGGAGTCGATCTGAGGTGGTAAGTAGTTGTAGTTCCCTCGTTAGCTGTTGTGAGCTCCTTAGCTGTTGTGAGCTCCTTAGCTGTTGTGAGCTCCTTAGCTGTTGTGAGCTCCTTAGCTGTTGTGAGCTCCTTAGCTGTTGTGAGCTCCTTAGCTGTTGTGAGCTCCTTAGCTGTTGTGAGCTCCTTAGCTGTTGTGAGCTCCTTAGCTGTTGTGAGCTCCTTAGCTGTTGTGAGCTCCTTAGCTGTTGTGAGCTCCTTAGCTGTTATAAGCTTAAAATCTAATCAATATCTTTGAACATTACCGTAGTAAGACAAAAAACAATGACTTTGCAGCATTCTTAGTTTAAAATGAAGTTTAAAATGAATGAATCTGATTTTCATTCCGAAAAAAAAGCAATTCTTTAGTCGATCATGCCTACAAACGACCGATGACGATGAATTGTGGGCACTCGGTTTGCGAGGATTGCTCCAATAAGGGGATGGGCACTATGTGAGTTGGGAAGGGTATCGAGATCTTTCATTGAATACCTTTAATTACCGTATATCGAGTGAAAGGCTGCGTCTTCTAAAAAGCATCTATTCTAAAAGAAAACTAATCTAATCTAATCAAAGTTAATCAAAGCTAATCAAGCATCAAGGCTAGAGGTGTCCGGAAGCAGAGATGATTATCCGGAATCACAGATGATTATCCGGAATCAGAGATGATTATCTGGAATCACAGATGATTATCTGGAATCACAGATGATTATCCGGAATCACAGATGATTATCCGGAATCACAGATGATTATCCGGAATCAGAGATGATTATCTGGAATCACAGATGATTATCCGGAATCACAGATGATTATCCGGAACCAGAGATGATTATCCGGAATCACAGATGATTATCGGGAATCACAGATGATTATCCGGAATCACAGGTGATTATCCGGAATCAGAGATGATTATCCGGAATCACAGGTGATTATCTGGAATCACAGATGATTATCCGGAATCACAGGTGATTATCCGGAACCAGAGATGATTATCCGGAATCACAGATGATTATCGGGAATCACAGATAATTATCCGGAATCACAGGTGATTATCCGGAATCAGAGATGATTATCCGGAATCACAGGTGATTATCTGGAATCACAGATGATTATCCGGAATCACAGATGATTATCGCGCTTCATTTGTCGTTTTTTACCGTACTTTTGCCATACCGTACTTTTGCCATACCGTACTTTTACCATACCGTACTTTTACCATACCGTACTTTAGGTAAACCCATTTTCTAAACCACTCGACTCTACGTAATCTTTTTTTTTCATTTTCTGCTAACAATTTGATGATAAAAATCGTATAAACTGGGAAAGGACCTTTATTAAGAAAATTTTTCAACCAAAAATGAAAATTAGCATGTAAGATCGGGATTTGAATAGTTTTTTTAAGGCTCAAGCTATTACCGGTTCAAGCTGGTTCAAGCTTCAACACTCTGGTTCAACTATTACCGGAAACAATTGCTTTTCTTCTCACTCTCATATCCTCAATTCCAAATTTCCAGGAAAACCTGCCCGAAATGTCGCACGTTAATCACAACAAGAGCCATCAATTTCTCTCTTTTGGGTAAAAAATTTTCTTTCTTTTCAGCGAATCCGGTTTTTTAGGAGCAATCGAGCAATTCGCGCAACAAAAGGCTGAACTATTGGAGTTGAGGGCGAGACAGAGCGCTCAGGTGGGAATGGGGATACTGTAATCAAAATCTTGAACGATGAAATCAAAAGCTTGAAAGATGAAATCAAAAGCTTGAAAGATCAAATTGAAATCTTGAAAGATCAAATCAAAATCTTGACACTTAATTTCTCAATCCCTCAAATTTCTCAATATCAAATATCAAATCAAAGATCAATGCGCTAAAGTTGAAAGTTTAACTTTTACTTTCGAAAAGGTGGACAATTTGGAAAGTTAATGTTGGAAAGTTACGTATTGAATGCTGCATATTAATCTTGAAGAAAGGAAAACGATTGCTTTACTTTATTTTACTTATTTTTATTGCATTAATCTTTCACAGGCTTTCCTTTAGATTTTGTCGAATTTACTAAATTTTGAGCTAGAGTAGAAGAAATCAAGAGTAAAAGGGTGGGGAAAAAAAAAAAACCAAACCTGCACCAGATTATGTTGATGTTTTGAATTTTTCAACTTTCATAAAAAAAAAAGCTGATTGTAATGCGTCAACTTTTTAGCTAAATAGTTCCCTTTCAGACTCGAGAACAAAATGTAACATCGGGAACTCTCGACGAGCTGAAGAATTCTTTAGGGAACCTCAAATTGGAGAGTGAGGCAATGCAAAGGCAAAGGGTAAAAGAAAAGAAAGAAAACGTTCGCAAATTTCAAATGTTTTCTATTTTAGGCTCAAGAGACGCTTGCGCAAATCAATTACCTTCAAAACCAAGTTCACCAGCAAGTGAATCAGAGACAAATCACGGATCTCAATGTGCAGATCATTGCGCTACAGTAAGTTTTCGAAGATAAACAAGTTATAGCAGGATTCGAAGATAAACAAGTTATAGCAGGATTTAAAGTTACATTGTGAATTGTGAATAAAGTTCACAATGTGGTACAAAAAATCAAAAAAAAGCACAACTTGTAAGCCCTAATTGTAGGGCAAAATCCATATATATGAAAAAGAATCAAAAATCTGGCCCGGGATTGAACCCTCGACCTCTCGACTAAGATCCAGGACTCTAGAGGATTTTCTAAAGTGTACGTGAAAATTGTTCTAAGGTACGATTGGTCGAACTTTCAGGAATCGCTTGAGCCGCGAGAATCAGAGCAAGGATCGCCGAGTGGAGGAGTTGGAAGTAAATAAAGATTTCGATAATATTTTGATCAATTCTAACATTTCTTACTATACAAAATCTATTTTACAGGCTAAAATCCTGGAAATGCAACACAAGCAACAGCAGCCACAAACGCCGAGAGTCGATCCAGTGATGGAGGCGAAAATTGCCGAGCTTGAGCGAAAGTTGGAGAGTTCGATGCAAACAAGCGGTGTAAGGGGAAATCAAAGATGAAAATAAGCTTATATTTTAGGATATTCAGTTAACCGGATGAAGGTTTTGTCATCTAAAACCAGAATTTGAGTAAATCAACTAACAAAGTTTTCCCCATTCTGCTTCTTTTAAATGAATGTTTAGCAAAAGCAAAATTGTTGAGTTAGATAGCTATAATTTATCTATATGTCGTAGCCGTTTACGAAATTCAGCCGTTTACGAATGATTCCTCAACGGCTGAATTTCGTAAACGGCTACGACATACAGGGTGCGCCAAAAGTTCCCGTACTTGTATTTTCTGCATTTTTGGTAATCTTAGATAAAAGATACGATTTTAAAAGTAAGAAATTCGAATTCCTCGCGAAAAACTGATTTAGAAAACGTTTCTGGTTAATTTATAAGTGCAACACTATTTAAGACAAGTGATTGAGAAGAGGGTCCGCTCAGGGGCGCTTTGGTCGCACAGTTACAGGGCACAGTTACAGGGCAGTAGATATCTATAAATAATCAAATCTATATCTTACAAGACTTATCCAGCCTTTATTTAGCGTACAATGAACTGGAAAGCGGCTTTCATTCGCGGTTTGCCCGAGAGCGCCAAAGAGAAACAAATCATGCATCTCGTTCGACTTGTCAATATCGATCCGGAAAAGGAGGATGTTAGGTGGGAAATTCTATGGATTCTATGGATTCTATGGATTCTATAGATCTATAGATTCAATAGATTTGATAGATAGCAATCAAATTCATCTAGAAATCCTATTCAAAAGCAATTCTAGAATCCAGCTCTACACACCGGCCACTCGCGGCACTTGTTTAGTTACTTTTTCCACAAAGGAATCAGCAACGAAAGTGGGTTTGAAAAGAGCAATTACAGAATTCAATAAAGGATTCAATAAAGTAATTGATTAACTCAAAAAAATAGTCTTCAAAAGTTAACTCAATAATCCGAATGGATATCCTTTAGTTCATCAAAAATTTCGACGGCCAAGAGTTTCTCTCAACCGGAAAAAAGCTTAAAGTCGAACAAGCAAGCTTTGATTCGAGGAAACAAGCAGCTGATGGTTTTACAAATTTCCATTTAAAGGTTTCTTTTTTGTATTTAAGGTCAAGCGAAAGGCACTCCGGCAGCCGCGCCAACTTTTGTCGCCGACAAGAAAAAGGTTTTCATTCGTGGATTGCCCGCCAATGTCACACCGGCTGATGTGACGAAGTGGATCTTCGAGGACAGCAAGAAACTGCTGGGCAACAGGTACTATAGTACTATGGTTTCTAAGCCTCAGCTACCGTATTCAGTGGCTTATAGACAGCTACCGTTGACCCTAGCTACTGTAGCTTCACTAACGTATCCAGCTTTCTCTCTATCTACCGTACCCAGCTACCGTACTCACAATCAATTTCGTCCTAGTATCATAGATAACTACTGTAATAACCCACCGCCATAATGACGGTGCGGAGCGTTGCGTAGTCTAGCTATGAACGAGTTTTTCTCGACACTGGTTTATGCTATAATGCAGGCTTTGGTATCAAAAAATAGCTGAAATTCAGCGCTATTTTTTGATACCAAAGACGAATTTACGGTAGCTTTATGTAAAGCTTAGTGTCACTGTAAAGTTGGCCGGTCCTGTTGCCACCTGTATAGCCATGTTTTATATGGTACATGTGAATGTTATCCCCGCAAAGTTGATGAAGAAGGGAATCGGCGCATGTCTCCCGAAGATAAGAACTCCAATCGATCGTTAATTTGTTGCACATTCCCAATTTTGGCCTTCGTAAAATTTCATCAATGTCATCTCTTTCGTCCAGCAGTAAATAAAGCGAATAACATTTGGATAGCATAGAATAAAGGCTCTACAAGATGACAAACAATTATGGGAGCACCTGATAAATAATGTAATTTTAGCCGGAAGTTTAAAAAGTAGCTACCGTAAATACTGTAATAGTACCCCACCGCCATAATGAGGGTGCGGAGCGTTGCGTAGTCTAGCTTTGAACGAGTTTTTATCGACACTGGTTTATGCTACAATGCAGGCTTTGGTATCAAAAAATAGCTGAAATTCAGGGCTATTTTTTGATACCAAAGACGAATTTACTGTAGCTTTATGTAAAGTTTAGTGTCACTGTAAAGTTGGCCGGTCCTGTTGCTACCTGTATCGCCATGTTTCAAGATGAGGCAAGCGCTAAGAAGGTGGGGAAATTAAAATAGAAATAGAATGTCTAGTAGATATGATATTATATTTGATTCTAATCTTTAGATCCTTGACAAATGGAACGGGAAATTGTATCCGGGCACTTCGAAAGAGTTGAGTGTTGATTATTGGAAGGTTTTAGAGGGATCCACCTCAAAGAATGAGCCGAAAAGCCAAAAGAAAGGTTTGAGGAAAATTCAATCAATGCAAATTTTAAAAAGTAACCATTTAAGGTGAGAACAACGAGAAAAACGAGCAGAAATTGAAGCCTCAAAATCAACAAACACAAAAGGGCCAACAAAAGTCCGAAATGCAAGTAAGAGACCCGACTTTTCGCTTTTCTAAAACGTTTCAGCTTTTGAAAACTACTGTAACTATCACAGATTATATTCTTTATTAAGATTATACCGCAATTATTCTAATAGCTTTTATTTTTTAATGTAAAAGCGTCAGTTATTTCCCTTTCAGCTCGTCTAAAAACGTTCATAGGCAAAAGATTTACTTAACTTAAGGATCAAAATGAAAAGAAATCTTTGAGGATCATTTATCTGAAAAAAAGATTAAAGAAATATTGATTTTGAAGAGAGTTATGAACAATTAATGAACAATTAATGCAAATTAATTCCAAGGTAAAGAAATTTCTCACGCTAAAACATTCTGAGCCTTCTTCGGTGGGACCGAACCGTCCCAGGGCCAGACGGTTTTCGTCCACCGGTGAACTCAATCTTCATTTTGATTCTTTACTTAACACGTCCCGAATGTGTTAAGTTAAGCATCAAAATGAAGAGAAATGTTTAAGGATCATTTTTCTAGAAATTGTTTGAAAAAATATTGACTTTAGAGTAAGTTATGAAACTTTGAATGGAAATTAGTTCAAATTGAATGCAATTTCCCTAGAGCATCGATCCGGTCCGGGAAATTTCTCATCCTAAAACTTTCTGAATTTTCTTCAAACTCAAGATTTCTTTAATCTTTTTTCAGATAAATGATCTGTAAACATTTCTCTTCATTTTGATTCTTAGCTTAAGTAAATCTTTTGGTTGATGAGACGAATAGGAAAGGAAAACAGAGACGAATAAGTTGATGAAAAGCAAGCCAAGACTCTGCTTAACACATTCACGAGGTTTTTCCTTTGACTTTTGCGTCAGTTATTTCCCTTTCAGCTCGTCTAAAAACGTTCACAGGCAAAAGAGTTACTTAATTAAAGAGTGAAAATGAAGAGAAATGTTTACAGATCATTTATCTGAAAACAGATTAAAGAAATAATGAGTTTGAAGAAAGTTCTGAATGTTTTAGGATGAGAAATTTCCGGGACCGGATCGATGATCTGGGGAAATTGCATTCAATTTGAACTAATTTCCATTCAAAGCTTCATAACTTACTCTAAAGTCAATATTTTTTACAAAGAATTTCCAGAAAAATGATCCTTAAACATTTCTCTTCATTTTCACTCGTTACTTAAGTAAATCTTTCGCCTGTGAACGTTTTTAGACGAGCTGAAAGGGAAATAACTGAGGCAAAAGTCAAAGAAAAACCTCGTGAACGTGTTAAGCAAAGGCTTGACTTGCTTTTCATCAACCTATTCGTCTCTTTCAATCGAATAACTCAATAGTTTTTGAGATTTTCATCTAAAACTTCAACATTTAGGCTTAAATGATCAAATTTTCTCTCAGAAAAGCCTTCCCGGAAACATTGTTTTCCTTCGAAATCTCCCCTTGGAGACAACGGAGAGCGATCTTGTGGTTATGTTTCATCAAAGAGCACAAATAGCTCAAAATCCTGGAGATCGACGTAATAAGTGAGTTTTTGTCGGAAAAAAAGTGGCTTCTTTGACTCTTTTCAAAGCAAAAAACTCTTCTAGAATCGATTTTCAAGCGGCTGGCGCGAATGCAAAGTTTAAATTCGCGAAAATCACTTTTGTGACTGATCAGGACGCTCAAAAGGTGGATTTTCATTTAAAATAAACAAGAATAGATTGATAATTTTCGATTTCATAAATGAAATTGCAAAGTTCGTTTTCAGATTGTTCGCGAATTTGACGGAAAAAAGTTCCCGAATAGCGACCGAGTGATGGGCGCCGCAATTTTGTAAGAAAGAATTTTGAGGGGAAATTTTAAAGAAAACTATAACTTTAATTAGATCTAAAATATTATTATCTTATAATATATTATCTTATAATCAATTTTACATGTTATAAATCAATTTTGAATCAATTTCAAATCAATTTCAGTGGCCAGAAGAAGGCCGAGAAAGCGGCAGGCCCGTCCGGTGGTCAAAACAAGAAAAATAATCAAACGGCTGTACGTTTTACATTATAAATCTTTTATTTATATGCTAATCTAGTTTAACAATCGATTTTTAATCGGTTTTGATCGATTTTGATCGATTTTGAGCCTTTTTCAGACGAATATCGTTGTGGTGAAAGGTCTCCCGTTCGAGACAACCGTCAACGATATTGTCGCCAAATTTCATGGGGTTTCCAAAATTCAAATGGACCCTAATGGTTATGAAAGGTGAGCTGAATAACTGTAGTTTATCGAATTTTAGAAAAATTTTACTTGCTCTATGCTTAGCAATTCTTTAGGGTAACCCTTCACAAGAATCCGGATGGCACCCCGACTGGACGGGCCACCATCGTTTTCAAAGAGGCTGATGGGGCACAAAAGGTTTGTTATCAGCAATAAAAATGAAATTCATTTAAATACATTTACAATTTTATAGAAAAACACTATTTTTGTAATTAGAAATATCAAAAAAACTTGAATCTTATCATTCGCAACTTTTAATTGAGTGGAAATAACTTTCAAATTTGCCTGAACCCTCAATGAATCACGTTTATCACCAGCCTTTAAAGGGCTTTTTAGAAAAACAGACAACTTTCTCTTTTTTGATTTAGAAACTGCTTTATTTCGATAATGCTTTAAAGGGATCTTTACGGTTAACGGCGAGCAGTAGCAATTATCGGCGGTGACCAATTTTTTGGCCAACTTGCAGCTCATTGTTAAGCACCTTAAACTCGTCAGATCAGGAAGTTTTAATAAGATTTAGATAGCTTAGAACGTCAGCTTTCAGAAACTATTTGTTTTATCAAAAGTTATTAACATAAACTTATATAAAATTGGGCTGCAAGTTGGTCAAAAGCTTGGTCCCCGCCGATAGTCACTACCCCCGCCGTTAACCGTAAAGATCCCTTTAAAGCATTATCGAAAAAAAAGCAGTTTCTAAATCAAAAAAGAGAAAGTTGTCTGTTTTCATAGAATCTCATTGGTACTTTCTCTATAACGAAGTCGGGGATTTGGCTATACGACAGTTTACCCCCAACCAATGACCACCAAAGTGGTTTTTCTGACTGACGCGCGAGCCTAACGACAGGCACAAACCCAAAAAAAGCGCGATACCCATAGGCAGTTGCGACCGGACGGGCACGTGTGCCACTCTACCTGTATGTGCGGAGCCGAAGCCTAGGTAAATAGCAGGCCCGCCACAAGGGAAGCCTTTGAGTTTGAGATAAATAAACTGTTGTTGTAGAATCAAAATAGCAAAAAAGAAGTAAAAACAAGCATATAAAACAAATTTACTGAGTCTAAATAAGGTGCAAAGTAAAGAAATTCCCTCCGCCCGATAAAAATCCCCCTCGCCCGTTATAGGGGAAGCGCCAACTCATTTTTTGATAGATTTGATTATAAGTTATAGCGATCTTGACCTTTCAGAAAGTCTGTCAAAAAGGATGAATCATTCATCGTTTTTTTCACGATCTCTTTTCAACTTCGCTACTGTGAAAAAGAAATCGGATTTTGCTAGAGTAAACCCTAGTGATTTTAGAAATCATTTAAAGTTAAACAAAATAGATTTACATTTTAGAAATTAAAAAATAAAATAAAACAAAATAAAACAAAATAAAACGCAAACTCTTTTCAAAATTAAAACCACTCAGCAAATAAGGAGAAATCGAGAAACCGCGTTTTTACGAAAAAAAATCAATAGAACTCAATCAACCAATAGATAAATCCAACTTTTACTAGATCTGAGCTGTTTCAAACCCAAGGAAGACCAGGCTAGAAGTGAAATTCAGAGGCCAAAGATAAGGGGAAATCGAGAAACCGCGTTTTTGCCAAAAAATCGCCCATCTACCCACAAAACTAATTAGATTTTTTCGAAAGTACATGAAATTTTAGATATAATAGTTAAATGCTCAGATCGATTGGTTTGGTCGTTTTTTTTTGTAAAACAACGAAACAGACAGACGCACACACCCTCTGGCCTATAATAAGTAGAATTTTGATTTCAGGCCATTTCTGCATCACCTATCGCGTCCGCGTTTTATTTTTTTAATTTTTCAAGACATTTGGAGATTAAATCCTAACCTTGGGTAATTAAACCGGGCAATGCAGTCTCTGCCGCCCTATCTAAACGCACCGTATTCCAGAGGCCGCTTTTTCCTACGAGACCCACGTACCTTCTCAAACAAAACCGCCTAAAACAGCCGAACAGAAACACAAACAAACTCTCGCTTTATAATATCAACAATTGTGTGTCCAAACAACAATTTATGGATGATAAAAATTAGATTTATTTCTAGATTGTCTTCGAGTTTAACAATGCCGATTTTCAAATTGGACACAGTCGACCTAGAAAGATTCAGGTCGAATTGTTCAATTTCAAGTGAGTTTTTCCTCTAAACATGAAAATTATGATTGCTTAAACCATAATTTATCGATTACAGACTATAATTTACATTTTAAGAAAGTACAACTATTAGGTACATGCATAAGAAATGCGGATCTCAACATTCTCATAAATTCCCAACGATCGAAATCTGATATCGATGAATGTTATAAACTATTTGAAAGTTGTAAATCTCCTCTACAAAATAGGCTAAAACGTTTCAATTGATCGAAGCAAATTGAAGAAATTTCGAGGGCGAAATGCGAGTGACCAAAAATCGAGTAAAATCGAATCGAGTCACTTTAGGGACAAGTTTAGTGTGGTCAAAATAGAGTTAGCTTCCCAAAATTAAAGATTTTTTAAAAGAAGGAGGATAACTAAATATCAATTGATTAAAAAAGCCTAACGGAAATGCATTTACAGAAATTTAGATAGAGCGTAAGTTTAAAACCCTCAAAATTGTCAAAAAATCGGCTTTTTCAAAGAAAAAAGAAAAATATTGCAAAAACAAAGTTTTCCCATGAAATGATTCGAATTCTTAATTATTTTGAATGATATTTGAATGATTTTGAATGAAGGGCGCTCATTTTCCACTATATAATCAAAACCGAACTCTTGTGAAAGTGGGGTTTTCAAAAATTGCCCTTTTTTGGTCACTCGCATTTCGCCCTCGAAATTTCTTCAATGCTTTGATCAATTGAAACACGTTTTAGCCTATTTTGTAGAGGAGATTTACAACTTTCAAATAGTTTATAACATTCATCGATATCAGGTTTCTATCGTTGGAAATTTATGAAAATGTTTAGATCAGCATTTCTTATGCATGAAGTATTGTTTTTCGTAGGAGAAAATGCAAAATTTTGTTTGTTTCCCGTACCATTTATCTGCTTTTATTGCAATCCTCTGTATCCCTTTGTTTTCTAGAAATATCAATCAACAACAAGCCGGTCAACCCTCTCAGAATAATCCCAAAAAGATAACAACTCCATCGACTCCAAATCAGCCAGCATATGGATATGTTGAGATGGCAATGGATGCGCTGGATGCGGCGGAGAAGATTTCGACAATCTACGCGAATTTTAAGGCTCCACAGCCACCTCAACAGCAGCAGAAAAAGCAAAAAGTGAAAAATTTGATTGAATTTGAGATCAAAATCAAATTAGCCCGCGAAGCAGCAGACGTCCCGTCCTCAACAGCCTCAGCACCTTCACCAAATGAGTCCCGCAACCTCGTATCAGCCACAACAAGTAGTTTTTCATCATCGTTAAGCCTTAAAGAAATGTAAAGTTCATTTTTGTATTCAAGATTGAATCAGCAAGGTCTAATAAAGTAAGAAAACTATCAAATTGTTAGACTGTTAGACTGTTAGACAAATTGCTAGATCAAATTAGACTCCTCAATCTCCTCGATCATCAAAACAACAGCAGAAAGAGCAAAATGATGGAGAATGTTCAATTCAATAGGTAATTGCTTGAGTTGCTTTTGAATTGTAGATCTTTAAATAATTGCTAACTTAGAGAGCTTAGAAAGCCAGCTTTCTCTCTAATAATTGCTTTCAATTGTAAATCTAAGCATGTTACATGTTCTGTAATTATTGAACTCATCGATTTTATTTTTTAATATGCTTTTAAAGCTTTGGTCAAGCTTAATAGCGAAATTTAACTGTGCTTTGAGTCCAACATTTGAGTCCAACATTTGAGTCCAACTTCTCCATTCATGCGCGCTCAACTTTCATTCACTATCGTTAGATAGTGAACTTTGTGTGCTTTCGCTACCCAAGCTGTACTTTGAGCTCAACTGGTCATAATTTCACACACATTTGAAGCAAGTGGATCAGTTTCGTCATGAGAAAACGTTAAATTGAAGTGCGCTAGCTTAACGTTTCACCATTTGATAGTGAACTTTGTGTGCTTTCTCTACCCAAGCTGTACTTTGAGCTCAAAAATCGAAACAAAACCCTTCTAGCACAGTGAATCTTTTCATTTTCTAGTTGGCAATAGGAAAAATCGGAAAATTGAAACGTTGAGTGCATCAGCAAGGATGCGTTTCCATTTTCGAGCACAAAAAGCACCTTTGGACAGTTCAGCGATGTTTTAAACAAATGCAAATAAATCGCAATTACATTGTAAGAAATATATTGATACTTTGACCTTTATAATTTCTTTCTTGTCTCGGTGTGCTTCAATGGTAGATGTCTTGAAAACGCACAATTTAGCAATATCAAAACTTTCCCTTATTAGGGCAAACTTCGCTCAGACTGGAGCAACCTGGCACTATCACAATTACTTCAACACTTGCGTGTGAAAAAAAGGATGAATAGAAAAGGGAGCTCACTCAAAACTGACTCAAAACAAAGCTTAAATAATGGTTTTTTTAAGTACACAAGCTACTCCAAACGGACAAATGAATATCGTCTAGTGGCTGATTACGGTAGTTTATCCATCAACTTTGAATTTTAACTTTGCCCGAATTAGCCGAATACTTTAAATATGATCCGAGCACAATTTCTCGACACCATCCGCTCATTGGAAAAAGGAATCGTTGTGGCCAATGGGTCCCACATGAATTACCCCCTGAAAACAAAGCCAATCGAGTTTTATTGTCTCGGATTCTATTGAAAAAGGCTACCGGCAGTGCTTTTTTTTGAAAGCATGTTGACGATGGGCGAAAAGTGGACCTATTTCAATAATAAAACACGCAAAAAAATGGTATAGAAAAAAAGAATAAAAAAGGGAGCGCACAACTGACTCAAAACAAAGCTTAAATAATGGTTTTTTTAAGTACACAAGCTACTCCAAACGGACAACTGAATATCGTCTAGTGACTGATTACGGTAGTTTATCCATCAACTTTGAATTTTAACTTGTGCATTGAATTTTGATTGACTGCGGAGCAGTGGCAATTCGCCACATACATTAATCATAATTTGTATGCAATTTCAGACGTTGAGTGACTTCGAAATGTGATCGAAAATCGATATGGAATTCTTTTTTTTTATTCTTCACACTTCTCCATCCTTGCGCGCTCAACTGGTCATAATTTCGTATCAATTTCGATCATAGAAATGTTACTTTCTTTTAAATCTACTTCATTTAATCCATCACTATCATTTAGTGCTATTTCTTTTTAAAAACTATTCTCTGTAATCTTTTTTCATCTTTATTATAAAGCTTTTAGATCAATAAATTGTTAATCAAAAGCGAAAAAGAAAAAAATTTGCGAAAGAAATTTTTTGAAGAACTTTTATTGTTTTATTTTATTTTTTAAAAAAAAGAAAGTTATCTTGAGAATTACAAATTGTAAGATTCAAATTTTAAAACTATTCTTGAAATTAGTTGCATCAATTCGTGCTTCTCTCCATTTTCGACGTTTTTACGTGAACCAAAATCTTTGGCTCTTTTCGACCTAAAGATTTATTCTTGATTTGAGTCGCTTTCTTGAGTTTTCTAAAAAGTGCTTAGAATTACCGTAATCCAAGAGTAATTTTGAGTGTTTGAGGTAGATGAGAATTTGATAAAGTAATGAAATGGATGGCAAAGAAATTGGGAATCAAGGAGAATCAAGGGGATGAGCTATCGGCGCCTTAAGTTTAGAAGGTAAAGATCGGTCAAAGTCTGACTGCTGATCATTTTTTTTGTCTCACATCGGCTGAACAGTAAAATGCGGTTAGTCAGACTAAAGTACAGCAAAATCTACGAGACTCATTTGTTTATATTGGGTTGTCCAGTTATGAATGCGTGTTTTTACTATTTTGTAAATTTCTCAAGATACCGAAATCAAGAAAAAGATATATATGAGTATTATTCGAAAGCTGAAGATCTCCTCTACATTTTGATGTAAAAAGTTTTTGAATTTGCTCAGCTTTTGGGCAAATTGACTGCACAGAAGAAGGAGTGGCCAAAAAATGGAAGGGTGCCTTTGGATCAAGTTTTGGTTCCGCTCAAATTGAGTTAACCGTTTGATGTTTGGCCAATAGATATATCAATACAACTTTTTTTAAAAAATATACCAATTTCAGAGCATCTTTACTTTTCTTTTCTTTTCTGGGCGGTTATTTTACACCATAAAACTTGAGGAATAGCTAAGCTGAAATGGGTTTTTTTTTGAAAACGACCTCTCCCTTTGTGCAGTCAATTTCCCAAAAAGTTGAATGAATTCAAAAAGTTTTTTATTCCAAAATGTAGAGGAGATCTTGAACTTTCGAATGATATATAACACTCATATAAATCTGTTCGATATCTTGAGAAATTTACAAAATAGTAAAAACGCGCATTCATAACTGGACAACCCAATATTTTATCAAGACCGTTTCCCAGATCCAAGAACCTTTTTAGCCTGTTCTACTTGATAAATACTGTAAAAAATTCGAAAAAAAGAACCAAACTCTTCTATTTTTCAATTCTCAATCGATTTTCATCCAAAATCCCCCAAAAATCCCTCAAAAAATCCCTCAAAAATCCTTTTTCGTGCCTAGCCCTAGTACCCAAATTTTCAAGAGCTCAAAAATCAGGGTTTTTGTTTGATTTTTATCCGCTTTTCATTCTTTTACCGCTTTTAAGCTATAAATATTATTTAAAGCCTTTGAAAATCTTGAAAAAGTTGAACATTTTGCTTTCGGAAAACTGAAAAATCCGAAAAAATGAAAAATTCCGTCTAAATGAGGCTCTTCAATACGAAATAAATACGATACTCGTCTCGTAGATTTAGTTGCCTTTAGATTTTGCTGACCGCTGACGTAGACTTTAGTCTGAATAACCGCATTTTACTGTTCAACCGATCTGGCACAAAAAAATGAGCAGAAGTCAGGCTTTGACCGATTTCTACCTTCTAAACTTAAGGCGCCGATAGCTCAGTGCATCTGCACGGTAAACGGAATTGTTTAATTCCCTTGGGTTTGATTGTTGATTGTTTAATTCCCCTTGATTCCCAATTTCTTTACCATTCATTTCATTACTTGATTAAATTATCATCTACCTATACACTCAAACTTACTCTTGGATTACGGTAATTCAATCCAATCCAATTCAATCCAATTCGATTCGATTCAATTCAATTCAATCCAATTCAATTCAATTCAATTCGATCCAATTCAATTCAATTCAATTCAATTCAATTCAATCCAATTCAATTCAATCCACTCACAGCTCATCAAATTCGTGAAATAACATCGATAAGGCTTATAGACAGACATTGTCGTTATCGTGAAAACAAGACCATAGAAAGTCTGGAAGAAATTGCCGAACTCGTTGATCACTGAAATTTCAATGTTAAAGTCCCTAGTTGAAGTTAGAGTTATCCTCGATTTTCAAAGTTTCGTTTCACTTAATAGAGACTTTAACGATCAAGAATACAAACTTATCGAATCCGCGAAATACAAGGAGATCATCCGGGCGATAACCGGAATCCCAATGATGCAAATGGGAAGTGAAAACTGAAAAGCTTATCCATTATGAAAGTTTTTCTTGATTTCGTTTCACTCAGAGAATTCAGAGATTTTCCTGCGCTCACCTGTATGAGGCAATTCTTCAAAAACATTTTCTGCTTTGATGCGGTCGCCGTTGAAACAATAGCGTTGACTTTCAGCGAATCAAAGTATTTCTTGGCCACAAAAAGAAGTATAAACAAGCATAGATTTCCAATGCACATAAATAACAAAGTACCTGGAAGAGAGATTCATCAGATTCAGATTCGATCTTTACAAAAATTTGAAAAATATTACTCTGAGATGGGCTAAAAGTCTAGTTCTGGCTTTACAGCTTTACAGAAAGGCTGGCTTTACAGAAAGAATTGAAAAAGGTTTCTTTGGATCTTGAATTGCTTGAATTTGGAAGCTTGATCTTGGAAAAACTGAAGAACTTTCAGATTATTCAATTGGAACAAAAGATATTCAGTTTTCGAGTTTATTGTGATGAAACGACTACAGTAATCTTGTTGTTTAAATCAACAAAAAAAAGCACCTCCATTCAGCAATGCGCTGAAGAAAAATCGCAAGAGAATCACGTGTTTTATTGGATCGATTTCAACTTGAGTCTGAATTTGATCAAGATCAAGATTCGGTTTTCACTTTTTACCCCTCGATCCACGCACACTGGGATCCCTGTTTCACAAAGTAAAAAAATGCCATTGAGAAATGTAATCCAAAGCACGATTCTGAAAGCTAATAGCTTTAAATGATAAAATCTTTACCGTAAAACAATGCGCTTTCGATCATCTTCCGGGAGAATTCTTCGAAGAGCACCAATGAACAATGAATGAAGAGATACGGACATCACGGATGCGGATAAGAAGAGCAAAACCTAGAGAACTGGCAGGCTTTCATGAAAAAGACAAAAGCCATGGTAGCCAAGACGAAAATCTAAGCCAAGCCAAGACGAAAATCAATGCTTGGCTCTGTCTTGGCCTGGAAAATCGATGATACTACGCCGGTTATCGGCACTTTTTTGGGGTAATTTTCAACGTTGATTCCGAATTTAAGTTAGTAAATAAGTTTTAATCGCAGAAAAGTCATTTCTGGAGATCCAAATCGCCTCTCCGAACATTTCTTGGTGTTGGCGAAAAAGATGACTATATTTTTCGACTTTTTAAATGTGTCAAAGCCTTTGCCTTGGCCTGGAAAATCGGTGGTATTACGCCGGTTAGCGGCACTTTTTGGGGTAACCTTTTTGGGCTACTCAAGTGCTGGATTACCCATCAAGTGATTGTCACTTACAGAAACAATTCCTCAGCTTCGTATTCTATTAAATCATGTTGTTAGGCTTTCAAATTTTGAATTTTTTAAAGAAATCAGTTTTTGTGAGCTGTGATCACCCTCACTCACTGTTTGAATCCGAACGTCGACCATCAAAATGCTGAGCACACCAACAAATCGAAGAGACAATTCCCCATGAGTGACAGTGATTCGATTTGCGCAAAAGAGCCCGAAAATGAGATCGAGAAAAATCGAGCCTGACTGGAAAATTGGAAATTAAAAGCAAATAAAGTAGACAAGGCGGTCCATAAAAAAGGTGGGTCATGAAAATGCCGCGGTAATTCCAGTTGTCATTATTGCTGCGGTTAAAAAGCTCGTAGTTGGATCTGAGCCTTTGGATACGGTTCACCTCTGTGTGATACTGGATCCGGGGTTAAATTCGTCGGTTCTCCGGCGAGAGTCACTCTGAATAAATCAGAGTGCTCAAAACAAGCGTTTCGCTTGAATGTTTTTGCATGGAATAATGGAAAAGGACTTCGGCTTCTTACTGTTGGTTTCGGAATTGGATTAATGATTAAGAGGGACCAACGGGGGCATGCGTACCGCTACGCGAGAGGTGAAATTCATGGACCGTAGCGTGACGAACTAAAGCGAAAGCATTTGCCAAGAATGTCTTCATTAATCAAGAACGAAAGTCAGAGGTTCCGAAGGAGTTCGAAGGCGAGTTTTTTGTGCTGAGTTTTGATGGCAGAATTGGGTTCAGGATTGGTTTTTTCCTCAGGGGTTACACATTGGCACAAAGTTGGTTTTTTTTTGAGAATTTAATGTATTGAGTGGAGACCAAAATTCATGTACATGTATTACATGAATTTGAAATTTTTATTTTCACTATTTCATCTTAAAACTTAAAACACATTGGCACAATGTTGGCTTTTTTTTGAGAATTTAATGAAATAGGGCTTATATATTGAGTGGAGACCAAAATTCATGTATACCTATACTATTTTACCATAAAATTTTTCAATTTTTATTTTCTTTACTTTATTTTCGCCTATTTAATACTTACATTGTATTTTCAGAGGGCATTTTTCCATCGCCCATTTCAGAAATCTCGAAAATAGTTGGGTTTTCAGGGCGAAAAACCATCTGTAGCTTTTTTTCTAGCGTCAGAAAGAAAACCATCTTTTTGCTAGTGCCTTATTTTTTACTAGATACACATTATACTCGAATCCGAGCTATATCCATGAAAGTTGAGCTTTGATCGATTTTTCAGATGATGAATTTGATCATCTTCAGCTTCTTATACAGCAAATACGGTAACCGTTTTTAATGGGTGCAATTTATGTGCCCCGTAGTTTAATCTCAACGAACACGATGCGCTACATGGCTCTGCGCTCGGGATAACGCCGAAGCTGCGACTAACCGAACAAAATGCTGCTTAAACCTGGCAGATCGGACGGGATGCCGCATTTCAAACTGGCCAGAACGTAAACGTAAACACTGGGATCTTCTTCCATCGTGAAATCGTGAAAACTCACATGTGCAAAAGCGATATATCTCGCTTGAATCCTCATCTCTTTCGGCGCTTTGAACAAAATGATAAAAATAAAGAAAATGTTTATAATCGAGCAAATACCTGAAAATTTCAGTAGTCAGTTTTGCTCGGCTGAATATTTTTATAGAATTGTCGAAGGTTTACAGTCACTTAAAGTTATTATAAACTCTTTTAGTTTATACTTTAGACTCATTTAACTATTTCTATTTAACTATTGGGTTGGTGAATTGAAAACTGCGGGCTATTGTCATATGTGACTGTTTGAGCACTTTCTTCAAAAGAAACCCATTTTGGGGTCAATGGAAAAGGTGTAGAGAATCAAAAATCAAGCTTATATCCAAATTTTCAGAACGATTCAAAAACTGGTTTTCAAGAAATGCCAAATTTACGAATTTTCACAAAACTTGCATTTTAAGCGAAACTACTAAGTGTATCTTTTTGGAAATTTGGCTATAAGCCTAATTTTTGATTCTCTACAACTTTTCTATTGACACCAAGGTGGGTTTCTTTTGAAGAAAGTGCTCAAACTGGGGCATCTCCAGTCCTCGATTTTTGAGTCTCACACTTGTCTCAGACACAAACCAAAATCCTACTACGAAAGAGGAATCCGCAAATTGCCTGTAAAATGGGCAGAAGTCGTCAATAATAATGGAAATTATTTGGAATGAATTGATGGTTTTATGTTCAATAAATTTTAGTTCAAAGTCCCGCAGTTTTCACCAACCCAATAAAAGAGGAAATCTGTTAGAGAATTTACTTTTTATCTAAATAATAACTAATAACATGTTGCAAAATTGACTCGCTCTAAAATAAACAGCCTTAGTTGGGAACTTTCTCCATTCATCCCCCATTCAGTCCGGACCTCGCCCCTTCTGATTACTATTTATTCCGGATCATGAGTAATGAGCTTTCGGGAGGACACTTCGATCCGGAAGAAGCAGTCAAAAATTGGCTTTGAAAGTTTTTCGATTCAAAACCAAAATCCTACCACGAAAGAGGAATCCGCAAATTGCCTGTAAAATGGGCAGAAGTCGTCAATAATAATGGAAATTATTTGGAATGAATTGAGGGTTGTTGTTATGTTGAATAAATATTAGTTCAAAGTCCCGCAGTTTTCAATTCACCAACCCAATATTTAAATAATTAGACTTATTTAAACCTTTCAGAATTACCCGTTGTATAGTAGGCGATTTTGATTAAACCCAATGGATCAAATTCATCGATATTGGACATTGTAAAAGCTGAATCAAAAGCTATTACAATAAAATATTACTTTTAAAAGAAAAGTAAACTCAGGAGAAATTTTTGAGGAGAAATAAATGACCGTTTTGATCGGTGAAATGGTCAGGCGGGCGACGCCGAACAAATCTCATTTGCACAAAAAAAACGCCAAAAAAACACTCCTACACAGACATTTAGTCAGAGTTTTGTGATTTTTGACCACATTTGAAAAGAATTCAAACCAAGAATGAAAATCGATTCAAGCAATTTGCCAATGAAACACAAAACAAATCACATTTTAGAATCATACCCACATTTCAATATTTCCCGATTGAAATCTATTGAACTATTGAACTATTTCACTATTTCACTATTGAAATCTCACCTGAAACTCTTAAAATAAGATTCATTGCTATACAGTCATGAGCAAAAGTATTCACCCCTCCTATTGTTGAAGTTTAAAACGGAAAATTTTTGAATGAAAATTGAAATAAAGATTTGCGAAGTGAGTATGAAGGCTTTTATATATATGCTTTATTCATGGGGCGAACAGAAGCGAATCAGACATTCATAACTGCATATAACATATTGCTACAATACTCTCACCGAAAAAAGAGAAAAAACTAAAGATAGTAGAGTAAGAGTACAATTAGGAAACACAGATACAAAAAGATTAAGATTTGACATATAGGGCAGATTTGACATGGCAATAAGATCTAATTCGTTCACAGATACTTTCAATTTTCCTACAGACGAGAAGATACCAGACGGGAGCTGATTCCAAGTCCAAGACAGGAGCTTATTCCAAGTCCAAGACAGGAGCTGATTCCAAGTCCAAGACAGGAGCTGATTTCAAGTCCAAGACGGGAGCTTATTCCAAACCCTACTAATACGGTTCGCAAAAGAATGATAAAGGGAAAGATGATGGGGATGAGAACCGACCGAAATTTGATAAGGATGACTACGTGAACTTCTATAAATTTCTACAATTTTCAAGAGGCTTTGAAATTCTGGATGTGACTTAGGGTGGAAAAGAATTTTATAGCAAAAAAATAAGATCAAAGTAAATACGGCGATATAAAAGGGGTTTTAAATCAAAAACTATAAGTCTAGTCTCATAATTTGGAATAGGAGAAGAAGGGAAACAATGCTGTGTATGCTTTTTAGTGTATGCTTTTTTAGTGAAACGCCCTTGGACATTTTCAACCAAGGTGATAAGTTTCTTAATGGAAGGTGACCATACGATGGTGGCATACTCGAGCAAAGGTCGGCAATAGGTTATAAAAGCCTTGCGATAAGTCGCGATTTTAGGGAAACAAATGGCGCGAAGAATTATGTTTTTTTTAGTTAGCCCTTTTTTGTTGAAAGCCTTTCAGTTAGCCTTCATTTTTACATCTCCTACCGGGAATATGTTCTCAAATTTTCTTAGAAGATCTCGGGGTTAATGCTAACTTCAAAGTTGGGCAATCAAAACCGAAGCGGCATGTTTCTGTCGCGTTATGTGTGCCGGTCATATGATTAGAGACGGACGAAGACGACGAACAACATGTTTTCCGACTCAATTTCACCACTACAACATGATCTATTTTTCAAACTTTTCTCCACCATATAGTGGGAAGACCCTGTGATTCTGCACCACTGATTCACTGACAGTGAAAGTGAATCAGTGGGGCTCCCGCGCGAAAAACCCTTCATTTTTTCATCTTCGCATTTGAGATGACTTCAGCTTCAGCAAATCTTCAGCAAATCACTTGAATTATCAACAAAACACTTGAATCTTTTCAACAAACGACTCGAAGAGTTGAGAAAACGTTTACTTGGAGTATCTCTTTCTCGGAGATTTCTCCAACCAATCATCATTACCACCAAAAGAAATCAAAAGTATTGAGAACCGTTTTCTCGTTGCCAAATTGGCTTTGACAAATTTGTTTCGTTTTTGGCTTCAAAAATAGCTTTTGAGCTGCGTGGAATTCCAAGCAGAATACCATGATGATATCATGATTGTACCAAAATAAATCATCCATATTCTATAAATGATAGAAATTATTTTTGATATAAAGTAGAAACATCGTTTATTTGATTTAACAAAAGGTACTTAACTCAAAATGTTCTCAATGATAGCGATTGGTTTTGTGGCGATCGTTGTATTTTCCGAAACAATTACTGGAGATATTTTCGACAAAGTTTAAATGAAATGTTCAGTTGGATACGCCTTTTATAGGTTGGAGCTGGGAATACAAAGAATTGTCGGCTGATTTGTCGAATACAAAGAATTGTCGGCTGGGCCCGGGACCTTTTGCTGGGCCTAGCTGCTCTATGAGGCTCTATGAGGCCAACCAATGAGCTACACGTATCTTATTGCTGCCAGTGTAAAGCCTTATGCATTACTGTTCGAAGTGTAGGCTGGGGTTTTGAGAATTGACAAAATGGAAACAATTATAGAACAAAGACGAGAACATCTAGGAAATTTACGAGGTGTTGAATCAGAAGGGATACCGTTATTTGATTGGATGTCGATTCGATGTTGAAAACGAAATTTGTTTACTTTTTATAAAGCTTTAAAGAAAAGACGAAGAGAAGGAAAAAGAATAGAGCTTGCTTAGGCCAAACGACCCTGAGAAAATCAATAGACAACACGCTCGAGTCATTTTTTTCTCAGTTTAGCGACTGTTTTCTCTGTATGGGCAGCAAACGCCAAAATAATGCTGAAAGTCAATTTTCAGCACTAGTAGAACCCGTATTTTTCAGTTTTGGAAATGATAATATAACTTTTCTAAGAATGCGAAAGAAAAACCCCGCAAAAGCACTCTGTGCGTACCTTTCGTGTCGCTCGTAGGAAAAAGCGGCATCTGGCACATGGCCGGCACACATACCGCGACAGAGATCTCTCTTCTCGGTTTGATTACCCAAGTTTGAGGTTAGCATTAACCCCAGACCTTCCAAAAGTGTCTCGAAAAAGTTTTGGAACGCGTCCTCGTTAGGGGATGCACAAAGACTATTTGTGTGAAGCTTCATTGTTTAAACCCGAGTGCCGCAAGCGTTTTGCATTTTTGTGGATCTTTGAAACAATTTTTGCACAAAGGAGGTAACGTTATGGGTTGGGCCGGTTTTTCTTCCCAGGGTGTGGTCAATTTGAAGTTCGTGTCAGCCAAGATTACATCAATGTTCTGGATGATTGTCTCGTGCCTTTTCTTGTTCAAAATCCAACCGTGATAAATGTTTAACAGGAGAATGCGTCCATTCACAAGAGTCGACTCATGAAATCTTGGATGATTGTCAACCTCGACCCGGTAGTCCTGCAAAATCTCTGGAAGTACGAATGCCAGAATTTCTCCAATGATCGTAATGGTGCTATGACTGATCATTCTACGACTACGTGGTTCCGCGCCACCGCTTCACTGAAAGTGAAGTGAAGAGTTGACACATTTCTTATATATAAATCATCATAGAAATGAAATAAAGCATCAAAGCTTTAATTCATTTTACATTTTTAAGTTCATTTGTGCATCCCCTTACGGGACGCGTTCCAAAATTTTTTCAAGACACTGCTGGAAGGTCTTGTGGTTAATGCTAACCTCAAACTTGGGTAATTAAACCGAAGACCCGGGTGTCTGTTGCGGTATCTAGACGTGCCGTGTGCCAGATGACTCTTTTTGCTACGAGACACCCAAAAGGTACACACAGTCGTGTCGTTGGCGTCCCTGCGAGGGCTAATGCTCTCTCGTCTTTTAGCCTATTTTAGCCTATTTCAGCCATCTCTCACAGCCGCACATTCGCTTATGGAAACGTTGGAAACACGGCACTCCGTCCGATCCAAGCAACGTTGGGCTCGGTGAATACTTGAATCGAGACTTGGGAATCCCGAGTGCCGTAAGCTTTTTGCATTAGACTATTTGCATTTGTGGATCAGCCTAGAGACTTTGGAATCAATTTTTGCACAAATTAAAAGGGTAAATCGCTTGCTTTTTGAATACCTAACTTTAATTTCTTTATTGCCGGAGCTTACAGTATTAAAAGGTCGCCGCAAATTATCGCCTCGAGATTATATAGCCATAATTTGGTCCCAAGTAAAGCAAAAATCCCAACGGCAACAAAAATAACATTTATTGGTAGAAAATAATTAAACGTTAATATCAGATTTTAAAAACATCCCCATTTGCTGCAATAATCGATCGGGAAAGGGAAACTGAGAAAAGTTTTCTATTTCTTTTCATTTCTTTTCTTTTCTTTTCCTTTCTTTTCCTTTCTATTCAGTTCAATCAAACTGAATTTGGTGATCATCAAATTTAGTTTGAAAACGCGCTTTTTGACACTAGAATTCAATAAAGTTCAATAAAGGACAAATGAAATTTAATATATAAGAGCCTGAGATGAAAATGATTTATCCCAATTCACTTCAAAATGAAAATCTCGAAAATTAGCGCTTTTTCTGATTAAGAGCTACATTGCTGAGGGGATCTGGAAGATGAATTGTGCTGATCGTCCATTTTTCGCCATTCTCGAAGACATCAAAAATCTTCTGGCCCACCGGAACTCCCAAAAGATCCCTTCCATATTTGTAAATGCTTGAATAAACATTTCTGTCTTTCAGTTTTGTTTATTGTCATTGATTTAATGACAATAAACAAGACTGAAAGACAGAAATTCGAAAGTAAACTGTATAAAATGAAGAAATGAAGTTGAAAATGAAAAAGTGAAGCTCACAGAAGCTAAAAGAAGCTAAAAGATTTTTTCCTGCTATTTTTTTCAGAGATTTTTTTCTGATACACCAAATAAAAGAACTTTTTAAAGATTTAAAATGAGATTTCCATTTTCATTTATTCGCAAAACTTTTCCTCAACAATACTTTTCTAGATTTCTTCTTGATTTTCATTTCTTCGCTTCGCTTCATTTCACTTCAACAGCGACACTCATTTGATCGTTTTTCGATGTTTGCATACTCCGGACTTTTCTCTTCATTTTTCCACCTAAATCAATCAAATAAATATCAGTTTTCAAGTGAGACTATTCTCTTGAAAAAAAATACATTTATTCACACGAATAATATGGTACAAATAATACTCAAATACAACCTATAAAACCTAAATCTAGAGGAAAAAAAACCAAATAAATGGGAAAAAAGAACCGGGGCGGGATTGAACCCTTGACCTCACGACTAAGATACAAAGCTCTTAGCCAATCGGCTACGATGGCCATCTGTCCCTGGTGGCGATTTTCAACCTTTCAACTTACATGTGATCTTGTAAAGAACAAAATCTCGATACGGTCGATAGACGAGAACGGTGGTGATTGTGAAAATTGTTCCGTAGAAAGATTGAATGAAATTCGTGCCATCAACGAGAGCTCAAAGGTTCTTAAAGTTTTAACACTTTTCCTATAAAAACTACCGTAATCTTGGCTTTAGCTTTTGACTAATTTGAACTTAAAAACTTTTGTCAACTCTAGCCTTTGATTTGCTTTGAAATCTTTAGACAAAAATACTAAAAGTAGAAAGATTTGATAAGACAAGAACTAAAACAAGATTACGATAGTTTTCGAAAACATATTATAGTAATTGGGCTTAAAATCCAAGGCTTAAAATCTAAGGCTTAAAATGTAAGGCTTAAAATCCAAGGCTTTAAATCTAAGGCTTAAAATGTAAGGCTTAAAATCTAAGACTTAAAATCCAAGGCTTAAAATCCAAGGCTTTAAATCTAAGGCTTAAAATCTAAGCACAATTGCAAACAGGTTTACCTTGAGTTCTGTGAAAAAATAGTGAGCAAATCCGAATCGCCAACGGAAAGCCGATAAACAAAATTGGTATTGAAAACTGTATTTGAATTTTTTGTTAAATTATTTGTAAAATTTTTACTTTACATTCATGGACAAAAGTCTTTTAAAGTTGGTTTTTAGAAGTTTTTTCTTTGTATATCTTGATCCAAATCCGACCAATTTGTAATGTTAAAATTAGAGATAATAAGCTCTTTAAATCTTTTAACCGTTTGCAAATTGGTCGGATTTGGATCAATTATCATCATGAATGGTAGTAAGGGTTCAAGGTGATTGTAAGAACGGGGAAATCATGGTCAGCAAGAATCTTCCTCACCCGATGCCCATACTCGGACATCAAAACCAAAAACGACCTTTCATTGGATTATTTATCGGAAAACTTATCAGAAATTCTTTGTGCAGTTTAGAGATACTGTTCAAAGCCCTTATACAGTCATGGACAAAAAGTCTTTTAACGTTGGTTTTTAGAAGTTTATCCTTTGTTCTTTGTATATCTTGATCCAAATCCGACCAATTTGCAAACGGTTAAAAGATTTAAAGAGCTTATTATCTCTAGTTTTAACATTACAAAAAAGATGGATTTAACAATTTATCAGGTGTCATGAACTTTTTAATAAAACAAAAATTGATGGGCAAAAGTCTTTCAACATGAAATTTTCTGTTTTTCCTATTGATTTCTGGTTGCTAACTCTGATTTTTTAGATGCCCTTTTTTAGATTTTAGATACTTATCAACTCCGGACAAGGAGAACATCGTCGAAGCTCGAAAAATGGAATGTCTAGAAAAGTCGAGCTCTTCCGCTGTACCGAAACTGTATCGCTTGTTGTCTCCAGGGCCAAAATCGCGGGAAACGTTGATCGTGCATCAAAAAGTGGACGTCCACTAGTTACAACTTTATGAGAAGACAATGAGACAGACGTCCACTAGTTACAACTTTATGAGAAGACAATGAGACAGACGCCCACCAGTTGCAACTTTACCAGAAGACAGCAGAAGACAAAACCAACGTTAAAAGACATTTGTCCATGACTTTGTCAACTAACTTGTAACAAACTATTCTTCAAAAAGAGCTTTTGCTTGATAGCGGTGGCATTTGAAATGATCAAATTCGATTGCAGAATCGCGAAATACTTGACAATGAGACTGATGAGAAAAGAAAAACAAGCACAATTCATGGCAATGAATGCGATTGTTCCGCCATTGAATAGGACACTCGTTGTGAGTTTGAGATAAATTATGTGCTGAGTGAGATCAAGTTGGACTTCAGTCTAAATAATATTGGTCTCAATGAATTGGGGCACCGTTTTGACACCTTTTTGCTGGAATAAAGTGAAGTTTCTTTCAATAGTCATTCGCCTGTGTTTCTCTCGGTTTTTTTCTTTAACTTCTTTAACTTTGCAAAAAACAAAGTTATTTTACCCAAATTGACTGTTAAGTCGTTCAAATTAGCCTTGTTTTTCTCCTTTTTCCTGGCTACAATTGTTCCGCGAGAACATTTAAATGCAAATGCAAAAACGATAACGTTTCCTAGGCATTGGATAGCTTTGAAAGCGTTTATTAGAGTTTTTACTTGAAAATGTTAATCTTCAAAATCCTGTAGTACAAATCCTGTAGTACATTTACTGTAACATTAGAAAGCCATTAGAAAGCCTAGTGAAAGCTATTAGAAAACCATTCGAAAGCCTAGTGAAAGTCATTAGAAAACCATTCGAAAGTCTAGTGAAAACCATTAGAAAGCCATTAGAAAACCATTAGAAAGCCTAGTGAAAGTCATTAGAAAGCCATTAGAAAGTCTAGGGAAAGTCATTAGAAAACCATTCGAAAGTCTAGTGAAAAACAATAGAAAGCCATTAGAAAGCCATTAGAAAACCATTAGAAAGCCTAGTGAAAGTCATTAGAAAGCCATTAGAAAGTCTACGGATAGCCATTAGAAAGCCATTAAAAAACCATTAGAAAGCCTAGTGAAAACCATTACAAAACCACTAGTGCCCCACTCTCTAGTTCCACTCACTCCATCATTGATGAAAATCGGCACAGCGGTCAGAAAAATCACGAACCCTCCATTCAAACAAGAAACCAAGGCAATAAAACTAGAAATTAGATCATTGATGTCAGAAAGCATTTCTATTTTTTTGTCTCTACTTTAGCGCTAGGCGTTTTCTGTCATCTTTTGGAAGAATTCTTCGCAAAGCGCCGATAAAAAGGAATTGAAGAGAAAACGACATTATGGAGGCGGAAAGGAAAAGGAGAATCTGAAAAGAATCTGAAAAACTTAAACAATGTTTTTAAATATCTAAAGTACCGTTTGCACTCGAACATCAATATTTAGAAAACTAAAAATGCCGACGAATTGAATGGATATCTCATCGTGCTCAGCTGTCATTCTCATTGGACAAAATAAACCGAAATTTAGATCAAGAAAAGTAGCACCAAACTAAAGCTTGTAGAAGATAGAAGATATCGATAGAAGATAAGACTCAGATTTCAAGGTACAATTGATAAATGGACATACAATAGATCAATCCCGTTTCTACTAGATCTGAGCTGTTTCAAACTCAAGTAAGACTAGGCCAGAAGTGAAATCCAGAAGCCAAAGACCTTGCCAACCTAATCTGGCTTTCATCTCTTTCTTCCTTTCTCTTCCCCTTGTATTTCCTCTTTCTTTTCTGGCAAGAAGATAACAGATAGCTCAGTGGTTAAAGCATCTGCCTGGAAATCAGTCGAAGATCGAGAGTCCAATCCCTCTCCGAAAATCTATCTTTACCAATCGTTATTACTATGGTCAAAAGCCAGCCACACATCATAAGGTTTCTGGTTTGGTTTGATTATGCTTTCTGACTAGGCTTTGGTTAAAGTATTCTTGAACTGGTCTACAAGAATCTAATACTGATCCTAAATGAACTGGTAACGAGTTTCACTAAGTAATATCGTTCGTCAATTTGGCACTAATTTTCAGCTACACTTGCACCATCCACTAAGAAAGAGAAAGAGAGAGAGAAGGAGAAGAAAGATAAAAAGAGAGAGAGAGAGAAGGAGCAGAAAGAGAAAGAGAAGAGAGAAAGAGAAAGAGAAGAGAGAGAGAGAAGGAGAAGAAAGAGAAAGGAAAGAACGAGAAAGAGGAGAAAGAGAAGAAAGAGAAGAAAGACTCTACAACTATCCTAAATTTGTCAGTTCCCTATTTATAATGAAATATATACATTTCTACATTCAGAACTCACATGTGTGAAGGCAATATATCTCGATTGTATTCTCATTTCCCGTGGAGCTTTCAGAATAATAATGATAATAAAGAAAAGATTGTTAATCGAACAGAAACCTAGACTTTATGAGAAAATTTTCGACCCTAATCACTCACTCGTAGTGAAATAAGTAAAACGGATGAGACCTAGGGGATCTTCAAATAAATCCATAAATTTGAATTTCTCAAATTTCCGAGAAATTTTCGCAAGCTTTGATGCCAAAAATCACTCATTTTCGGCTCACTCCGCGAAAATCACATTTCCTTTTTTCCCCTTAGCCAAACGAAAATGTAAATCAGTTTTTCTGACGTTTTCTCATCAAAATAACGATAAGTTCAAGAAAATAAAGTATTTTTTTGAAAAAAGCCAGATTTATCTTGTTAGAATTTATGATTTTTGATCAGTTAATCTTGAAAATGCTTACCGTAAATACTGTAATAGTACCCCAGCCCCGTAATGACGGTGTGGAGTGTTGCGTAGTCTAGCTTTGAACGAGTTTTTCTCGACACTGGTTTATGCTACAATTGGCCGATTACCCAATGCCAAAATAGAAGTTGTAGAATTGTCTAGGCTGATCAAAATGGTGCAAAAATCAGCTGCCCATACGCCCGCCCGATATCTGGCATAGAAGTTTGCGACATCTCGCTTAAAAGGCTTCTCTCGAGCGATAATGACGAAGCGAGCGAAGTGTTGCGTAATCTAGCTTTGAACGAGTTTTCCTCGACACTGGTTTATGCTACAATGCGCGCTTAGGTATCAAAAAATAGCTGAAATTCAGGGCTATTTTTTGATACCAAAGACGAATTTACGGTAGCTTTATGATGCGCGGTGCGTCAATGTGTTAAAACTAGATCAGAAGCACTGCGACATTCCATATATAAAAAGATCGAGAAGTTAACTACTAGAAACTTAGTGTATAAAATCAAATTAAAACTGTGGAAATGAACTACCGTAAAGACTGCAATAGTACCCCACCCCCATAATGACGGTGCGGAGTGTTGCGTAGTCTAGCTTTGAATGAGTTTTTCTCGTCACTGGTTTATGCTACAATGCTCGCTTAGGTATCAAAAAATAGCTGAAATTCAGGGCTATTTTTTGATACCAAAACTCTATCTACTATACTTTTATTTCCATTTTAATTTCCCCACCTTCTTAGCGCTTGCCTCATCTTGAAACATGGCGATACAGGTGGCAAGAGGATCGGCCAACTTTACAATGACACTAAACTTTACATAAAGTTACAGTAAATTTGTCTTAGGTATCAAAAAATAGCTGAAATTCAGGGCTATTTTTTGATACCAAAGACGCATTTTTTGAAAGTACGGGCGCTTTGAAAAAAATGAAATACTGAAAAACTTTTGCGACTACGCGACTGAACGAGGGCGGTGGGGTACTATTACAGTATTTACGGTATGCTTTGTGAAGCAATAGTTAACTTTGGGCGAGTGCACAATCGCTCGCCATCTGACGCACAGGGCAGATAGATATGAGTGAGAAAGCGGCCGCAAAGTTGGTTTAATTACCCAAGTTTGAGGTTAGTATCAACTTAAACGCCTTGCATGTTTCAAGAAATTTTGAGGAGAATTCCTTCTTGGAAAATCCAAAAGCCTCAGCCGAAAGAATTCCTCTATTTTACAGATTTACCTATGAAGCTGATGCTGTACTCCGATAATAAAGAAATTAAAGCTGAAAATTCGAAAAGTAATTCATTACTTTGTGCAAAAGTAGATTTCCAATCAGTTGAGCTCATTGGCAAAAGCAATTCAAACACTTCGGATTCCCAAATCGTCTCCGATCCAAATAATAACCGAGCCCAACGTTGCTTAACTTGGCAGAGCAGACGAGATGCCATCTTTTCAACGTGGTAAGCGGTGAAAGACGGCTGAAATTGTGAATCTTGTAAAATGTCATAAGCAAAATTTTCCCTCATTTCACTTTTTCACTTTCACCTCAAATTTTGTGGAGAAAGTGTTGAGGGTGCGGGTTCTTATCTTTTTGAAGGGTTTCCAATCCAAAATCGGGGATTAATCCCCAATTTTGCTCACATTGCTTCCATTGCTTCCATTCGGCGTCATCTGGAAAGTGAATCTGGGGAAAAGTGTGGAGATAAGAGGGATTTCTTGATTATCACACTCATAAATACTCGGGCTGGAGGTCAGAGAATTTCTCCATTTTTGATTTCGCCTCAAAATCAGCACACAGAAAGCAAAAAATGTTCAAAGTCATCCTATCCGGTTTGTTCGTTGCTCAAGATTACTGTAGTTTTGAAAAATTAGGATTTATTATTTATTTATTATTTGTTTTTTACTTGTGAGCTATATTTATATTGGTTTAAATTAGTATTTATTCTTGGATTATCACATCAAAAGCCCAGTATCGTATTTCGCTGTTCGAAAATGTGTCCGTCTGAAAAGCTATCGTAATCTAGCTAAAAATCGACCGTAATCTAGCTAGAAATCTACCGTAATCCAAAGCTCATGAAGAAAATGATAAACTTAAAAGAGATACGGTAGCTTTCAGATTACGATAGCTTCTTTAGCTTTTAGAAGCCGACCGTTAAAAGCCATTTTAAACCAGATTCCTGTAAAGACGCTTATCGTATAAATGTAGTAGAACTGTTCTTAGCTGCTTACTTTTTCATCATTTAACTAAAAAAAACAAAAAGGATTAATATAGAGGGGATTCGAACTCGCGCAAAAAAAGCTCGTGAGCGCTCGCACTATCCATATAACAAAAAGCTCTTTTTAAAATTAAAATTTTTTTTTTTTTTTTTTTATTTTTTTTTTTTTTTTTTTTTTTTTTTTTTTTTTTTTTTTTTTTTTTTTTTTTTTTTATTTTTTTTTTTTTTTTTTTTTTTTTTTATTTAAATTTTTAAATAAAAAAAATAAAAAAAAAAAAAAAAAAAAAAAAAAAAAAAAAAAAAAAAAAAAAAAAATTAAAAAATAAAAAAAAAAAAAAAAAAAAAAAAATTAAAAATTTATTTAAAATTTTAAAATTAAATTTAAAAAATTTTAAATTATTTTAAAAATTTTTTTAAAATAATTTAAATTAAAAAAATATAAAAAAAATTTTTTAATTTTAAAATTTTTTTTTTTTTTTTTTTTTTATTAAAATTTTAAAAAATTTATTTATTTTAAAAAAATTTAAAATTTAAAAAAAAAAAAAATATTTAAAATTAATTTTTAAAAATTTTATAAATAATATTTTTTTTTTTTTTAAAAAAAAAATTATTTTTTTTTTTTAAATTTATTTTAAATATTTTTTTTAAAAATTTTTTTTATATAACGTAAAGCTCTATATAACAGAAAGCTCTATATAACGGAAAGCTCTCTATAACGAAAAGCTCTATAAACAGAAAGCTCTATATAACAGGAACTGCGCTACTACCATGCTTTCGATCGTAAAATAAGACCCATACTTTGATGCCCGATATCTTGCGATACAGAGCTCCATTAGAAAAACCAAAAGCGGATTCGGAATCCCCACTCAAAACTCTATCAAATACATCAAAAAGGCCATCTTTCCCTAGTTCGAATAGTGATTTGTAGGTTGTCTAAATGATGCGTATTTCAGCAGCTCTCCTCGTCTCGTACACCCTCGCCGCCGACTCTTGCACAGCTAATGACATCGCCGGTCTCAACAACTGTTACCAGGCTTTCGTCGGCGCTTACGGA
Organism: Mesorhabditis belari; assembly: GCA_958450365.1. Classification (NCBI taxonomy): domain Eukaryota; kingdom Metazoa; phylum Nematoda; class Chromadorea; order Rhabditida; family Rhabditidae; genus Mesorhabditis; species Mesorhabditis belari. The sequence continues at coordinate 80,919 of CAUEEP010000893.1, forward strand.
TTCTCGATGAGCAACGTTTTGCCACATTACTGGGATGTAAGCAGTTTGAGTTTTGAGATTTTAAAGAATAGATTTTCGATCTATTTAAAGCTATTTGAGGTTTAAAAAAACCTCTTCTTACTATAATTCTTTCAAGAAATAGTATAAAGATTAAATTTTAGATGCACCAAGTGCGCACCGGATGGCTTGATGCCCAAGGAGTCAAAGTGCAACCAAAGATTTGCCAGTGAGTTCAAGCTACATTACTGGACGATGAAATATCATATTTGAAAAAAGCTCGTCACTTTCGCGCGTCTGTAACTCTCTTGTCTTCGAGTTTAAACCATTAGTGTTATACATTTTCTGAAAGCTCTTTTCAAGGGCCACACAATGGTAATATTAATATTTAGAAATACGGTAAAAAAAACAGAAATACACTACGGTAGATAGAATTTCTATCTACACTACGGTAGATAGAAAGCTTTCTAGGTAGATATAAAGCTTCCTAGGTAGATAGAAAGCTTTCTAGGTAGATATAAAGCTTTCTAAATAAACAAAATTAACTCTAGAAAGCAAACTTTTATTTTAAAATCTTTATTTGACATCAATGAACAACAAATTAAGTGTTATACATTTTCTGAAAGCTCTTTTCAAGGGCTACTCAATGGTAATGTTAATATTTAGAAATACGGTAAAGACAAGGGAGTTACAGACGCGCGAAAGTGACGATCTTTTTTCAAATATGATATTTCATGGTCCAGTAGTGTAGTTGATTCATCGAAACGAAATCATCTAATTCTTTAATATTTCAGAATCGGAAACAATTTGGTGAACTGTATCGCGAAATTCCCGTGTCTCTCCCAGGATACATTCTTGACGATGGGTGCTGACTCGACTGAGTCTCCCCGTTGGTTCCTCGACAAGATTGCCACCAAGTATCAATGTGGAGAGGGATATCAAGGTGGTTAAACTTGAAGTTTTCAAAAAAATTGATTAACTCATGGTCTTAACTATTGGCAAATCGTTTATGAATTGTATTAGACACGTGAATTTATTGATAAGCTTGTAAAGATTTTTAAATCCTTCTTTTTCAGTTCTCCTCCAAGATTACTACTGTATGGCGGCTTGCCGTGAGCACCGTGACGACGCGCTCTCCGCTTGCAGCACGATGATGCAAAACGAGATCGCTCAAGGAACCGATCCATGCGTGTAAGTTTAGAAGTAGAAATACAGTACACGCAATACAATAATCTGTAGTAAACTATGGTAATTTGTATCCAGTAATCTGTAGCTCTTTAAAGATTGCTTCAAAAACCTTTCCTTTTCTTGTAGTTCGGCCCAGTTACCACCTAAAAATATTGGTCTGATTTTCGCTTTACCAGAATATTAAAATCAAAATTATACTAGATCTTAAAAAGTTTTAAACGAGTTAACGTATTGAAGAAGAAGAAGAAGAAGAAGCGAAGAAGAGGAGGAAGAAGAAGAGGAAGAAGAAGAAGAATTGAAGAACGTATTGAAGAAGCCTACGCCTAAATGTAAAGTGTAAGGCTTAGGCCTCGACAGATCTATTAGAAATCAGTTTCTCGGCTAAAATGCATCATTTTGGTATACTGTGAGTGAGAAATGAGGCTTAGACTTTATATTTAGACTTAAGCCTCTTCAATACGTTCTTCAATTCTTCCTCTTCTTCTTCTTCTTCTTCCTCCTCTTCTTCTTCCTCTTCTTCTTTTCCTCTTCTTCTTCTTCTTCTTCTTCCTCTTCTTCCTCCTCTTCTTCTTTTTCCTCTTCTTCTTCTTCCTCTTCTCCTTCCCCTTCTTCTTCTTCCCCAATACGTTAACTCGTTTAAAACTTTTTAAGTTTAGTAAACTCCTTTACTTTACTTTGCCAAAGAATTTCAAATTTTTCAGAGCCACAAATGACATGATCACTTGCCAAGCGCAAATCTATTCCACCTATTGTGATTTCAACTCGGGCGCCTTCAACTGCGGACTCAACGAGGCTGTCATTGTAAGTAAAAGCTATTTGAAAAATGTACATTTAATCAATTTACAACAATCAATTTACATTTAGAGTATCTAGAATATCTTTTAATTGTACAGTTTTTCAAAAATCATTCATTTTCAGAAGGAGACCCAACCCGCTTGCACCCCGGCCCTCCAAATGTGCCCCAAATTCCAATTCTTTTAATTTTTAATAAACTTTCTAAATTTAAATATATGATAATGAAAATAAACAGGAAAAATTGAAGAAAGTAAAGCTTTGGGTACAGCAAGCGCATTCATTATGAGTCGCTTAATAGACAGCATTAAAAATCGCTATAGTCAGTTTTAAATCTTCAATCTTTTACAGATTTATATTATTAAAGTAGTTAAAGTTTAGTCCACATAAAGTTTCATTAATAGCATCTCTCGCTTTCGCTCACAGGCAATTCTTGTGCAAGACAGTTAGAAGAAAGTGTTTTGCTGAGGTTTCGCTTTGATTTGATCTTAGGCGTTCACAGTTGGTAAACTTGAATGTTTTGAGTAGTTTCCTCGTGCAAAATTTTGATGATTGTGTTTATGTGACATTTTCTTTTTCAGAATCATTCTTGATGAGCTCTTTGATCTGAATCTTTGATCCAACTTTCTCCAAAATCTCGGGGTTTGCAGGAGCGGGGTACCGTCGGGCGGAACCGTTCCGTAACCTCCGAAAGCTATCCCACCACTGTGACACGCGTGGACCATTGCCTGCTCCATTTCGGAGCCTGAGCCCGCACCATTTCGGAGCCTGAGCCCGCACCATTTCGGAGCCTGAGCCTGCTCCATTTCGTAGCCTGAGCCTGCTCCATTTCGGAGCCTGAACCCGCACCATTTCGGAGCCTGGGCCTGCTCCCTTTCGGAGCTTGAGCCCGCACCATTTCGGAGCCTGAGCCTGCTCCATTTCGGAGCCTGAACCCGCACCATTTCGGAGCCTGGGCCTGCTCCCTTTCGGAGCTTGAGCCCGCACCATTTCGGAGCCTGAGCCTGCTCCATTTCGGAGCCTGAACCCGCACCATTTCGGAGCCTGGGCCTGCTCCCTTTCGGAGCTTGAGCCCGCACCATTTCGGAGCCTGAGCCTGCTCCATTTCGGAGCCTGAACCCGCACCATTTCGTAGCCTGAGCCCGCACCATTTCGTAGCCTGAGCCCGCACCATTTCGGAGCCTGAGCCCTCACCATTTCGGAGCCTGAACCTGCTCCATTTCGGAGCCTGAGCCTGCGTCCTTCCTTGACCGCCCAAAACTGCCCCCGTTTGGGGGAATACTAGAGTGTGTTTCCTCGCAAGTAATACGTTTTTTAAAACGCACACTTGGGAAAAATTACCGTACTTTTGGCCTAAAAATTATTGCAAAAAATTGACGCCTAAAAAATCACGAGCTTCGTCTTATATACGACTCCTTTTGAAGATATTCAACTGTTGAAATGATTTGGTGGCAAATTCTCTTCAAATCTAAAGATATTCAATTTACTCGACGTGTAAAGAGGATCACTCGTAGTTGCTCGACGATAAACGTCGATTTATCGAGTAAAAATTACTCATGCAAATTTTACTCGGAAGGAAAACACTCTAGTTTTGAGCTTTCTTGTTAACTCAATACTATAGTTTTAATAATTTATTTCTGGGAGTTTAAGTTTCTTAGCAACAATCCTTGCGAAAGCCTGGAACCAACTTGGTGCCGGCACCGCCTGCTACATTTGCTACAAAAAGATTTAACAATAAATTGCGTTAATATGGACACTGGGCAGCATGATTTTTTCCATTAAAAGTTTAAAGAAAATGCTGCTTTGTCAAAAAAGATTGTGTTTGTTAATATAAAAGTCTTGCTGAGAGTCTCTTAAATAGGAAAGCCTATAATCAATGTACATCACACTCAAAACTCAAAAGTTATTTGAAAGGATACAAATTGACGAACGGGCGATTAATTGATAGGATAAACAAGACTCATCTCATTTAGAAGGCTTCGAAAAAGACAATTATCTGAATGGGCTCTTGGGGTCTGAATACTCAAAAATGTAAGAGGGAAATCGTTTGTGGCTATTCGTTTTGTGGCTCTTCGTTTTGTGTGGCTCTTCGCAGATGCTTGATTGAAGCTTTTATCGTGCTCCAAACTGCTTCAACACTCTGGGTATGCACTGAACGATTGGTCTTCGCAAAGTCTTTGGGCAGAATTTGAGCTTCTCGATGTCATTGACAGAAATAGACATAGTAATTTAGCTTTGATTGTGACTAGATTGTGACAGCGTGTCCCACAATTATGGTGACGCACATCTTACTACGTTTAACTGCTTGCTGTTTTTCGTTTCTTATTAATTCGATGATTTGATTGTTTTTTAGGTATAAAGTCTAAGAAAGAGCTGCGTCCAGCCATTTATTACTCTTCATAAGCAAGAAAAAACACTCGCAGAGGTATCTCGAATCTTGTAGGCAAAGATACCGAAGGTTTTTCGAGCTCTGAAGCTATTCAAAGAAACTCTAATGAAGATCGGAAAGGATGAAGTCGACCAAAGACTCCCCAATAATTCAACAAATCGTCGAAAGATTTTTGATTGACTTTAAAGGAGTACAAACTTATCAAAGAATACTCTAAATGGCCATAAGATATGCAAAAAAAAAACAGAAATACACTACTGGACCATGAAATATCATATTTGAAAAAAGATCGTCACTTTCGCGCGTCTGTAACTCTCTTGTCTTTACCGTATTTCTAAATATTAATAATACCATTGTGTAGCCCTTGAAAAGAGCTTTCAGAAAATGTATAACACTAATAGTTTAAACTCAAAGACAAGGGAGTTATAGAGGCGCAAAAGTGACGATCTTTTTTTAAATATGATATTTCATTGTCCAGTAGTGTACTTTCATAATTCAATTTTTTTTGCTTTGTTTTCAGTACAAATTACCAAATTACCAAGTTCCCCTTTCCTCTACCACATACAGTACTGGACAATGAAATATCATATTTGAAAAAAGATCGTCACTTTTGCGCGTCTATAACTCCCTTGTCTTTGAGTTTAAACTATTAGTGTTATACATTTTTTGAAAGCTCTTTTCAATGGCTACACAATGGTAATATTAATATTTAGAAATACGGTAAAGACAAAGGAGTTACAAACGCGCGAAAGTGACGATCGTTTTTCAAATATGATATTTCATTGTTCAGTACTGTAGATGAATACCGATTAATTACCGATGAATAAAAAAAAAACAGAAATCTGTTATTGCTATGTGCGAACTGTTTCTTATATTAAAATTAAATTTTAAAACTTCACAAGTATTTTCATACATTATTATTATTCATGCAGAATTTTTAGATATTTATTTTGTCAACTCAAAATGCACTACGCCTTTGTAAAGAGATTCTTGAACGGATTATCATTGACGTCTCAGGGGATTTCGATGAATCATTTTGTAAGCCGAAAACTAAAAAGAGACTGATTTAAGAATAAAAAAATACTTTAAAACTTAGAAATATCAAAGATTTAATGAAGCTTATGAATTCTTCTGCAATTTTCACAACTTTCCTTTCCAATTTGAACTTTCTCTTACCTTTTCGAATAGTGCAAATGATAAAAAGACGATAACAATCATAGCATGTCAATAAGATGATTGTTGAGGCTGTTCCATGAAATGTTCCAATCAACATCACCCAAATTGTGTATTCTGAAAATACAGCTTTTTTTTTCAAATCTCTTTAAAGTTTCTCACCAGCAAGATAAACGTTTTCTTCCAAAAATACATATACAAACCAAGTTATTGGAGCGACAAACATTGTCACATAAGCAGTAAGCTAAAAATGCACAAAGATTTGAGCTGGACAAGTCTTTGAATAGATTTGAAACAAAAAAAATGGTGATAGTTTAGCTATTGGGTTGGGGAGAATGAAATGACACCGAACTTTAAAGAAACTTTTTCAATGCATAAAGCCTTCTTTAAATATAAGTTTTGTTTCATCAAAAAGATCCATTTTGTCTCTACAAAATCACTTTCAAGAGATTCCACAAAGCTTTTTTTTCGTCGAGTTTATCGACTCTCAAAAACAGCAAGTCAAAATGGCAGAGTTTGACTCATCGTTTGAACAATTTCTTCTACATAAACCTCCTTTGGTGTCTCAATAAAAAAGATAGAGCACACTCAATTACATAAGTTTTCAAATTTTCCAGAACAACCCTCCAACCGTTATCTTTAGATCACGGTTTATAGATTTTGTGGAAAAATTGTCGTTTTGTTAAGCTGAGGCGTTGTTTGAGTTCTCTTTTAAATGTCATTTTGTAACTTTAGTTAACCTTAGTTACTGGTTCACTGGTCAAGATGGTCAAATCGATTCACTGGTAAATCGATTTTTCCGGAACAAACCGGAGTTTAGTCCAAAATTTTTAGGAACTTGAACCAATGGATGCCTAGGATTTGTAAGCCAGAAGCCAAGTGAGAAACTAGCGTAGGCTCAGGCCAAAAGTTAGACCAGAATTCACCTAATCTTCTCCTTTTAAATGTCATTTTGCAACCTTAGTTAACTTTAGTTAACCTTAGTTAAGTAGTAAAGAGAATTCGTTAACCTTTCTGCTCATATCAAACGCCTATCAGCTAACAAAGTCTGCTAGAAGTTTTAGAATTATTTTTTTTGATTTTCGGCGCCATTTCATTCTCCCCAACAACAATAATTGTAAGAAAAAGAATAAGAAAAGAAACTAGTGAGAAACTAGCGTAGGCTCAGGCCTTTTAAAGAATCTCCCGGTTACCGGGATATTCTTTAAAAGATCTGTGTTTAACCCATGTGTAGATCTGTGAATAGTAACTGATATCGATAATCAAACCGTTGCCCATTGCCTGAACCGGGTACTACCGTAACCCCAATAAATCTTACCGTAACCCTAATAGTCGATGTGGTAATCGTAAAGGTTACACTCATGTCAATTCACCGATGCAAAGATTAGATCTATGATTGTCTATTGGATCTGTTTTATCTCAACCAAAACGAATCCAACCACTTTAGACCAGTTTAGATCAAAATTTGAAGCTTTTGAAGCTTTTCAACCGGATTAACTTGTTCAGCTTTGAGAGCTGGCTTTGGTTTACAAATCCAGATTAACTTTAAATCTGGATTACAGTCTCGGAGGGATTCGCGCTACCTGAAAGTTCAAATTTCTCGTCCATTTCTTGTGCAATTTCCACGTGTACGCACTCATTCGAAGACGATGAACTTTTGAAAAATATAAATAGTAATATGTAGGCATTAAAAGAACTGAAATCAAGTTTTTAATTTTAGCTTAATTTAACAAAAAACTTACATAAAGTTGCAGTAATAATGAAAGTCAAATATAGAAGAGCGAGTGGTTTGAAGATATCGAGAAGCGATTGATTGATGGCGAAAAAAGAGGGCTTCTCAATGAATTGTGAGAGCTCAGGGTAACACTGAATTGAGAAAAGGTGGTTGTTTTTCATTTTTCTCAAAAATCCACCTGTAATTGTTCAAGCTTGGCTTCGTCGAGCTTAAGAAAATTGACGCCGACAAGGAGAATCGTTGTCTCGATTGAGATACGAGCAGTGCCGACGATTTGTATGATATTTTTGTTACTAAAGGTTTCAAGTTGCTTACTTTAAACCGGGAAAACAAATTCGATAGTTGAAAGCGTAAAACACAAGCTGGATTCACTGGTATCGTCATCGTCATCGTCATCGTCAAATCGATTCACTGGTAAATCGATTTTTCCGGAAAAAACCGGAGTTTAGTCCGAAATTTTTAGGAACTTGAACTAATGGATGCCTAGGATTTGTAAGCCAGAAGCCAAATGAGAAACTAGCTTAGACTTAGGCCAAAAGTTAGACCAGAATTCACCTAATCTTGTCCTTTAGACTAGTCAGCCTGGCTAGGCACGGTTCAGCCCTTGCTTTTCTCATTCAGAATTGGTTCACTTCAGAGATTCAAAGATTCAGAGGATTCATTGATTAACCAGTATCCATTTTTCTATAATTACAATGCTCACCGTCGCTTAAAATGCCATATTTGCTGGTTAAGTAAAAGCATTTGTTGCCGTTCAAAAACGGTCAAACCGAGAGCTGTGACGAAAAAATCAAGAATCACAAACTCAATTATCTAAATTTTAGTAACGTTTCTTTAGGAATTCTAAAGTTTTTTACCAATTGATAATAAGAAGGAATTCCAATTATATGTAGAAGTTTTCCCATTGGGAAATAGCCAACAGCTGGTAAAGCAACGACAGGAAAGGAGAGTACATTGAGCACAAAATCGTAGATGGTTCCGACTGTCTGAAGAGATTTCATAGGTTCAAAAAAATTTTTCAGATCTAACAAAGGCTTATCAGAGCTTTAACTATCATAGACATTAGTCTATGAGTTGTTTTGTAGAGATATGTTAAGCTGGCCCGGTCCGATTGACCCGATTTGTTCAGTGTCCAAGTTCTGCTCTACAATGTGGCTTGAGTTTGAATCTAACCCTAGTTCAGTTTTAGTCTATCCTATCTGTCTTGGTCTGGCTCAGGTTCAGTATCTTTTAGCTTGGTTTGACCAAGTCCAGTCTGGTCTAGCCTGATCTAACTGTAATCTTTATTTGTATTTGAAACCTGCAAGAATAGGAGACAAAATTTGTAGTCTCCTTGATTTTTCGGCGTTTCTTTGTAGACAACATAGATCCCGAAGAGGTTCAAAAGGGTGCAAAGTGCTGAAAAGGCTTTCTCAAATGTTTTAACACTTTATATCTGCATTCGACTTTTTAGACAGCTTAAAATAAGTAATCCTTGATTACCTCCAATCATTGAAACCCATGTGTAGATCTGTGAATAGTAACTGATATCGATAATCATTAAACTGATGTAAAACGATGAAAGTATATAGCCTGAATTGGGGAAAAAGCAGTTTTCAAGTTTTCAAACAAATCATTTTCAACTGAAAGTGGGAGAACAGGTGAATTTCGGCGAACAGGCATCGCTTTTTGACTTTTATCACACAATGAGTTAGTTTTTCTTTCTGAAAAAACCTTTCGGAGTCTAAATTTTGCACATCATACGCACATCATTCTCAGATCATTTCCGATTTTTAAACGAACTTTTTGCTGCTGAAAACCAATTTTTTTTGAGTCATTTACATAAACGGTCACGAAATTTGCATTTAACATTAGAACGTTTACATTTAGACGCCAAAATATTAGCATTTATCCGCAAAGTGAACGGGGAAATGAAAAGCGATACCCTCATTTTCTTTCTCTGACATTTCTTCGATTGGGTAACTAGTAAAATTCATGCCTTCATGCTGCTGTTACCTTTGACTTTTTCTAAAAAATTGCAAAGGTGTAGTAAAGTGCGTCCCAAAAGTCGAGATACCCGCATTTTTTTTGTTGAATCTCAGGATTTCTCAGGTGTCATTTTTTTCTACTTTTTACTTTTCGTTTACTTTTTGATTTGTGCGAATGCTATGTTGAAGCTTTAGATTAATTATAAAATAAAACGAGAAAAGATTAGAAAAACCTGTTAAAAGCTGTTAAAACCTGTTAAAAGCTGTCAAAAGCTGTTAAAAGCTGTTAAAAGCTGCTAAAAGCTGCTAAAAGGTGTCAAAAGCTGTTAAAAGATGTTAAAAGCTGTTAAAACCTGTTAAAAGCTGTCAAAAGCTGTTAAAAGCTGTTAAACGCTGCTAAAAGCTGTCAAAAGCTGTTAAAAGCTGTTAAAAGCTGTTAAAAGCTGTTAAAAGCTGTTAAAAGCTGCTAAAAGCTGCTAAAAGCTGTTAAAAGCTATCCCATAATCGCGTAAATCTATTTAACGTAAAGCATGAAGCACAAATTTTATTAGTTTCCCTTCGATTGTGATTTTTGTGAATTTTAAATTTTCATACATTTTAACGTTTTTACTTGTTATTTTCCAGAAAACAAAGATCGATTTTGTCATTAATGAAAGTTGTTTCGTTCCCGGATTGAGCGATGAAGAAAAACTCGAATCTCCGCTCAAAATGGCCATCGAATCCACAGATTCCGAGGGGGAAATCGACGAAAAAGATGGGGGAAAATTTGGATTTGATTTTCAAAATTTGATTGGGTCTAACTGTAACTGTAACTGTTATCTTGCAAATACTTTGATCAAGTACCTTTAGTTTTGATGTCAATTTTATAATGTGTACCTGTTAACCTTAAACTTATGCTAGACGACCTTTGTTTCCCCATCAAGGGCAGGCTAAGAGTGCCCGATTGTGCTCGATTATGAAACCTCAGTCCCGACTCATGTAACATCAATACATACGTGCCAATAAAGAATTGAGTCCCGTTAATTTCATCACTACCTGGTCCAGCTGGCTCAAATTCAAATCAATCACACTCAGTCAAGATTCCAAAAGATGAAACTGTCGATGGGAAGAATCCCGGTTTCTATAGCCTAAAAAATCCTCGTCAACAGTGGCAGAGACGATCGATGAAGGTCAGCACACTAGCTCCAACAACTCGCAGAAAGAAATCCGCTGATGGATCCGCTGAAATCCGCACGAAAATCCAAGATCAGATAAAAGAAAGGATCGAAAGAGCTGATCCTAAAACTTCTGAACAAATGAACAAAAAGAAAAGAAATTCATGTGGGAAGTGAGTGTCGAGAAGCCAGATTTTGATGAATTGCGTCGATCGCGTTATCATTGCGTATCAATATTAATATCATATCAATTGCGCTATCAAAAGAAATACAAGAGTTGAGGCCAAAGTTGAATGAATTGACGTTAAGGAGGAATGAATCAACAAATCAGGAAGAGATTCAAGGGTTGAACGAGGAGATCGAGAGGATTGTCACTAAAATCTAATATATAGTGCGAAAAAAGTTAGTCCAATTTACTTTTTTGCAAAACTCGTCGCCTCAATAAGGTGTGTTTTGTGTTTTGATGTGTGTGTGTTATGAAGGTTTTTATTTGTCAAAAGGCAAAAGGTTAAAGTCATGCACAATAGATTTCTCCCAGACATTGCTCACATTTTAACAGTTTATAAAACTTCTAAAAGAACATTTTCCATTATTTGATGAGTAACTTTTGTTTGGGAGAGGAATTCTTCACAAAATCGACAACAATTGTTTTGGGAGGGCATAAAAACTGAAAGCGAATACATTGGAGACACATTTACAGAGGCAGAAGGTCTCGAAAGTTTGACAGAACATCAACAAATGTTTCTCAAAACTTGTATTGGCCTAATTATTATTGGAATCGGTATATTTTTTGAGATTTTTCTAACGTTTAGACCAACTTTAGGCCTATCCAATGGAGCGTCTGTTGGGCCGAGTGTTCGCCACTTTCGAGATCTGGTCCCCACTCGAAACGGGGTAGATTTTTGCGTAAAATTGCTATAAAAAGAAATTTATAATATTTTGAACTTCAAGCATTAAAATATTAAAAACAAAAAACAAACGAACTTTTCAGCCAGGGCCGACTACAATGCTGAAAGCGAAAGCGAAAGCGATGTGCCGGTGAGAGTAGTTGACATCAAAAATTTGTCAGATTGAACCTATGCCTAACGAAATCTGTTACAGAACAGTACTAATGCCATTCGCGAAACAGAAATTCGTCTAAATTATCCTAGTAAACCAAAATGGTCATCCATAAACTTAGAGTAGCCGTTTTAGCCTTACAAATGAAACCTTGAAGCTGAACCTAGGTCATTTGATTCGAGCTAGTCCAGTAGAAAAGACCTAGTAGAAAAGATAACACAGAACACACATAACCTAATTTGAAAGAACCATGTCTGATCATAAAAATAAGATAGAACTTGTTAATATTATTTTCTGTAACCACTTACAGCAACTTCTAACACTTCTTCATAGTCCCTAATTTGAAAGAACCGTGTCTAATCATAAAAATATTATTTATGTTAAAGAAAATCCCCCATAACATTTATTGAAAACAAAATTAACAAAATTAAAACAAATAACAATTATGAAAAGAGTACTACGCTGCTTGGGAGGGGCACTTTTTTTTCTTCAAAACCACTTTTTCTGGGGTAGTTTTATGCGTAGATACCGAGAAACACAACAAGAGCTTGGAAAAAAGCGTTTTAAGCCAAGTTTCAGGGCTTAAAGGCGCGCGCTCATACAGTGTGATGAGAGGGATGCACATAGGGAAGACACATCCGTGCGAAATAAGGCAAAAAACGTTCTCTATCAGAATTTCACGTTAGAGTATCCATTCGACGCAGAAAATTGTGCTGAATCGAATGGTGAAGAAATTAGCGAAATCCATCTGCTCCGATTTTTTAAATCGCGTTTTATCGAAAAAATCGCACTTTTACGATCAACTTGCTCGCCGCGACCAACTTTCGGCGGCTCGTTTGCGCGTTGTCGCGTTGTCGAAAGATTGCGCCCTCAAAACCGATAACTTTTGTATCGACGTGTACAAAGATCATTTTGATACCAAAAAAATAAAAAATGATCAACTCTGCGAAGACTTGATGCCTTTTTAAGATGAAATGCGGTTTTGCGACTTTCTGCCTGCTAAAATGTGAACAATCGCCAACAACCTATTTAAAGCAGCCAGACATTTATATTACTCTATTTGAATTTGTCTTTGATACATATTTCGATTCTGACAAAGTTTTTTGATTTTTGGACTGTTTAGGTCATCTGTGCGTCTTGAGAAAACCTAACTTTTTTGAAAGCTCTTCGAATTGCACGCGTTCCAACGAATTAGAATCAACTGCAGCTTCCATAGCCTTGAATATTTGATTTCCGAATCCTAACTTGATGGGCAGAATCGAAGGAACACAATGTTTAGGCTCAATGTTCCATACATATGGCCGAAGCACAGCCTTTCGATTTTCGGCGTCTTTTGTTGGGAGTTTTAAGCGCTCGTCAAAATTCAGGATGGTACGTCTTTCGTCGTGTGTTTGGTCTAATTTCTCCTTCACACCCGTAATCTTGCGTGACTTCACAGCTTTAAAGAAGCATCACACACAGGGATACGTTGAAGCACACGACATTCCGAATGCAGAAGCCATGAAACTGAGACCATCCCCCAAGAAGAAGGTGCAAGGTAAAGGTGAAAGCTTTTCAAACCAGTCCTTTATCTTGCACAGATTTTCGTTATTGTCATAACCATACCACGCGGCAAGTATCAGTTGATTGTAAGGGGATTGTTGCTCTCCCGACTTGTCTGGAAACATGATTGTAACTTTGGTAATATCCAGTCCTTTATCACATAAATGTACAGCACAATGTTTCTCGTTGTCTTTAATTTTCGACAGTCGATATTGAACGGATGAAAACATGTCTTTTAGCTTCACAATATCGCCTTCAATTCCGTAGTCGACGTTTTTTTGCAAGGCTTGCTCGTACCATATTCAGACGATACTCCGTTGCAAGAGTACGATTCTCATGGCTGTAAATTCGATGAGCGTCACGCGATACTTTAGATTTCGAGTAAAGTGCAAGGGTTTGTAATGGAGAGAGCGATAGACAAACAACATTTCTTCTCATTCTTTTTCTGTGATTTTTGCATCGATCTTTCCGGGCAGCTTTAAGGATTTTCCTTCGATTTCGTCGCATCTTTGCAGTGATTCTTCTTTTCTCTACGTTTCCTCTTCTAACAATCAACATTTTTGCCTGATTCAAAGTTGCTTGCTCCTTTTTTCTTTTAAAATCTGTTATTCCCTTCATAGATGCACTTTTGCGCTTGCTTGCCTGTGGCATCGCTGTCGAACCTAAAATGAAAATACTAATGTTAAGCTCAAGAAATGAAAAACTTTCTGAAATAAGAAACGAATTACGCAAAAAGCTAAAAAAATGACTGCTGGTAGTTGTTGGTTAACGGTTAACGTTTAACTGAACCTATTAAAAAGCTTACTAAGAGTTTTTTTTATCAACAATTTAAATAGAGATAAGTTAACTATAAGTTAAAAGCCTCTGGCAAAAAGGACAAATTCAAATAAAGTAATATAAATGTCTTGCTGCTTTAAATAGGGTGTTGGCCCCGAAACTAAGCTTAAAGCGCCTTTTCCCGAGCTCTCGTTGTGTTTTTCGGAATCTACACATAAAACTGTCCTAGAAAAAGTGGTTTTGAAGAAAAAAAAGTGCCCCCGCAACCGGCGTAGTACCATGAAAAGTAACAATTAGCCAGCAAAACAAGAGGAAAATCAAAGTTAAAAAGATTCAAATCATCGCTTTTATTGTCGACTTCTTCAACGTTTGTATCGACGTTTGTGTTCAATTCTCCCAAAAGCTCGGCCATTTCTTGATCCAGACGAGCATTATTCAACTTTTCATAATCTAAAACAAAGAAAAAAAATTAGTAAAACAATAACGGAACAACCTGTTGGAATGACCCCATCCAGCTCGGCCATTTATTGATCCAAACTTTCTAGCCATCCATGGCTTTTCTTGAAATGGATGCCTGCATTTAAAAGCTCCATCTTCGCTTTATCCAAAAGAATTCTGTGGGTCATAAGCTTATTTTCATCTCGTTGAGATCGAACCCATTCGGCAATTGATTGGTCGACGTCTGCCCCCAGCAAGTGCCTTCTTTCGCCATCGAGCCGTTTTCGCTTGCCGTTGAGAGCGCTGAGTTGATTCGTTCCTTTCCTCCAGTCATAAATTGATGATCGTGTCACTCCGAATTTCTTTGCAGCCACGTGAATTGAATTCGATTTGGCGTATTCAAGGATCTCCAGTTTGGTTTTTGCATCAAACGCCCTTCTTTTCTTTCCCATGTTGTCCGCTTCGATTTCGCAATCACGTGCCTCCTCATCGAAGCTTTTGTTCAATCCTTGTTCGAAATCACGACGATCCCGAAATCCAATCAAATCGTCTATCGATTCGTTCACCGTTTGCTCAGCTCAATGATCGTCTCGTGCATCTCTTTGGCCATTACCTAAAGAAAAATATTAAACATTGTAGCAAAAGTGTTAAAATGAGAAAAACTAAAACAACTAAATAACATAGGTAAGTAGGTACTTTTTAAAACTAAAAGAGCGTGACTAAAAGCTTTGAAAAAGAACCTAGGCATGTGCATGTCTTGATAACAAAAAAAATATGCACCAAATACATTTTTGCGTAAATTGTTCCATTTTGTGCAAATAAAATTTAATTTTTGGCAATAAATTTACTAAAACTAAGCAGTAGGTCTGACTACTAGGTCTGACTAGAACTTTAAAAATAATGCTTTCCAGAAAATGAGAAATAAAAAATTGTGAAAGAAGGGCGTTCCTCGTAGGCTTGTTAATGAGGTTTAACGAGGCTCCAAGTTTGACTAGTCATATCAGCGCACTGAAAGTTGCTAGCAATCTGAAACTTTTTTATCAGAAAGCCTAGATTACCAGCTTCATTTTGATACCGAAAATTCAACAAAAGTCTTTAAAAAAGCTCTAAAAAGGTTATCGAACGAGTCCTTAACGAGGCCTCGTTAAGAGTAGTAATTTTAAGGTTCAATGTGATTTTTGAGCGCTATTTTAAAGAATTTTGCTGAATTTTTGGTATCAAAATGAAGCTAATAATATTGGCTTTCTGATAAAAAAGTTTAAGATTGCTAGCAACTTTCAGTGGGCCGATATGACTGTTCGAACGGGAGCAACCCCAAAATATCGTTAGCCATGTCTAGTTGCTCTATTAGAGGGGGCTTTTTGAGGGGATCGCTCTAATACAGCATTTGCGGTATTAATATTATTTTCTACAGCCACTTACAGCAACTTTCATCACTTCAAAACGGACACCGCCCATTTTTCGAAGGCCCGTCGCCACGTGTTTGTCGAGGCCGAGTTTCGGCTGTGCGACGTCGAGAATCGACCGATCGGTGGGGAATTTCGAGTCGATACATTTAAATTGACACATCCCATACAAAAAAATGGCTAAAC
Source organism: Mesorhabditis belari (assembly GCA_958450365.1). NCBI lineage: Eukaryota > Metazoa > Nematoda > Chromadorea > Rhabditida > Rhabditidae > Mesorhabditis > Mesorhabditis belari. Next base: position 96,722 of record CAUEEP010000893.1, read on the forward strand.
TATTGACTTCACTCGGCAGTGAGCGACAGGGTGGATCAAAAGTAAACTAGCCTTACCTAGCTAGCTTAAATAAAAAAAAACTATGCTAAGGAGTGAAAAAAAAAATTATACTAAACTAGGGAAATTTTACTAACAATGACATTAGCTACTACATTTTTTGGAATATAAAAGTGGATTCCAGCCGAACAGACCCTTGAATGCGTTGTCAACACGTTCAAGAACGCCTCGAAGCCACCGCCCGAATGCGAGCCGGTCGTTAATCTCGAACTGACTGCGCCGTGCAGGTTAACAGCTTATTCTATTAGATTGGAATGGAATTATAAACAACAATACGTTTAGTGACAAGACGGCGGGATTGATGTTCAACTGCACCATTGGGGGGCTTGCCAAGAAATGCGGCCTCCCGCAAGAAGGCGAGGGGAACTTGGACCGGATGATTGATATTGTTTACTTTTTCGAGACTCAGGCGAGTTTTGAACAAACAATTATCACCATCTATTTTGCAGACTTTTTATGAGTAGACACTCAACTAGCCAATCGTTTAAAGCCTTCAAAATACTTGCACATTCCATAGAACTAGCCAAGACCCTATGCTGTAGCCGTAGCTTCTACATATGCTGTAGCCGCTCTTCAAAGTAAGAACTTAAGAATTATATACAAACTACTAATCTACTAATCAATAAACCCTTCAAAAACATGGTTCTGAATCTAGATTTAAAAATCAAAAGTTTTGGTTGTTGATAGCTTTTTCGAAACTCATTTTTTGGGGGAATAGTTTTGTCCCGCAGACCGATTCTTCTATTTTTCTATTTATAGATCACCTATATGAGTGTTCGTTTTAACTACATAATTTTAGCTTCTTATGAAGCCATTCAAAAACGACACTTGTGGTTGGAAGTTCATGCAGGCAACCGAAGGCGGTCGAAAAGGCTTCGAGCTGATGACCATGATGACCGACATCTTCAGGGGTGAATATATCAAGAAATGAGCGTACAGCGAATAAAGCAATCTTTTTATCTAAATTTAAAGACAATCCAACGTTACTTAAGCTTTGTGTTATTAGGTTGTTAAAAAAGTTCGCGATCACTTGCAGAAACACTACATTTTTATTCGCAAATAATCAACAAAAACAAGAACGTTGACTCTTCAAAGTCCGTCATTCTCTACGACCTGCTGCTATCGATGAGCAAGATTTCGGATCTGCTGGAAGTACCAAGCCGGCTCCTTTGAATCAAAGAACTCTTGACACGCTTCTTCAACTTCTTTTCTTTAAGATCAAGGTCAAGATCAAGGAAGGTAACGTGTGATGGTACTTGTGAATCTGTTGGATAGTTATGCACGTTACCCGTGTGATACATAACTGCGGCGTGCCATGCCATTCTAGCCCGTGATGCACGGCCGGGAAGTGACCTGTGTCAGAGAAGAGAAACGGAAACGGGGGAATCGAGTTTTTATTGGCCAACCGCAGGCGCTCTGGAAAACCTTTTTTATTGGCGCTCTGGAAAGCCACGTGATGCGCCATCCCCGGATCACATTCTCACATCTGTGGTAACGTAAGCTAAGCCCCAACTGTTTATAAGCAAATTTTCAAAACAAATGCTAATTGGGTAATATGCGTGCAACAGATTCACAAGTATCTTTTTATGATTTACAAGAGAAGAATGGGATTTCGATTGGGGCCCGCCGCCTTTTCCGATGATATATACACCATTCGACGCAGAATTTAACGTTAATTCCAATGATGTAAAAATTCGCTGCCGAATGGCGCGTAATCACCGCCAAACTGGTATATAGGTTTTGAGCCTCTTTTTTAACCCGATTTTTTCTCAACACAAACTGTTCATCGGTGGCCGAGTGGTTGAGCGCTTGTACAGCAAGCTGAGGGTCAAGATCGTCTCATTTTTTTTTTGCTTTTTTTCCATTCTACGTTCTTTTGCATTTTGCAAAGGATATTTAACCTCAAACTTTAAAAAACGAATTTTTTTAAAAAAAGAAATCATATCAAATTTACTGATTCAGAGACGTACAGAACCTCAAAAACAAATGAGAAAGCTAAATCCTGTAAAGTGAAATCAAAATTGATTAAATTTTCAAGCAACAAAAGTCCGATCAATATCCAAAATGTGATGATATGCTTGAGGATCGATCAGAGACGAAGAAATCGATTCAAAATAATCTATTGTATTTGGATTGTTTCGAAAAATAATCAACGAAAGACGTGACTTCCAGGGTAAAGCCATTTTTTTCAATCAGTGAAAGCCCATTGAAATGATGCATACCGTAAATACTGTAATTGGACCCCCCCTCTAATAATACCCCACCCCTCTAATAGTGCCCCACCCCTCTAATAGTACCCCACCCCTAATAGTAACCCACCTAACGCGTAATTACAAACAACGCTTTTAAAGCGGAAAATTTTCATGTATTTTCAGAAATCGTTTGTATTTTTAATTTTATTCCATAAATTTGTTGTTTTTAAATTTGTGGTGGCTGCTTTGCGCCAAATTTTTTGGGCGTCTCGCCATAACTTCCTTCTAAGTGGGCCAATCTTTATGATTGTAGATCTCAACAAGTGCAACAAAGTAACACCAAAATCATAAAGATTGACCCACTTAGAAGACTTGAACCACTTAGAAGCCACTTGAACTCGGAGGGGATTGATATCGGTTTGGCTGAATGGATCGTCGAGCCGAGAAGAAACGAGTGACACGCCGAATTATCTGGAATGAAGCGGCTAATCGATTCGAAAAAGCTGAAATTTCTTTCAAAAGAACCCATGGCTGGATGGAGTCGTTCTTGAGGCGCCACCAACTTTCTTTGAGGGCACCAATAACAACTTGTCAAAAGCTGCCGAGCGAATTTGGGAAGGCCATCGTCAAGCACATTCTGAGGCTGAACAAGACAATCAAAGAAGGCGATTACAAGCACATTGTTGCTTGCGATGAGACGGCGGTTTGGCTGGATGCTTCGACGAGCAAGTGCATCGAAGCGGTTGGAGCCAAAGAAGTTGGTGTTCTCACCCGCGGCTACGACAAGATGAATATATCCGTGATGCTCACTGCTCGTTCTGATGGGAAAAGGTTGCGCCCTTTTATCATGGTGCCTCGGAAGACCATGAACAAAAAAATCGAGACAAAGTTCCAATCGAAGTTATTGCTCTGTTCGAAAGAGAAGAAAAGCAAGTACTTCGATAACGAGATCACGGCGAAATACTTGCAACGCTCTTTCGGTGGACTGATCTTTAATCTATTGTACTTACAGGCGATGAGAAATGCTCGGACAGAGGCAGAAATCGAGGACCTCTTGGAACCGCTCGCATCGACGGGATTTCAAGGACTTCGAGGAATTGATGAGCAAGAAAATGATGAATTCATTAATTCAGATGTTTCCATTGATTTAGCTTGCTAGTTGGTTTTGTTTCGTTTTGCTGTTAAATTTTCAAATGGTTAAAATCAATAAAAACTAAAGTAAAAGTTGGCTTTTGAACCAATTATTTAAATGTATCCTGATTTGGTAACTTGAATAGTTACTCTCTCGTGTTCGCTAGCGGTCGCCTATTTGAGTCGTCTCTCAAGGCCGTAGATTCGCTTACGACCATACCACGTTGAAAACACGGCATCCCGTCCGATCTGCCAAGTTAAGCAACGTTGGGCTCGGTTAGTACTTGGATCGGAGACGGCTTGGGAATCCCGAGTGCCGTAAGCTTTTTTTGTGCCCGAGTTTTGTACCCCGAGTGCTTTTTTGTGGATCGGTCTAGAGACTTGGGAATCAATTTTTGCACAAAGGAGGTAACGTTATGGTTTGGGTCGAGTAGTCGAGAATCCTTGGGACGGCTTGGGAATCCCGAGTGCCGTAAGCTTTTTGCATTTTTGCCCATCCCTCTTGGAACTTGAGATCAATTTTTGCACAAATTAACAAGGTAAAGCACTTGCTTTTTGAATCTCCAACTTTAGCTTCTTTATTGCTGGGAATCAGAGAAACCGTATTTTTCAAAATTTTCTCCACCATATAGTGGACGATTTCCCGTGTGGTTCCGCGCCACCGAAAGTGAAGTGAAGGGTTGACACATTTCTTGATAAATCACGATAAAAATGAAATAAACCATCAAAGCTTCGAACCATTTCACATCTCTAAGTTCTTTCGTTGACCCCCCTCGCGGGGAGTTTATTTGTGCATCCCCTAGCGGGGACGCATTCCAAAATCTTTTCGAGACACTGTTGGAAGGTCTTGGGGTTAATGCTAACCTCAAACTTGGGTAATTAAACCGAAGAGTGGGGTCTCTGTCGCGTTACGCAGAGGAGCCGTGTGCCAGATGCCCCGTTTTGCTACGAGACACACGAAAAGTACACACTTCGTGTCGTCTCGCGTCACGGGGACTGATGCTTTCTATTTCACTCGCTTGGAGATCCCGAGTGCCGTAAGATTTTGTCTATTTTTTTGGATCGATCTAGCGACTTGGGGAGTCAATTTTTGCACAAATGAACCGGGTAGATCGATTTCTTTTTGAATTTCCAACTTTAGTTTCTTTTTCTCCACAGTATACAACTTTCAAGGTCAATGTGCTGGCTAGTAGACATGGTTTTCGGATCGGATCGGATCGGATCGGATAAAATCCGCTCCGATCCGAGAAAGTGGAATTTCGGATCTGATCCGATCCGAGAACGTGACTTTCGGATCAAATCCAATCCGATCCAAGACAGTAGTTCTTTGTTGTTTCAATAAATTGTTTCTAGAAAGGAAGGTCTTTAATAAGCTTGGCATCGCTCTCTGCAACACAAAATTTGAAAAGAAAAGAGAAAAGCCGCTAATAAAGATAAAAATGAGCAACACTTAGTACTCAACATAGTATTGGGTTGGGGAGAATGAGTCGGCGCCAAACTTTAAAGGGACTTTTTGCACACATAAAGCCTTCTTTAAACATACGTTTGGTTTCATCAAAAGGATCCACTATTTCTCTACAAAATGACTTTTGAGAGATTCCACAAAGCTTTTCTTTCGTGGAGTTTATGAACTTCCAAACGCAGCTGGTTAAAATGGCAAAGAATCCGACTCATCATTTGAACAGTTTCTTTCACATAAACCTTCTTTGGTGTTTATATAAAAAAGATAGAGCACATTCAATTACTTAAGTTGCCAAATTTGCAGGAAGATCCCACCAATGGTTTTTCTAGATGACAGTTTATCGATTTTGTGAAAAAAATGATCCTTTGTTGAGTTGAGGCGCTGTTTGAGTTCTCTTTTAAATGTCATTTTGTAGAGAATTAGTTAACCATTCTACTGATTTCAAACGCATATTATTTGACGAAGTCGAATAGAAGTTTTAGACATTTTTTTGATTTTCGGCGCCGACTCATTCTCCCCAACCCAATAATATTGGATTGGTGAATTGAAAACTGCCGGCTATTGTCATATGTGACAGTTTGAGCACTTTCTTCAAAAGAAACCCATTTTGGTGTCAATGGAAAAGTTGTAGAGAATCAAAAATCAAGCTTATATCCAAATTTTCAGAACGATTCAAAAACTGGTTTTCAAGAAATGCCAAATTTACGAATTTTCACAAAACTTGCATTTTAAGCGAAACTACTAAGTGTATCTTTTTGGAAATTTGGCTATAAGCCTAGCTTTTGATTCTCTACAACTTTTTTATTGACACCAAAATGGGTTTCTTTTGAAGAAAGCGCTCAAACTGTCACATATGACAATAGTCGGCAGTTTTCGATTCACAAATCCAATAGTTATAAGTTATGCGAAGTTTTGTAGGGGATTTCAAAAATCACACCCCCGGGTTTATAATTAGATTTCCCTGCGGCTTTGGGTTTGGGGTAATAGGGGTAAAAATTTCCTCTGTTGTGTTGTAATCCATTATTCGTGTCGAATAGCTATACTTTTAAAGATCAGTGTACCAGAATTTGTGTTTCTCTCATTTTTGATCAAATAAAATAGGTTTCTTTTAAAAAAAATTTCATTACCAAACACGAGAGATGAAGAAGAAAAGAAGAAAAGAAGAAAAAAGTAGTTAAAAAGCTTATGAAAGCGTTATTCTTGAGAAATTTTCCATTCATTCAGCCATTCATCTCATCCAAGTTCACTCCTCAACAGTCTCGTACATCGAACCTGGAAATGAGTTCAGAAATTTTAACGAATCTGACCCCAAAATCCTGTTATTCTATCGTAACCTAACAGCTTCCCCAATCTTTATTCCTACCGTAGAATTTCTTAGCATTCTCCACATCAAATTCATCCAAATCACGTTGTTCGTAGTTGAGAGAGGATCGCTTCTGAACAAATGAGTTGCTTGCTTTTCTTTCAATTTATTAGTGTGTTTATTAGTTTATTAGGTGTGTGAAAAAGTAATCCACGTTTTTTATTTTTATCAGATGACCAAATAAGACGCTGTCTTCTCGAAAACCCTCGTTCAACCTCTTCAGAAATAGGCCTTACATTAAATTGTGATGGGTCAACCGTAAGGAAACGCTTGAATGCCATGAATTTTATCAAAAAGTTGGACAAATGGATACCGCATGAACGACAACGCGCGACCACATGTCTCTTTACAGACTCGACAAAAAATCCAGAGTGTTGGATGGGAGGTTTTACCACATCCACCTTATAGTCCAGACCTTTCTCCATCTGATTATTATTTATTTTTATCTCTGTCTAACTTTTTGGCCAATAAATGGTTCAATTCCGAAGAAGATGAAGAAAGCCGAGGTTGATCTTTTCTTCGCCTCTAAGGACCAAGGTTTTTATTATCGTGGAATGTCTTTAATTGTAGAATGTTGGCAAAAGGTTGTTCTTTCGAATGGTGATTACTTCGTTGAATAAAAATTATTTTAACGAAACTTTTGTCTTGTTGGTCTTTTATATTTAAACGTTAAAAACGTGGATTACTTTTTCACACACCTAATACTTTCCAGTTTTAGTTAAAGTTCGAAATTTGAGTCAAGAACATTGTGATACCTGAAGAAAAATCGGGTACATCACCGATCGACTATACGGTGAGTGATCGAAGCCGAGCTCGTGACCGATCGCGTGCAAAGCCGCAAAACGAAGATCGAATGTTTTGGTGCTGAAGCTCTCTTGCTCTTGTTTTCTCCTTTGAATCAAAGCTGAATTTTCTCTCGCTCACCTATTCTCTTCTGGTGTCGCATTGATCCATTTTGTGTCACTATTGAAAACGATGATTTTCCCGTTACCCGAATTGATTGTTTGAACGACTTTTGGGCCTTGAGATTAAAATAGTTGTTTGAAATTTTATAGTAAATTTCAATTACCCATCCCATCGTCGGTTTGGGTGATCGTCGAGAAGTCGAACTAAATTTTATTATTGACAAAAAAGTTTGTTTGTATGATAGCGAAACCTTTTTGAAAGCCAAAAAATAAGCCAAAAAAAATGAAGATTAGTATGACATATTTGGTAAGGAATTTCCAATTACCAGTTTCTCACAAGGCCAGATGGCCGACCGGTTAGGAGTCTTGTCTCTTAAGCGGAAGGTTGAGGGTTCAATCACGCTGATAAGATAAAAATGTTTCTTTTTCCCCACCAAGTGGGTTTTTTCTTTCACAACATTTAGTTAATAGGGGTAATAGGGGTAATAGGGATAACGGCCGCAATGCTATAAAATTGTGTTTTTAGACCTTTATGTCTTATTATGTATCCTTTGTTTGTATCAAATTATTGGTTTTCAATAAATGTATTAGGTTGATGCAAAAGTCTTTTTCATTTTTTTCGTACTTCTGTTAAAAAGTAACAAATGCACCAATTAATCTATAGTTTGCTCTATAAAAAAAGTGTTTTTTTGTTGAATTTGCATTTTTTTAAATGAATTTCGGTTCACTTTCAAGCAAATTCGAGAGTGAAAAACGCCTTTTTCGTAAAAATCTATAAAAAACTCTACGGAAAAATTGGCTGAATGAATTTCTCTGAAATTTTGGCGAAATATCAAACTTTTTTTTCTCTATATTTTATCTATTGACACGAAGATAGGTTTTCTTTAGCTAAGGTGTCTAAACCGCATCATCGAGTTAGCCCTTTTTGACTACCCGACTTCATACTCTCAAGAAAATCCAGGCATTAAATATTTTTAAACCCGTTTTAATGTTATTTTGCAGAAAAATAATTCGTTTTTCTAATGAAATCAACCGTAGTTTAATTGGTGCATTTGTTGGCTTGAAACGGCAGACGAAAAGAAACGAAAAGACTTTTGCATCAACCTAATATTTTAAAAAAGGAATGGTTCGAATTGATCGGACGATTTCGCTACGCCGCCGAGATGCAAACGCCTATCGAGCATGGGGAAAACGATACGCTATTTAGTTTTTGCCCATTCTCAACGGTTCACAAGAAAAACGCTTGCAAAGTGTGAGCACCTACTCGGGAAAAAAAACGCTCAAAGGGAAGGAAAAGAGCGTATATATTCCCCAGGTGCGATTTCCCGAGTAGGTGCCCAAACTTTGCAAGCGTTTTTCTTGTGAACCATTAAGAATGGGCAAAAACTAAATAGCGTATCGTGTTCCCCATGCTCGATAGGCGTTTGCATTTCAACGGCGTAGCGAAATCGTCCGACCAATTCGGACCATTCCTTTGTCAGATCCAAATCATTCACTCACCGTGACATCAGCCTCTTCCCCCCGTGACACCTCCAAAAAACCGATCGTTGTCACCGATGTCCAAACGCGAAAAGCAGCCACGATGGCTTCTCTTCAAAAACACGCATTACTTATTGGATTTCTCTGCATTTCCCACTATCGAGTACAAATATATATTTTTTTTGGTGAAAATCAAAAATCCGAATCCTAGAAATTCTAGTGTGATATCCAGATAAAAGAAAAAAAACGCAATTTAGATAAAATTGCTCTTGTTAATTTTTCGGAATAACCGCGAACTCTCTGCAGTTCAACAAGGGCTTTTTTTTAAAAGCTCAAACCCAAAACAAAAATTCAGGCTGTCAAAACGTTTTTTGGCTAACATCCGTTCCTTGTTAGTATTCGTTGATTGCTAACCAGTAGACAAGTTAACTGCTAGATGGTACAAGGACGACGTATACCGTATTTTCTGTAATAGTAGTGCAGGCTGGAGGGGGGTTGAAAAAATAGTAGTGCGCACTACTATTAGGTTGTCCAATAAGTAATGCGTGTTTTGACACGATTTTCAAAATATCACAAAATTAACAAAAGGACGAGCATTGTCAAACTGCAGTTTAATCATCGAAGTGTCCTCTCCTTTACGACAAAGAGCTTGCTGCACTCTTTCCAATTGTTGAGAGTACAAGTCAGCAACGACTGGCCTTCCAGCGCGTTCCTCGCCCTCTAACGACTCGTTTCCGTCCGCAAATCGTTTACACCAGCGCTGGCACTGGCTGATTGAAATTGAATCCTCTCCAAATGCGGCACAGATAGTTCGATGGCAATCCGCTGCAGTTTTACCTCGTTTGAAATCATACAGCATTGATGCGCGGACAACAAACTTTTTGTCTTTCATCTGCAAAACAACATATCTATTATAAAACAAATGCAAATGAATAAAATAATATATAAAAATAAACACAAGATGCTGATGATTAAAAAGAGCATATATTTGCTCGAAGCGATTTCGCAATAGTTTCGAAATAAGTAACACGCATTACTTATTGGACAACCTAATATTATTAGGTTGGCCGGAAAGTTCTTTCCGTTTTTTGACGCTAGATCTAACTTTTTATTTTACGCATCAAAAACGCCAAATAAAAAAACAGAATTTGTTTGAAAGTTTGAAATGAAACACTTTTACTTGAGCCTTCAAGCAATTTTTATCTGAAACACAAATTCTACCATTCGAGATTTCTTGAAGAAAAGTCCGAAGGGAAGTGTTTGAGCTGACTCGTTGCTCTTTTCCAATGGGTCTTTATGATTTTGATATGATTTATAATGAAACGTATGGCTTTGAATAGCAAGATTTTAAAAATAGAGAAAACTCTGATTAAATTCCATATTCTTTTACGATAAGAACGCAAATTTATCTAAATTGCGTGTTTTTTTTCTTTTATCTGGATATCACACTAGAATTGTTAGGATTCGCATTTACACCAAAACCTTTGTTTGCCTTATCGTTTACAAACCACCAACCTCATCTCGTTTTCCGATAAATTTTCCGGGTTCGATTGAAATTTATAGGCTAGCGTGTCTTTTGGGAACTTGACTCCCTCTGAAATACAAGAGATTCTCCTTGAAAAGCGCTTCCTCAACTCACCCATCTCATCCCCATTTGCACATCTCGCTAGCTTGCTCTCATCAATCGGCTCAATCGATCCATCAACTCCCATGGCTGGCTTTGAACATAACATTTCGGAAAATGAAAGCCAAAAATGAAGACAGAAACGTTTCTTTTTTTGAGAGAAAACCCTTAGCAACGTGCTGGGGGAATCGGTCAAAGATCAACGAAACTCACTGTTTTCTTCACTCTAGAAATATATGGCGTTGGTGAATTGAAAACTGCCGGCTATTGTCATATGTGACAGTTTGAGCACTTTCTTCAAAAGAAACCCATTTTGGTGTCAATGGAAAAGTTGTAGAGAATCAAAAATTAGGCTTATAGCCAAATTTTCAGAACGATTCAAAAACTGGTCTTCAAGAAATGCGAAATTTACGAATTTTCACAAAACTTGCATTTTAAGCGAAACTACTAAGTGTATCTTTTTGGAAATTTGGCTATAAGCCTAATTTTTGATTCTCTACAACTTTTCTATTGACACCAAAATGGGTTTCTTTTGAAGAAAGTGCTCAAACTGGGACATCTCCAGTCCTCGATTTTTGAGTCTCACACTTGTCTCACACACAAACCAAAATCCTACTACAAAAGAAGGAATCCGCAAATTGCCTGTAAAATGGGCAGAAGTCATCAATAATAATGGAAATTATTTGGAATAAATTCATGGTTTTATGTTGAATAAATTTCAGTTCAAAGTCCGGCAGTTTTCACCAACCCAATAAGAGAGGAAATCTGTCAGAGAATTTACTTTTCATCTAAATAATAACTAATAACATGTTGCAAAACTGGCTCGCTCTAAAACAAACAGCCTTGTTTGGGAACTTTTGGCGCATCCCCCATACAGTCCGGACCTCGCCCCTTCTGATTACTATTTATTCCGGACCATGAGTAATGAGCTTTCGGGAGAACACTTCGGTCCGGAAGAAGTAGTCAAAAATTGGCTTTGAAAGTTTTTCGATTCAAAACCAAAATCCTACTATTGGGTTGGGGAGAATGAGTCGGCGCCGAAATTTAAAGAAACTTTTTGCACCCATAAAACCTTCTTTAAATACACGTTTTGTTTCATCAAAATGGTCCACTATTTCTTTACAAAATGGCTTTTGAGAGATTTCACAAAGCTTTTCTTTTTTGGGATTTTATGGATTCCCAAACACAGCTAATCAAAATGACAAAAAGTCCGACTCATTGCTTGAACAGTTTCTTCCACATAAACCTCCTTTGGTGTTTATATAAAAAAGATAGAGCACACTCAATTACATAAGTTACCAAATTTTCAGGAAGATCCCTCCAACCGTTTACTCTAGATGACAGTTTATCGATTTTGTGAAAAAAATGATCCTTTGTTGAGTTGAGGCGCTGTTTGAGTTCTCTTTTAAATATTATTTTGTAGAGAATTAGTTACCCTTCTACGGATATCAAACGCATATCATTTGACAAAGTCTGCTATAAGTTTTAGAAATTTCTTTGATTTTCGGCGCCGACTCATTCTCCCCAACCCAATACAAAAGAAGGAATCCGCAAATTGCCTGTAAAATGGGCAGAAGTCGTCAATAATAATGGAAATTATTTCGAATGAATTCATGGTTTTATGTTGAATAAATTTTAGTTCAAAGTCTGGCAGTTTTCAATTCACCAACCCAATACATGATTTATTGATCAAGTGAAAGAAAAAGAACGAAAAACGTAGTTCTTTTTGCTTTTAAAACTTTTAAAAGAGCCAATGTAATTGCCATTTCATTGCCAATGTCACTGCTCTTTTTAAGTTTTCGTGTAAACAAATAAGAGCTAAATTTTTTTGATTAAATTTAAAATCATTTTTAGTACGGAGACAACAAAAATAACAATAAAGGAGATAAAAATAATCCAATAAAAATTTGGAATTTTCCAATTTTTCAATCAGTCAGCGCTTTTTTTGATCGCTTTTTTTACAAATTCTAAACTGATATGTTCAAATATTTGTTGTTTTTTCGGTTCCCATTCACTTTTTGCTTGCTTCTCGTTGAAAATCGATCCTCAATAAGTGAAAGTTTTGAAGTTTGACGTTGTTTTGTACAATGAGCATTTCAGTCAAAAGAAATAAATGAAAAAAAAAGCGTTTGAAAACTCATTCTTTCAATTCTTCTCTGAGCTGAACAACTGAACGAGTTTGTGAGATTGAGATGTTTATTAAAACCTTTCAAATTCTTGAATTCACTTTTAAGATGAAACTTTGAACAGTCATTGCACGTTTACACGTTTGAGGATATTGGAAAATGAAGAAAACGTGGAAGCTGAATAAAAGCTGACAACTTTTATGCTAACTTTATTGTTTTTTGTTTTGAATTTTCTCAAAAATTACATTTCTTTATACAGACATTTAAGCAAAAAAAGCAAAAAGCAAAAAGAACGTAAAAATGGCAAAAATACAGTTGAAATCAGCTCCTCGCACTCACCGAACTCGATAAAAACTCCCGTTGATGGGTTTTTCGGGGTGGCAAGTTGAAGCTGACGATGATCAGACTGAAAATTCAGTCAGTAACCTTATCCCATACCTGCTTGCTCACCAATCCTTTTTTCAAAAATATGTAGACACAAAACCCAAGAAGAAAACCAGGGAGGAACCCCCAAGAAGATCGCGTCGATTTGATTTGGTAGCTTTTGTGCGTTTTAGTTGAAAGAGAATTGGTTAAGCTGAGTTTTAGCTAACTAGGGAACGATCAGATTTCGCAAGGGCGAATCCGAACCAAAGTTATATGAAGTCTTAAGACTTAAGACTTAAGCAAGTCGGACACGGGCAACAAAAGGATCCAAGGGGGATCGAACTCGGATACCAAAAATGGGAGACAGCGGGGGGCGCCACCACTGCACCACCAAGTCACTTCTTTGGTGGGCGACGGTAGCCCTTACAAACTTATAAGTCGCTTACTACACTCAAATTTCAAATGCATTTTTACAGAGATCTAGAGCGTTTGGGCAAAAACTAAAAACGCCATCGTGTTGCCCGTGTCCGACTTGCGTAAGTCATATAGCTTTGGTTCGGATTCGCGCTTGCGAAATCTCATCTTTCCCTAGTAAGTTTAAAAAGATTCGAAGACAATGGAGTGAAAGGGAGCCGAGAGAACAAAACTGTGAGAACCGAGAGAACAAGAGAACGAAACAAAACCAGGTGCAAAGGTAGTCGGGGGACCAATCTGTAAACGCATCTTGACATGTTGAAATTTTACACTGGGGGTTTTTGATGATGGTGAATCGATTGTTGATATTTTCAAACTATGATTTCTTGTTATTTTGATGTTATTACACATGAGGTTTGATGCTTTTTGCTCAGTTTTGAAGCTTGCTATACCTCTTCTGGGACAAAGTTGCCAAAAAACCTTTAGTTTTAAATGTTTTGTTGTCATCTTTTTTGTTATTGTTATTAAAGTTATTGTTGGATTCTTGTAAAATCAAAATAACAAGAAATCATAGTTTGAAAATATGACAAAATATAAAACTTCAACATGTCAAGATGAGTTTACAGATTGCCACCCAAGCAGGGTTGTTTCAAAAAGCCCGCAAAAGCGTGCCTGTGAAGTTTCCCCTTTGATTTGATCAATTTCCTAGAATTTCTAGAATTTCTGAAAGTTTTGCTCAAATCACTTCATTGGTTTTTAGAGATTTTCTATCCAAATTACCTTTAGTTTTTGAAAAAACCTCAATAACTTTTAGTTTTGCAACTCCCTTCCGCATAAACTTAGCTTAACTGATTTTAACCAATTCTCTTTCAACTAACAAAAGCTATCAAATACCAAAACACCCAAAATCATTCTAGAATTTTAAACCGCAAACATGGGCCGAAACTAGGAGAATTTTTATTTTTCAAAATTTCCTCCACCTCCAATATAGTGGACGATTTCCCCGTCTGGTTCCGCGCCACCGTTTGCTTGTTAAAGATGTAAAAAAAAGGTTGTTTTTGATAGCAAAAAAGCTCTAAAATTGTACTTTCAAAATCCGCTCTACCAGGAAAGAGGGAGAAATTTAAATAAAAAGAAAATCTTAAAAAGCCAAAAAAATTTTTGGAAGCGATTTTAGTTGAGTAAGGAAATTTTTTAGAATTTTCTCCAAGCAAGATCAGGAAGAGAATGTGGGGAGGAAGGTAAACTTGCAAAAGGGGGAAAAAAACTTATGCGGGACTCCGTCACGGTTCCATCATGGAATCGGCAAATGAAAAGAACTTTGGGGAACTTTTGTGCGGCCTACGGTAGCACTATTCATGCTCTAGAAAGCGCGCCGCTTTCTAAAGCAACTCGCTTCTCGCCAGTCCCTTAAAACAGCACGTCAATAGGAATATAACTATTCTTTTTTCTTTGGTATTTCTCCATAATTTCAACCTCATCGCGCAATGACCGATCATGGGTAAACCCTTCAAAAAGAAGAAACGACCATAGCCCATGAAGGGCCAATGCCATGCAAATGTGTGAATCGTCCCATCCCACAGCCAGATCACACCGGTCAACAACATCTTGAGCAATTTTGAACAATTTAACTCCGATCTCTCTTACCATCATTGACAATTTCAACTCGGCTCGACGCCTCAGCGCTGACGTACTGAACTGAAAAAAGTTTTATTGCCTTGCTACTGCTGCTCGTTGATCTTTGATCTTAGACTGAGTACTATGTGCTGCTATGCTATCTTCATTGACCGTTTTAGAAGCGGCGAATCGGCCAAAACACAAAACGGTTTGTTTTATCGAAAATCTTCTAACTTTTTTCTACAAAATGCTTCTCAAAGTTTTTTAAAAAGTGTTTGTTTGAAGAGATTTCAAGTAGCGAGAAGGTGAGTTGTCAAAATCGCATAACAGAGACCCTTTCTTTCACAGAAACCTATTTTGGTGTCCTCAGAGTCAGCATTAAAAATTAGATACATTGATTCTCATTCAAAAGCCGGCTTTAGTTCCGCACTTTTTCTTAGTACTCTTTTGCCGAAATTTCATTGGACTGTTGTGATGTCATCAAACACTTTCACATACATTTTAAATTGAGTACCAAGCGTTAATATTGCTATCTTCATTGACCGCTTTAGAAGCGGTGAATCGACGAAAACACAAACGGTTTGTTTTATCGAAAATCTTCTAACTTTTTTCTACAAAATCCCTCTCAAAGTGTTTTAAAAAGCGTTTATTTGAAGAAATTTCAAGAGCCGAGAAGGCGAGTTTGTCAAAATTAACCCGGCTATGCGATTTGATCCCTTTCTTCCACAGAAACCTATTTTTGGTGTAAATAGAAAAGAAGATAGAAAATAAAAAGTTAGGAGTATAGACAATTTTCAGAAAAATTCGTCCCACCGTTTTCTTTATCTTTTTCTTCTAAGATTTTCAGATAAATGAGAATTTACTTGCGAATTTGCATCATATTAAGTCAAAATTTCTTTTAAAATACCTAAAATTAAACACTTTTTATTTTTGCGATTCAACGTTTGTTTGGAGAAAACCCGCTAATAAAGATAAAGATGAGCATGGGATACTAACACATAGTACTCAACATAGTAATATTGGGTTGGTGAATTGAAAACTGCCGGCTATTGTCATATGCGACAGTTTGAGCACTTTCTTCAAAAGAAACCCATTTTGGCGTCAATGGAAAAGTTGTAGAGAATCAAAAATCAAGCTTATATCCAAATTTTCAGAACGATTCAAAAACTGGTCTTCAAGAAATGCGAAATTTACGAATTTTCACAAAACTTGCATTTTAAGCGAAACTACTAAGTGTATCTTTTTGGAAATTTGGCTATAAGCCTAATTTTTGATTCTCTACAAATTTTTTATTGACACCAAAATGGGTTTCTTTTGAAGAAAGTGCTCAAACTGGGCTGACAGCTGACATCTCCAGTCCTCCATTTTTGAGTCTCACACTTGTCTCCCACTTGTCTCACACACAAACCAAAATCCTACTACGAAAGAGGAATCCGCAAATTGCCTGTAAAATGGGCAGAAGTCGTCAATAATAATGGAAATTATTTCGAATGAATTGATGGTTTTATGTTGAATAAATTTGAGTTCAAAGTCCCCAGCTTTCAACTCACCAACCCAATAGTAAGCATATAGTAAACATAAAAGTAAGTAAAGTAAAGTAAACAATAGTAAACATAAAAGATTATATGAAAAGGCAGCTCAGACTCAAGTTAGTTTTTTGGAGTGTTTTATGAGTCAATGAATGAATTCTTTTCTTCTTTTAATTCACTTCAAACCTTTCTTCGAATAGCAATAATTGTGATGATGTCGATGGACAGAGCCACCACGATAAATCCGAACATGACAAAATCGAAAGTTGAGCTATTGAAGTCGAAAATCGAACTGGTTATGTACCAGGCACGGAGACGGAACTCGCTCGGTGACATGAATGGACCCGCATAGCAGATTGATCCATTCGGCGATTGTACTGAAGAGCAATTGAAAATTCTTGTTTATAAAATCTTTTCCACTTAAAGAATCTTTCAAAAACATCACTCACAATCACCGATTCCTAGAAAATAGTTAACATTTGGTACAAGAAAGCAGAAAATCGTGTAGAAAATCAAGAGCATTTCGGATTTTCTGTGAAAAATCTCGCTGAAAAGGATGGCGAGGAGGCTGAAATTTGGGGATATTGTTGTAGAAAATGAAAAAAGAGACCGTGAAATGGATAAGCAATGAAGAAAGAGCTGCATCGAGTAGAGGAGACCGATTTGGAACGAGGAGAGAAGACGATTCAGCCAAATACCCGGCAAGAAGCCCGTCGTGTCAACACATTGCCATCTGGGAAAACAAGAGATTTTTGCTCTTAAAGAGTAAATTCTCTAAATTTACCCCCAAACACAGAGACCATAGTAAAAATAGAGGAGTGATTCGATGAAACGACACAAATTGTCGATGAGAAGAATGAATTTCACACTTTTTGTGAGGGCGATCTTTTGGTAGACAACGTGGGCACACAGAGAGCTCAAAATAACACCGAAGAGGCTGAGCTGAAAAAAAAGGAGGGCTCAACAAGACGATTAACACGAATTATCTTTTTGTCTTGTAAAAAAATGAATTAAGGCGAGCTTTTTAGAATTTTAAAGAGCAATTTGTAAATAAATAATAGGACTTTTTGATATAAAAAAACCATAGATCGATTGGTTGATTTCAAAAAGTAATCCTTAAAAAAGCGAACAAGACTTTCCGATTAGACATGTCCATTTTCGAGTTTTGGCGGCCGAGTCGGGTCAGCGGGTCGGGTCAAGCTCAAAATTTTTCCCGGGTCGGGTCAGCAGGTCATCCGGGAAAAAAGCCGGGTCGCGGGTCGGGTCAGCGGGTCACTTTTGACCCGACCCGACCTGACCCGCTGCTAATGTCTATTTCCGATCAATATCTTTACCTAGCTACAAAATTAGTTATTTGTAACTATGATAGCTTTTTTTGTGTTGAGTGTTTTGGAAAAGTGACCGAGAAATATGAAATGATGACCGATCGACTCAACGAGTCGCTTCTCGTCGAATTCAACCGAATCGGCAACCCGTTCCATTGATAGGCTGCATCACTTGACTCGTCCGCCCATAAGAGGGTAAATGGCTGTAAGAATTTAAATCTGATACAATAAATAAACAAAATTTGTTTTTGTTTTTGCATTTAAAACTTTCAATGCTTTCAATATAGCTTAAAAAACCTGAAAAACGTTGGTATTGGAGGGGATGAAGTCATTTGAAAAAGTTTCTTTTTCTAACTCCTGTCTATGGGGCTTGCTACGGTTACACCTACTGTTAATACTGTAATAGTACCCCACCCCCATAATGACGGTGCGGAGTGTTGCGTAGTCTAGCTTTGAACAAGTTTTTCTCGACACTTGTTTATGCTACAATGCGCCGATTGCCCAATGCCAAAATAGAAGTTGTAGAATTGACTAGGCTGATCAAAATGGTGCAAAAATCAGCTGCCCATACGCTCGCCCGATATCTGGCATAGAAGTTTGCAATATCTCGCTTAAAAGGCTTCTCTCGCGCGATAATGACGAAGCGAGCGAAGTGTTGCGTAGTATAGCTTTGAACGAGTTTTTCTCGACACTGATTTATGCTACAATGCTCGCTTAGGTATCAAAAAATAGCCCTGAATTTCAGCTATTTTTTGATACAAAAGACGTATTTTTTGAAAGTACGGGCGCTTTGAAAAAAATGAAATACTAAAAAACCTTTGCGACTATGCGACTGTACGAGGGAAGTGGGGTACTATTACAGTATTTATGGTATGTATTTTGTACTAAGTAAAATAAACAAAAAAAAATGAAATTCTATTTCTTTCAACAAACTCTTTGAAATACCGACACGATCCTCGCAAACAAGTCCATCAAAACTTGGGCCAGCCACATATAAATACTCCTTTCCATAAAAGTCAATATATTTTTGATTCGTTGACATTTTTGGGCGTTTCAATGAATGAATTCCTTTGAAATGAGCACTATTTTTTAATCATTTTAATCTCTTTCTCTCCCGGGATTTCACAAATTCGCGTTTTAAAACTTCAAAGCCCAATTAGTTTCCACAAAATCATAAATGATCGCGTTTTTTTTTTTGAGAACTTTCACTTTACGTTGAATTTTGATGCAATTTGTGATAAGTAAGCTCTTTTTTGAAATTTTTGAAAATGTTTATCGAGAAAACGAAGAGACAACGATCGATTTCGCTCGGAGTCGCCGTTTTGGACTCCGAAAACAGTACATTGAGATGAGGCTGAACATTGGATTTTCATTTTTCATTTTTCATTTACCTATTTACAAAGAAAAACAGAAATATTCGCGTAAACTCGAGTATTTGTTGAATAAATGAGAGTATGTTTGCGCCGTAGAATAAATGAAAAATATCGATGAGACCATCAGAAATGATCGTGGTGGCCAGGTTGACGACACAATTGGCGATCATCTGAATCACGATTTATTCTAAGCTACCCAAAAACATTTCTCTCGCCTGTATCATCAACAGCGCTTCAACACGCGAAGTCTTGTCGCCTTTTTGTGACTGAAATTGGATTTGATTGACAAATTATCATGGTATTAGGCTGTCCAGAAAGTCTTTTCGTTCCCTTTCTTACTTCTGTTTAAAGCCAACCAATGCACTAATTGAACTACGGTTTATTTCATTAGAAAGGCCAATTATTTTTCTGTAAAATAACCATTAAAACGGATTTAAAATTTCTTCGTGTCTGGATTTTTTTGGGAGCGTGAAGTCGGGCAGGCAAAAAAAGGGCGACGGCTCGATGATGCGCTTTAGACACTTTAGCTAAGTAAACCTATTTTTGTGTCAATAGGTAAAAGGTAGAACACAAAGAATTTGGTATATAACCAAATTTTCATAGAAATTCATTCAGCCTTCGTAGAGGTTTTTATAGATTTTTACGAAAAACACTGTTTTCACTCTCGAATTTGCTTGTAAGTGAACCAAAATTCACCTAAAAAGATGGAAATTGAACAATGAACCTTTTTTTATCAAAGTATCGAGTAGGTTATATGCCGATACTTATCATTAGAATCGTAAGCGTAAGCTTTAGAACCACTTCGACACGCTAGAAAGCATTTATTAGGCTGTCCAGAAAGTTTTTCCCTTTGTTTTCGTACTTTCGTTTAAAACCGACAAAAGCTTCAATTGAACTACGGTTTATTTCATTAGAAAGGCCAATTATTTTTCTGTAAAATAACCATTAAAACGGATTTAAAATTTCTTCGTGTCTGGATTTTTTTGGGAGCGTGAAGTCGGGCAGTCAAAAAAAGGGCGACGGCTCGATGATGCGCTTTAGACACTTTAGCCAAGTAAACCTATTTTTGTGTCAATGTCGTGTTTTTTCGTGTAAAATGTCAATTTCGTGTAAACCTATTTTTGTGTTGTGTAGAGCACAAAAAGTTTGATACATAGGCAAATTTTCAGAGAAATTCATTCGGCCAACTTCTTCGTAGAGGTTTTTATAGGTTTTTTTAACGAAAAATTTCTTCGTAGAGGTTTCTATAGACATAAAAAGTTTAAAAGTTATGTAATAATCAGCCTTTGAATCATTTATCTTTATCACTCTCGAGTTTGCTTGAAAGTGAACCGAAATTGACTTAAGAAATATGGGAAATTGAACAATAAGCACTTTTTATTTAGAGCAAACCATAGGCTAACTCGTGAATTTGTTATTTTTCAAAAGGAAATACTAAGTTGGTAAACAAGACTTTTCCCGATTTTTCAGAATCTCTAAACTGAACTATCAGATATCAAAACGCTCTTTTATGACTCTTTTTCTCATAAAAAGTTTAAAATTTATGTAATAATCAGCCTTTGAATCAAGGTTATCTGGAGTAGCAAAAATTTATTTCAAAGAAAGTCAATTTTTGTAAGTGTTTTCAATCAAAAACTGATTCCAAAAGAAATAAAAGGCCTTTAGACTTGAAATTATTTGCAAAATACAATAAGCTTAATCATAAAAATTCACTTAAAATTTTGAAGAAATACATGTGTTTTGATAAATTCCAATTCAAAAAAAATCGAATTTGGTAACTTGGTACTGAAGCTCAATCATTTCTTCCATCAAAACTTCCCAAAATAAAAAGTTGTGCCGCTGTTTTGTAGTTCAAGATATTGATCTTTAATTTTAACCATACAAAAGTTTCGTAGCTGCTTGGGTTAAAAGAATTGGGTGGAGGGAAAAGTTGGTAAGAAAGTTTCTTACCAATCTAATAGGAAAAGGAACCAAAAGACTTTCTGGACAGCCTAATAATATCGTAAAATTAGTGGATGGAGATTGTCAACTCGGGGCTCGATATGCTCGATGATTGGCTTTGGCTAAATGTCAAGTTCACCAATATTTACACATCTAGTACTACTAGACATGTAACGCAATCCAGCCTGGTCCAGTCCAGTCCGAATTGGTCCGAAGCCGACTGAATTTGGTTGGTAAATTGGTGAGCTCATGTCTAATTTAAAAGATTATTGATTTTACTACATAAATTGGATTTAATTGCCAAGTTATCATGGCAATTTTTATATTATTAGTCTCTTTAAAAACTCGATCTAGTTTTTGATCAATTTCTATTCACAAATCCTTCTCTTGGTTCATTTGCACCAACCCTTCTCCTCATATTCCAATTCGTCATAAAATCCAGACCGCACATCAGAAACAGTGGAATAGCCACGTAGTCGGCGATTGCATAAAATTCGAAAACCGTTTGAACGAATAGAATGAAATATGCGATGAGAGCACCAAAAAGAAATGGAAAAAGAAGCTGAAGAAGCGGGAATTTAAGGGTGTATCGAAAATAGATCCCGTCATTGGATAGAGCGAGAAAACGACTGGAAATGGAAGGGGATTACGGGTTATTTATGCTGTTTGTAGTTGTTGATGTTGAAGTAACGAGAATTGTTTTTTTTAATTTCAAAGAAATCCTTAACGAACCTCAACGAGATGAGCATTTGACAGTACTGGGCGACGCTGGTCAAATCGAAAAAAGCCGAAAAGTCGTAGAGATTCATGAAAGCACTGTACACCTCTTGTGAACATCTGAAAATATTAGGTACTTGCAAAAGAAACTGCGGAACATTCGGATTCGGAACATTTGAACGACCCAAAAATCAATAAGAAAATAACTTTATTCCAAAAGATATTCACTATTATTAGCAACTATGTTCTTTCATTTTTTGCGTAGACTTCGGATGTCTGATTTGAAAAACTCGGGGTCCCGCCATGCAAAGTAGTCTTGCACCCAAATTTTGACCTCTTTAGGATTGTTAAACTTTTGATTTGCAAGAGAGTGTTGCATAGACCGGAACAATTGGTGGTCTGAGGGGGCAATATCAGGCGAATATGGCGGATGAGGCACAAGTTTCCAGCCTAATTCTTCTAGGGTGTTTTGAGTCAAGTTTGATGTGTGTACCCGGGCATTGTGAGCGAGCAAATGGATTGTCCTTGGATTAACACCTCTTTCTCGTAGAATTTCATCAACTTTCTTCAGCTGTTTGGCGAAGATTTGAAAAGTTATAGTTTTTGAAGATTTTCGTAATTTAAAATAAACGTTTCCTTTCATATTCCAAAAGGCCAAGAGCATAACTTTCTTTTCGTGAAGTTCTGGATGTGGTATCGGAATCTGCCTTTCTCCTTTGCTCAATGATTTTTTTTGCGTGTTGTATTATTGAAATATGTCCACTTTTCGTCCATCATTAACATGCTTTCAAAAAAAGCACTGCCAGTAGCCTTTTTCAATAGAATCCGAGACAATAAAACTCGATTAGCTTTATTTTCAGGGAGTATTCCTGTGGGACCCATTGGCCACAACGATTCCTTTTTCCAATGAGCGAAAGGTGTTGAAAAATTGTGCTCGGATCACATTTAAAGTATTCGGCTAATTCGGGCAAAGTTTGAGTTGGGTCCAACTCGACAATCTCCAGCAACTCCGCATCATCGAGGCCAACTGAACGATATCCATGAGGCTCAGCGTCCAAGCTCTCATCCCCTTAACGAAAATGTCGAAACCATTCCTGGCAAGTCCTTTCGCTCAAAATGTTTTCTCCAAATGCTTCGCAATGATTTCGGTGCGACTTCGATACTGATTTCTTCATTTTGAAGTCATAGAGAAGACACGCCCGCACGCAACATGAGTTTTTCATCCGTCATCTTGTACCTAAGATTATGTAATATTTAATGATAGCAATAGTTGTGAAAATAATTAAAATGAATAAGCAATCATAATACAATATAATACAATTTAAACCGGACCATCACACTTTCAAATAAAAAAAAGCTTTCGTCCTCGAAAGTAATCCGCAGTTTCTTTTGCAAGTACCAAATACTATCACACCACAATCGGAAACCCCTGCTGCTCAGCTGATTTCCTCTGCCGCTCGGATAGGAGTATGAAGACCGTTACTCATAAGTGCCCTCATGCCCCTCCCCCACCCCAAGAACCTTGGGGGGGAGAGGAAAAAAATTTATATTATTTATGAATTTACCAGGCCCATTGTCTACATTTGCACTAGAACTATTCAAAAACAAATTCCACGCCCTAAAAAACCTAAATCCTTAAATAAAACTATCCATTACTACATTTTAAGAAAATTTTGCACATTTTTTTGCGCGGCCTTGATAGCTTTGCTTAAAAAGCGCACCTTTTAGAAAACGCGTTGTCGGAAGTTTGTCGGATCAATTGTCTGACAAAAAAGTTATCAAGGCAAATTTGTCTAACAAATTGTCTGTCAACAAGGAGCACACTCTACCCAAGATCCAACCTGCGCGACGACGATGTAAGGTTGAAACACAAGAAATAGAATTTGCAGAAAGAACAATCGATAAATGGATTCCATTTTCGGGAACCCAAAACTGATTTATCTTTATCAGTCGATGAGTAATGTTGGTTATAATCCGCAGTTTCTTTTGCAAGTACCTAATATTTGAGAATAAACAAACTGTAAATTGGCGAGTGAAATCACGCAAGCCCGAGACAAAAGCCACGTGACAGAGTAGGCGAGTTTTGTCAAATTCTCGGCGGTGGCAAGTAGACTAAAGTTTACGATAAATGATTTTTCGATGAAAATACCGTATTGGCAGGGTTAGTTGATCATTTGTAGCGGCGAAAAAAGCGGCCAAAATGGTTGTGGGAATGCTGCTGGCATAGGACTGAAAATGGGTTCAGATCGGTGGGGAAACAAAAGAAAAAGAGTTGGGGAAAGTACAGGGCTTTTGTCGAGGCGAAAATATGAGGCTCTTTTGCGATAAGACAAATCACTCTTGACATTCAATTTGCATTTAACTTTAATCGAAATCTCTGATCGATTCTTTCAATCACTCACCCAATCGCTCATCGACGACAAAACGAAACTGGACTGTTCGACGAAATCATAGTCAACATCGGGGAGTGTCGGTGCATCGAGCAAGAACGAGTAGACACCGATTGTCCAGCTTGTTTTGTAGATTGCGTAAATGGGAATGTAAATCCCTGAAAGTTCGACAAGTTTCCCAAAACTTTCAAGTAGACATGATTAACGAGGATTTGTAAAGGCTTTAACGATAAACTAAAGTATTGTTCGCTTTATGGTTCTCAGCTTTCACCCATAAACTAAACACCAAAACTTGTTTTAACGGATTGTTCTCTCAAAAATAATACTTCTAGAAACATATGGTTAGCCTCGTTGAGCGTTGAGCATCGTTTATTCTCAAGATCCCGCTATTCTCAGTTGTTTCCCCCAACCTGAAAGCACGACGGTGATCAAGAGAACAACCAACAAATCGTGCCATATCAGCCAGAACATCTAAAGCTTTTATTGGAGAATTTGAAATGAAAATTTATAAATCAAAGATTACTGTTTAAGAAGCATTGAAAGCAACAATTATACGTTTTTTTTCTGTTCAACTTTGGCATCAGATTCGAATCGCTGTGATTTGTGAGCCCTGTCTGACACCGAAATTATAGGGATGGCATTCTCGGAAATGAGCACGTGTACTCAACTTTTTGAGCTTAAAGAATTAAACATCTAAAAGTGCTCGAAATGTAAACAACTTTCAAAGAAATTCGAAAAAAAAATAAAGACTTAACAATAAAGATGTTGGCAGCAGTTTATGTAAACTTTTCCAATGAAAGGACAATAAAAAACGTTTGATAAACGAAATAAGTTCATTATTTGTTTAGAGTTAGGAAAAAAAGCATTTTTTCGAAAGAAAACCGATTTTTTTGTGAAGAATTGGAATATGAAATCGCTCAAATCAAAGATCAAATGTGATCGGGGGTTTTTCTTTTAATTCGGAAGCTTGTTGTCTAATCTTTTTCTCGAATTCTTTAATTCGAATTTTGTCGGCGTCAAATCGAATTATTGGTCATTTTTTTGTCATTTTCACACACAAAGAACATTTGCTAAAAAAAATAAAACATAAATTGTCCATGGAAATGTGGGGAGCATTTTGATTTTGTCAAAAAAACTTTTGATTCTGATCGCTTTTTTAACATATAGGTTGACAAATTTACGCTTTAATCTTTTCAGAATCGATCTTTTTACTAGACTTTCCCAGAAAATCCTTCCAAAACGTCTTAAACACTCGCGTCAATCTCCACAATTTGATCATCGAAAAAAAGTCACAAGAACAAGAACGCTAAAGCCTAGTTTTTGATTCTTTTCGGCCAAAAAAACTAAATTTAGGGAGGGTCGAGGGTCAGCCCAGTTTTCTTCTTCTTTTATCCAATCCGCTAGAAAATTAGTTTGATAAGCGACAAAAAAAAGATTATTTGTTATGAGTTTTTTGCAAAAAAAAAGCATTTTCTTAGAAGAATAATCAACGTGAAATTTGTTTACAAAAAGCACCAATGATATGATATTGAGAAAATATTGCAAATGAAGTTTATTTTACACAGCCAAATTATTTTCCTGTCGATCCGAAACCTGCATCCCCACGATCCGTATTCGTCAGAGAGCCGACTTCTTGGTATTTCACGTGAGCAATTCGCTCACAAATGAATTGAGCAACACGGTCGCCTTGCTTTACCTAAAAACATACAAATGAATTGGCGAAAATCTTAAACCACTTTTCATATGAAGTCTTAGCTACAATACTTACAACTTCGATTGCTTTGATTAGAGATATGATCCAGCTGGGTAGATGCTTTAAAGTGTAGCCCGGCTACGCTTTAAACACGTCCCCAATTAACAACTACTACAGTATTCCGTGTAGTTGGCAAAATAGCTGTCAAAGAAAACTACGAAACTCAAAGCTCTAAAAAGGGCAGTTCTACGGTATGCTGGGAATTTATTAGGTTGGTCCATAAGTCTTTAGACAGTTTTTTCTACTAGCGTTTATAAATCACAAATTCACCAATTCATCTACCAATTGGCTCTAAATAGAAAATAAAATGTTTATTATACATTTTTCTATCATTTCAAGCCGATTTGGGTCTGTTTTCCAAGCAAATTCAAGTACAAAAACTCGTTTTTTCGTAAAATTCGATAAAAAGCTTTACAAAGAAATTGGCTGAAGAGATTTTCCTGAAAATTCGGCTATATACCTAACTTTTTGCTCTTTATCTTTTATCTATTGATAGCAGCATAGATTTCTGTTGACCAAAGCGCCTAAATTGCCTTTTTTTTGACTACCCGACTTCGCGCTTCCATAAAAAAACCATTGACAAAACATTTTCATAAGATTTGAACGTTATTTTGTAGAAAAATAGTCGGCCTTTCTAATGGAGCAAATTCTAGGTGAATTGGTGAATTTGCCATTTATAAATGCTAGTAGAAAAGAGTGTCTAAAGACTGGGCCAACCTAATATAAGTTGATCGATGAGGCTTTGGATTTTGGATACTAGAGCAAAGTTTCGATCTTTACAAAACATTTCGACAATGGTATGCTGGTATCAGATCGTTAGGCAATTCTAATTCCGTTTTCAAAACTGTTACTTAAGCTCTGTTTCTAATCCCCAACATTTTAGTCCTTTTCAACAATTCTCTACTCATATCAGATAAATTCTCACGAGAAAATAGAAAAATTTGCAAAAACTAACCGCAAAATCAGCGTCACTGAAGTTGAAAAGCAGAACTTTCAATTCCCCTCGATAATCCGAATCAACCACTCCTGCGCCCACATCTAGAATTTGAAGACATTCGTCAAAGTTATTAAAACAATCGTTACCAATGAAATGCTTTGCGGCAAGCCCTGACCGGGGTGCAACACGTCCATAGTAGCCATAAGGTAGTTCGACTTGAATCCCCGTTGATACACAATATTTTCCTAAATAAAAATTCTTCTAGTAACAAATTTTCAAATAAACAAACCTTTAGCGGGAATCACACAATCCTCAGCGCTGTAGAGATCAGCACCAGCCGCACACATTGAGCCATACGTTGGTTCGTGCGCATTCTCGTTGAGTTTAGCGAAACGCACAGTCAAAGTCTAAAGTCAAAAAATTTATATTTATATTTTCGACTTTACCTGTTGCTCGACTTCCAAATTCGGTTTGTTTGCATCGTTCGCTTGGAGATTTTCGTTTCCGATTGCCACCATTTTCTAAAGAAGCATGAACTTTGAACTCTTTCTTGAAAGCAAAAAAAATTAAATCGAGGGTGAATCAAAAACATTGGTTCTGATGGCTGAAAAATTGCGATTTTTGTCTGTCAAATTTGGCGCCAAACGCGGGAAAAAGGGATCAGTAGGTGTTACTGGACAAACTACATCCTCCTTCTACAAGGCTGCCGGGAAAGCATTGATCTCTAACAAGTACCAACTCCATAAACTTGCCGACCCGACGCTCATTTTACATTTTTTACTTTATTTGTGCACCCCCTAGCGGAGACGCGTTCCAAAATTTTTTCGAGACACTGTTGGAAGGTCTCGGGGTTAATGCTAACCTCAAACTTGGGTAATTAAACCGAAGATTGGGGTCTCTGTCGCGTTACGCAGAGGAGCCATGTGCCAGATGCCCCGTTTTGCTACGAGAAACACGAAAAGTACACACAGTCGTGTCGTCTCGCGTCTCTGCGAGGGCTGCGTATCGCGTTCGCTGGAGGCCGACTATTTCAGCCCTCTCTCACCACTGCAAACTCGCTTACGACCACACCACGTTGAAAACACGGCATCCCGTCCGATCTGCCAAGTTAAGCAACGTTGGGCTCGTTTAGTACTTGGATCGGAGACGGCTTGGGAATCCCGAGTGCCGTAAGCTTTCTGCATTTTTGCCGATCGCTCTCGAACTTGACGAATGAAATTGGCGGCCGCCAGCGAACACGAGAGAGTATCAGCCCTGGCAGAGACGCGAGACAACACAACGGTGTGTACTTTTCGTGTGTCTCGTAGGAAAAAGTGGCATCTGGCATACGACCGGTCCACATAGGGCGACAGAGGTCTCCGTCTTCGGTTTAATTACCCAAGTTTGAGGTTAGCATTAACCCCGAGACCTTCCAACAGTGTCTCGAAAAAATTTTGGAACACGTCTCCGTTAGGGGATGCACAAAGAAATGTGAAATGGGTTGGGACTTTATTTAATCCTGAGTGCCGTAAGCTTTTTGCATTTTTGTGGATCGATCTATCGACTGAGAGCTGTAAATCTGAATGTTTTTAGTTTTAAAAAAAACGTCAATAGAAAAATTTTTATGTTAGATTTTAGAAGCAAGCGATTGGGAAATACGGAAGTTAAAAAAAAAAAAAAAATTTTAATTTTAATTAAAAAAAAAAAAAAAAAAAAAAAAAAAAAAAAAAAAAAAAAAAAAAAAAAAAAAAAAAAAAAAAAAAAAAAAATTAAAAAAAAAAAAAAAAAAAAAAAAAAAAAAAAAAAAAAAAAAAAAAAAAAAAAAAAAAAAAAAAAAAAAAAAAAAAAAAAAAAAAAAAAAAAAAAAAAAAAAAAAAAAAAAAAAAAAAAAAAAAAAAAAAAAAAAAAAAAAAAAAAAAAAAAAAAAAAAAAAAAAAAAAAAAAAAAAAAAAAAAAAAAAAAAAAAAAAAAAAAAAAAAAAAAAAAAAAAAAAAAAAAAAAAAAAAAAAAAAAAAAAAAAAAAAAAAAAAAAAAAAAAAAAAAAAAAAAAAAAAAAAAAAAAAAAAAAAAAAAAAAAAAAAAAAAAAAAAAAAAAAAAAAAAAAAAAAAAAAAAAAAAAAAAAAAAAAAAAAAAAAAAAAAAAAAAAAAAAAAAAAAAAAAAAAAAAAAAAAAAAAAAAAAAAAAAAAAAAAAAAAAAAAAAAAAAAAAAAATAATTTCGTGTGGATGAATCCTTTCAAAAACATTTTATTGACGCGTAAATCTCTTCTTATCATAGGCACCGATTGCACGAACTGGGACAATATTGAGCCTTTTCCGCCGATGTCCAAAACATACTCCGACAAAAATCGTTGGCAGTCCACGCGTTGCAACTAAATGAGCTTTTTGTGATTTGTGATTAGGCGATAATCACTCATTAGGATTGGGATCCAAGCAGGTTGGAGTGAGATTGCAGAGTCCACACGTCTTTCGACAATGTCGCAGTTTCTCTTGTTGGGAAGCTGACGAGTCACAGTAGCCATTGCTTTTCCAGATCGAGCAACTAGAACAAGAGCAAAACTAGAACTAGAACTAGCAGAACTAGCAGAAACTAGAACTTTTGGTGTTTTTCGTGATGCTTTAAGAGAATTCGTTGTTCTTTTCAATAAAACAAACCGTAAGTCAATCGGTGTATTGAGTGTTTTAAAAAAGAAAGAGGAAAATCCCCCTCAAGACTTACAGGGTGCATCATAATTACCCGAAATCGCTTCTAAAAGTCCACCAAAATCAAACGAATTTCTCTGATTTTTTTCATAGGTAAATTTTGTTTAGGTCTCCTGTAGCAGTGGCTAATATTAAGTCGATTGGAGCACACAGTTGAGAGTCACGCTTTCGTTCGCACGCAATGACTTTTGGGATTCGTGCCTTTATTACTTTACTGTCACACTTGCCGCAAAAAATCTCGATTTCAATTTTTCTTCCAAAAAATCGGAGAGATTCGTTTTAAATAGTGTTAATGAAAAAATCGTGATGCAAAATTTGCTTTAAGTTTGAAAAATCATGAGTAGTGAAGATAAAATCGACACTTGATTCTGAAATTTACCCTTAAATTCCAAAGCTTAAAGCTCCTTTAAAAATCAGAAATTGGAAAAGTAATTGTCATTCTTTTTTTCTATCAATTTGGAAAAGTAACCTTAATTGCCATTCTTTGCCATTCTGATTGCTACTTTTAGGATTTAACAACGTATATTTATTCAAAAGTCCTGAAAGTCTGATTTGATTTAGCCAAAAATTGACTTTTCTATAAACCTCTAAGACGTGTTGCATGCCAACGAAAGCGTGACTCGCAACTTTGAAACCCTATATAAAAATTATGTATCCTCCAATCGACTTTTTTATTGAGTCCTGCTGCCGGAAACCTTTTCAAAGTTTACCTATGAAAAAATCAGAGAGATTCGTTTGATTTTGGCTCAGCTAGACTTTTAGAAGCTATTTCGAGTAACTATTACTGGCAATTACTTTTCCAAATTGGTAGAAAAAAGAATGACAATTACTTGTCCAATTCCTGATTTCTAAAGGAGCTTTAAGCTTTGGAATTTAAGGGTAAATTTCAGTATGAAGTGTCGCTTTTATCTTCACTACTCATGATTTTTTCAAACTTAAAGCAAATTTTGCATCACAAGTTTTTCTTTAACACTATTTTTGGAAGAAAAATTGAAATCGAGGTGTTTTGCGGCATGTGTGGCAGTAAAGTAATAACGGTACTAATCCCAAAAGTCATTGCGTGCGAAAGAAAGCGAGACTCTCAACTTTGAAAGCATATATAAAAATTATGTATCCTCCAATCGACTTTTTATTGCGTTCTGCTACAGGAAACCTTTTCAAAGTTTACCTATGAAAAAATCAGAGAGATTTTTTGATTTTGGCTCAGCTAGACTTTTAGAAGCGATTTCGAGTAACTATGACACACCCTGTAAGTCTGGAGGGTGATTTTCCTCATTCCGTTTTAAGAAAATTTACCGATTGACTTAAGGTTTGTTCTTTTTTCTTTAAAAAGAACAACAAATTCTCTAGAATATCACTAAAAACATCAAAAGAAACGTTTGATTTTAGTTCTTTAAGTTCTTTTGTAGGTATGAACTTGATGACTCAAAAATTATGACCCCAAGAGTTTATGTTATGGAGTTTTTCATCAAAACATTTTGCTGTTAATAGAAAAAAAGAGAAAGAGCAAAAAGTTAGGAAATTTCAAAAGTAAATAGACGAAATTTCAAAACGACCCGCTCAATTCATTCTCTTTTATAAATGAATTTTTGGAATTTCATAAAAAACGATCAATTTCTCATCATTTTTTTCCACAATCCAACCGTGAATGAGCATTAAAAGACGTAAAAAGAAACGTTAAACATTTTCTTTTTATTTGAAGAAAACTGTTGAATTGCGTACTTTACAAAAGAACAATGGAAATCACTCACAAAACTCAAAACTTAGTTGCCAACTTAATAATATCAAAGCACCACTTCATTTAACATCTTTATTTAAAAATTAACGCCTTTTATTATAAATAAATCTATTATTTATTGGGTTGTCCAGTTATGAATTCGCGTTTTTTACTATTTTGTAAATTTGTCAAGATACCGAAATCAAGAAAAAGATATATATTCGTATTATTCGAAAGCTGAAGATCTCCTCTACATTTTGATGTAAAAAGTTTTTGAATTTGCTCAACTTTTGGGCAAATTGACTGCACAGAAGAAGGGGTGGCCAAAAAATGGAAGGGTGCCTTTGGATCCAGTTTTGGTTCCGCTCAAATTGAGTTAACCGTTTGATGTTTGGCCAATAGATATATCAATACAACTTTTTTTTTAAAAATATAACAATTTCAGAGCATCTTTACTTTTCTTTTGTTTTCTGGGCGGTTATTTTGGTAAATGGTAAATATTTGAACAGAAACTTGAGGAATAGCTAAGCTGAAATGGGTTTTTTCGAAAATGACCTCTCCTTTTGTGCAGTCAATTTCCCAAAAAGTTGAATGAATTCAAAAACTTTTTTATTCCAAAATGTAGAGGGGATCTTGAGCTTTCGAATGATATATAACACTCATATACAGTGCCGGACAAAAGTTTAAGAACATGACCTCAAGTTATGGAAAAAGCTCAATATCTTTTAGAAGGTGAATGAATTTCTATTAGGTCTTAAAAGCATTTTTGTTTGTCTGAATTTCAGGAATTAACCACATTTTATAACAGGTCGAAATCTAAATACAAAAAAAGACTTTGAGACTTTACAGGAAAGAGCCGGTATTCTAGCCGGACAAAAGTTTAAGAACAAGCATGGTTTTAATGCAATATTTCATTTTTCATTGATTTTTTTTGACATTTTTATATTAGTTTTTAGAAAAAATGGCCAAAACTCAACGAATCTCACCTTCTGATGTGAATACCATTGTCCGAATGAGGAATCTACAAAGCAAGACCTTTGAAGAGATCGCCACGGCAATAGGACGAAAAAGGCACTCTGTTTGGCAAGCTTATCAACGTAGAAAGAAGCCGAAGCCGAAAAAGAAGATGGAAAGACCTCGAAAAACCAGTGACAAGTAAGTTCTTTTGATATTTCCTTTTTAAATGTGCAAAATACTGCTCGGGATGAATCGACGCATCACACTAGCTTCCAAGAAGAACCCGTTTTTGACCCCTCCTGAGGTTCGTAAAGCTGTTGGAGCGTCAAATGTTCATCAGAGAACAATACAAAGACGTTTGAACGAAATTCAACTCTTTGGTCGAATTGCTGCTCATAAACCGCTCGTCTCTGCCAAAAATAAGAAAGCCAGACTGAATTTTGCTAAGACACACGAGCATTGGATGGTTGCCGAATGGAAGAACGTGCTTTGGTCAGATGAATGCAAGTTCAACATGAGCAATACGGACGGAATCAAACATGTTCGTCGCCCGCCGAACACCCGAAATGACCCACGATACACTATTGGTACAGTTAAGCATGGAGGTGGCAATGTCATGGTGTGGGGATGTTTTTCATTTGACTGCCATGGACCTTTGGAGCGTGTTCAGGGGATAATGGATCAATTTCAATACCGTGATATCATTGAGAGAGTCATGCTTCCACATGCAGCCCAAAACATGCCGCGAGGATGGGTGTTTATGCAAGACAACGACCCCAAACACACAGCAAGGAGCATCAAGAAATGTTTTGCCGATAATCATGTTGATCTTTTAGAGTGGCCAGCTCAATCGCCAGATCTTAATCCGATTGCAAACATGTGGAGTCAAGTTGAGAGTGGACTAAAAGGTAAAAAATTTGCGACCGGCGATCTTCTTTTTGAGGCTATTCAACAAGAATGGAACAAGATCCCAAAAAGTTTCATTGAGAAGTTGATCGAAAGTATGCCGCGTCGTTGTCAAGCAGTGATCAAAGCTAATGGTGCTCCGACTAAGTATTGAACTTGTTAATCGCTTTTGTTGCTTTAATGGTTATTTTTTTTAATAAACTTTGTTAAACAGTACTTGTTCTTAAACTTTTGTCCGGCTAAAATACCGGCTCTTTCCTGTAAAGTCTCAAAGACTTTTTTTGTATTTAGATTGGTGACCTATTATAAAATGTGGTTAATTCCTGAAATTCAGACAAACAAAAATGCTTTTAAGACCTAATAGAAATTCATTCACCTTCTAAAAAGATATTGAGCTTTTCCATAACTTGAGGTCATGTTCTTAAACTTTTGTCCGGCACTGTACATCTGTTCGATATCTTGAGAAATTTACAAAATAGTAAAGACGCGCATTCATAACTGGACAACCCAATAGTTTACTCAAAAGCTAGATTTTTGTTATTCTCTGGATTTTCTTTTTTTTTAAAATCGATTCATAGTTTTTAAGATCGATTATGATAAGTCTAAATCTTATTTTGAACTTACTATTACTATGCATTAATATTGCTGAATCAATTTAGAAACTCACAGATCACTTCCATCAAAATCTTCACATGAGGATGAGAGCTGAAATTAAAAATTTACAACTGATTCGTTGATTCGATTCTCAACAAAGACAGTGACGAATCAAAGAATCGAGTTAAACAGCTGACCAAAAAGCACTGTTTCACTCCATCGGAGATGTAGCAAGTGGACCCGGTCGGGCAGTTCATCTGCAGATTGCCCGTTTGATAGGCTAAACTGATTCTCTTCTCTTCTCTTATCACTTACGGCTAATGGCTGATTCACGAGGCACACTTGCTGGCCTCAATGGACAATTGCCGAATGCATTCTGAAAAGCTAAACTAAAAAAAAGGGTATTCATTTCAATCCCACCAGATAGCATGTCATTTTGTTGTTGTCGGTGTAACAAGTCATCCCACCCACGCAATACCCATTCAGAGCCGCTGGAATCAGATTGAATTGATGCACTTTAACCAGCCATCTCAACTCCACCACTTTCTCTATCCGTTTGCCGTTGGCAATCTACGAACTTTGCTCGTACCTTCACCTGGCTTGTTTGAAAAACGTTGAATTTGCTTTCATTCGATAGAAAATTTGATTTCGAGTCGAATGCAAGCAAGTTCAACGTTTTTCAAACCAACCCTGGCTAAAATACGAGCAAAATTCATAGATTGTCAACGGCAAGCGGACCAAAAAAGAGGCGGATTTAACATGCTTGACTTTAACACATAGACGACCGCGTGACTCAATGCTGAGTCGGCTGTTTCTCGTGAATCGCTGGGCCAAATGAGCTTAAAATTTGCAAGAACCTGTAATTTTGGGTTCTTTTTCCTAGCGTTAGTTTTATTAGGAAGTTGTGTGATTTTTCGTAAAAAGCGGAAAAACCGGGTGTTACCTCGGATTCGATGGCCGAGTGATCTAAGGCGCGCGAGGCCGATCTCAGGCTCCTATAGGGTTATTAGTTCGACTCCCCCGAAGCAAGAACGTTTTGCAAAAAGTATTTTCTAATAGTTTTAGATACTTTAATAAAATAGCTACAAAAATCAAGTATTAGAACTTAAAGAAGTTTTAAAAAATGAGTGTTTTGAATTTTTTAAAAAAGCATTTTGTAAGGGAGATTTTGTGGGTGCTTTTTGCGTCACTTGTAGGTGTCAGCTCCGAGCCAAACTGATATTTTAGTTACTATTGTTATTATTGAATGGTTTGTCTATTCTTATGCAAATGTGTTCTCCCATGTGCTTATCCCTTTTATCGCCGAGAAGGGGCGGTCCTTGGGACTGCCTAGGAGGACAAGTGAGACTCTCATTTGGAGTCCCCCTTCCCCTTACACTCATTTGTAATCTATTAGTCTAATTGTACTACTGTAAATAAAGATACATAACTTCCGGGTCTATGCAACTGCAGTTCAAGTCGGTCATTTCACAGGGACTCCCCTCTAATACGTTGGAGGAGTTGAGTTGGGTTGTCGGGGTGTTAGAGATGGCGGGATATCAAAAGGGACCCACTCTTTTTAACTTAACCCAAATTCTAGTCCACATCCCTTTACACCTAGGAACGAATATAGGACAAAAACGGCGTCTGACAGACTGGATTTAGGGTAGGGACTTGGGTGATTAAACCGGCTTCAAAAAAAAATCGCGTTCTTCTAAGATAAACAATAATTTTTGAAAGCTCAAAACAATTTTAAAGGAAATTCTGAACCCGGGAACATATAGCATCATTCGCAAAAGATACGCGGTCGTCAATGTGTTAAAACTAGATCAGAAGCACTGCGACATTCAATATAAAAAGATCGAGAAGTTAACTACTAGAAACTTAGTGTATAAAATCAAAGTAAAACTGTGGAAATGAACTACCGTAAAGACTGCAATAGTACCCCACCCCCATAATGACGGTGCGGAGTGTTGCGTAGTCTAGCGTTGAACGAGTTTTTCTCGACACTCGTTTATGCTACAATGCGCCGATTGCCCAATGCCAAAATAGAAGTTGTAGAATTGGCTAGGCTGATAAAAATGGTGCAAAAATCAGCTGCCCATACGCCTGCCCGATATCTGGCATAGAAGTTTGCGACATCTCGCTTAAAAGGCTTCTCTCGCGCGATAATGATGAAGCGAGCGAAGTGTTGCGTCGTCTAGCTTTGACCGAGTTTTTCTCGACACTGTTTTATGATACAATGCGCGCTTAGGTATCAAAAAATAGCCCTGAATTTCAGCTATTTTTTGATACCAAAGACGCATTTTTTGAAAGTACGGGCGCTTTGAAAAAAAATGAAATACTGAAGAACCTTTGCGACTACGCGACTGTACGAGGGGAGGGGTGGGGTCCAATTACAGTATTTACGGTATGTGCAGTTTGTTGGCTTAAATTTAAGATCAGCTTCGGATGCTAGAGTCTTTTGTCTAAATTTCTAGGATTTGGTGATTCATTTTGATCCCTGAACCAAATCGACCGTTTCGCAAAAGATGCGCGGTCGTCAATGTGTTAAAACTAGATCAGAAGCACTGCGACATTCACTATAAAAAGATGTTTCTCGTACGTCCCATTGCGAGTCCATTCGAGACATTGTCCGGTTTAGGGGCACATGTCGCTGGAGTTATTTGGCCAAGAACCTCAAAGTTGACGTTAGTTTACTGGAAGGCTATAAAAAATATAAAAGTGCCTTACTTGACTTTCCAAAAAGCACGCAAATCCCAAAAGCACATAGAATAACATGATTTTGTGCTTCACTTTCTCAATCACTTTTCTCCGAGTGACCAATGCCTCTTTTATACGCACTTAATGTCAATGAAATCAACGATCAGCCATCCTTTATGGTAAATATTTGAACAGATTGGAAATATTTTTGAAAAGTCATAGGAGGGAGCTGCCGTCTGTGGTATGGCGTGGCACAAAGAATAGCGATCGCAAACTATTTAAAGAATTCAACAAAAATCAGATCAGAAGCAGTCCGAATTCAAACGATTCAATCAGAATTCAACAGAAAGGCAATTTCAAAACGCAGAAAAGTGAGAAAATAGAAAAGAATGTAGAGCTGAGAAGCGATGATCGTTGAAAAATGTATCGAAAGATTTTAGGGCTGGTTGAAAAAGTTTAAATGATTAAAAAGTTATGCTTTTTTCTGGATTAGCTCTGATCTTCTTTTTCTACTTTTAATGTTTACATTCTCAAATATCTGAAAGTTAAACAAATCTCTAATACCAGGACTTTGTTTTTTTTTACACAATTACTTTCTTCCATTCATTTTCGCTCTTAATCGCAGTATTCCTTTTAAGGAATACCGTATTTTCTCTAATAGTAGTGCACCCCGGCGAGCCGAGTTGGTGACGATTTTACGGTTTCGAAGCTTTTGCAGAAGCTCAACCCTCAAATCCCCCACTAGATCTCATCGTCAGCTACATTTTGCGACCCCACATCGATAGGTTCTGATAAGCGGTTCTCGAGATTTCAAGCAATTTAGGCGACGCTCTGGGTGCACTACTATTAGAGGAAATACGGTAATATAAATCAAACATTCAGAGGCAATCAAACGGACAAATTAGCATCCGACACACGAAGAGCGCGACGGTCGCCTGTGTGGATGCTGATGGGAAGAGACACTCTGTTGGTGGGTGAATTTTCAATGAATTACATTTAGTGGAACGAAAACTTATCAATTTAGCATGAGTAAAATACCGTATTCTCCGTATTAGAATAGTAGTACACCCCGGCGAGCCGAGTTGGTGACGATTTTACGGTTTTGAAGCTTTCGCAGAAGCTCAACACTCTAATCCCCCACTAGATCTCATCGTCAGCTACATTTTCCGACCCCACATCGATAGGTTCTGATAAGCGGTTCTCGAGATTTCGAGTAATTTAGGTGACGCTCTGGGTGCACTAATATTAGAGAGAATACGGTAATTACATTAATAATATCAATAATGAATAATGTAATTATTCGCAAAAAGGAATAATTTAATTAATGTAATTATTCATTATTACTTTCAAAAACTTGTCCATTTTATGGTAAAGATTTTGTTATGATAAAGAAAATATTCATTATATAAATAATTTTTCAACTTTTTAGTCAAAGAAACCGGTGGACACGTCGGGGAAATGCGCCGTTTGCACGCTGATCGTCGACGGATTACAAACGCTTCTCAAGGCTTCTCAAGGAGTTCGACTGATGAGGAGTTGATCAATTTTGGAGTGTTAGTCAAAATCTGTTAGAATTGCATTTAGTAGAACGAAAACTTATCAATTTAGCATGAGTTTTTACTGTAAAATACCGTATTCCCTCCAATAGTAGTGTGCCCCGGCGAGCCGAGTTGGTGACGATTTTACGGTTTCCAAGCTTTCGCAGAAGCTCAACACTCGAATCCTCCACAAGATCTCATCGTCAGCTACCTTTTCCGACCCCACATCGATAGGTTCTGATAAGCGGTTCTCGAGATTTCGAGTAATTTAGGCGACGCTCTGGGTGGACTAATATTAGAGAGAATACGGTAATCTTTTAGCTATAAAAACTATTAAAGAATTGTTAGAGATAAAGTTACTCCCTCCCCTCTACAAGCACCCACTTGCTCCGTTTCGGCTGAGTTAACGTCAAACAGGCTAACCGTCAGGTTAAACCCCTGGATGGGTTGTTCGGGCTCCGGAGTCCGGAGAAAATCGAATGTTCTTCGTTTCCATCTTCTCCATTCAAGCCATTCTAAAAGAAGAAATACAAAGATCGAAAGTTGAAAACAAATGAAATACACGGTACAGAGTGTAGAAAGAAATAAATAAATAAGTTTTCATTCACAATTACTTTTTTCACTCATTTTCGCTCTGGATCGCAGTATTCCTTTTAAGGAATAATTACATTAATAATGAATAATGAATAATGTAATTATTCTCGAAAAAAGGAATGATTTAATTAATGCAATTATTCCCTTTTCGACTTCGTTATTTCGTTTCCCCTCTCGTAATCAACTTTTTAAAAGGCGGAAATTCTCAAAAGCATTTTTTGCATAACATCAACAGAGTTTAGCATGGTTCACGGGCCATTCCATCTCATCAAAATCAATTACTACACGACTGGTCTGTGCTTTTTCTTAATATATATCTATAAAAAAATTTCTCAAATTACTCAAAATATCTTTTTCTCTTCAGTTTTTTGCTCGATCATCAACGTCTCTGTGATCTTTATCGTTATCTTAAAAGCGCCTCGGGAAATGAGGATTCAGTCAAAGTTTATTGCTTATGCACACGTGAGTGCTTCTTGATTTTCGTATACCGTAAATACTGTAAATACTGTAATTGAAGGACACCCTTCCCATACAAAATTGGTCGCCCAATTTTTCGCCGCGGTCACTACATTTGAAAAAGAGTTTCGCTGAAGAGTGCTTAGAATGGTGTATATGGGCCATATTTATAACCTAAAAGGATTGGCAGTCAAATTTAAAAGGATATAAAACATACTTTTTCGAAAAAAGATTGTATAGTTCCCCTTATCATTTCCGAGAGTCTGCAGGAAACATGGCTGAAAAAATTTTCTTGTTTGAAACATGTTTTTCGTTCGTTTTAGAGCATTTCCAATGGAGCTAGAGTGATTTTAAAAGGTTTTTTTAACACGTTGACGACAATGGCGTTTTTGCACAAACAATCGCATGGGACAACGTTGTTTTTTTTCGACAAAAAATGTCACCTGACATCAGGTGACAATGTCCCACAGAGTTCTTTTTTTTCAAACTTAAAATTTTTGTGAAAGTTTAAAATTATTCTTTGATAATTATGTTATTAGTTGTTGTTGTTAGTTGTTGTTATTAGTTGTTATTCTTGCAAGGAAATGGTCAGAGGGGTCCGTATTAGACTTGGGCCGGAATTCTGGTTCCGGTTTTAATAATCAACGGTTAAATCGACATTTTCCGGGACCAAGTCGAATATAGATACTACCCTACTTGCTTATTTAATATCCATCATCAGCAAACATAAATATGCACAAAAAAAAATCAATTTTGGTACTGTCACCTGACATCAGGTGACAATGTCCCAGGCGAACGAATATGTGTCAGACAGCATCAGGTGACAATGTCGTCAACGTGTTAAATAAATTGTACCCTAAAATCCCGTGTATAAGCAGATGCTTCGGGGGGACTCATTTTTATCAATAATAGAAGGAAATTTCCTTCAATTACAGTATTGACGGTATATGTTGTGTTCGATTAGATTAGATTAGATTACATTGAACTTATCGCCGACATCCGATTTAGATTACAATCTACAGGGTGTTTAGTAATCTTACTTTACATATTAGCTCTAATATGACACCACAGTGCCATTAGAATGAATTAGAATTGTAATCTATTGGGTTGGTGGATTTTCCTTCGTTTTTCTCGTCTCTTTTTTGTTGTACCCTAAAATTTACCAAAGGAAATTTCTCACTTCTCGATAGTGCAAGAACAGGAAGACCATCGGAAAGCGACGAAGACAAACTTGCTGATTTGGTTGAAGAGGATCCTCGACAAACGAGTCGGGAACTCGCTGAGCAAATGAATTGCCACCATACCACGATTTTGAAACATCTTCGGAAAATGGGAAAAGTTCAATTGTTATTATGGTAAATTTTAGGGTACAACAAAAAAAAAAAACAAGAAAAACGAAGGAAAATCCACCAACCCAATAGATTACAATCTAATTCATTCTAATGGCACTGTGGTGTCATATTAGAGCTAATATGTAAACTAAGATTATTAAACACCCTGTAGATTATAATCTAGATCGGATGTCGGCGATAAGTTCAATCTAAATAGAACACAACATATACCGTCAATACTGTAATTGAAGGAAATGCCCTTCTATTTCTTTCCCTATCCTTTTTGCCGACTCCCCGAAAAATCACATAAGGGATTCAGGATTTTTGTGTAAGAAGCGAGCATCTAACTCTGATAAATTTAGCCGGTTTGGATGACTTTTAAAAGGATGATAAGAGTTTGATTCACAGATTACAAATGCTTTGGCAACAAATTCCAAGAGATTATTTTTTTTGGCATATGAATAACATATAAACTATTCAATAAATGGTACACGTTGAATGAACAACTGATAAACTATTCAATA
Source organism: Mesorhabditis belari (assembly GCA_958450365.1). NCBI lineage: Eukaryota > Metazoa > Nematoda > Chromadorea > Rhabditida > Rhabditidae > Mesorhabditis > Mesorhabditis belari. The sequence continues at coordinate 137,403 of CAUEEP010000893.1, forward strand.
AATGGTACAATAAATGGCACGCGTTACTTAAATTCGCCTTATAGCCTACTTCTAAAAAAAAAAGATGCTCCCATGTCAATTTCGCTCAAGTTAGGAATCACAGTTCGACTTTTGACCCAACAAAATTTCTATTTGACTACGGGCGACCTACATGGAGTATCGAAAATGTCTGCATGGCGAGCATGTAACGAGATTGTGCAATATTTTTTCAAAAACTCTGCACAATTCATCAAATGACCGCAGGGTGCTTATGCATGTCGAACAAAACTACTTTTAATTTTGTTTTGTTTTATAAATCCTCATTTGCTGAAGATGATTACCGTATTTTTGTGTAATAGTAGTGCAGTCTATAATAGTAGTGCAGTCTGTAATAGTAGGGCAGGCTGGAGGGGGGTTGAAAAAAAATAGTAGTGCGCACTACTATTACAGAAAATACGGAAATAGTGTATAAGTAAGCATAAAAATCTCATATTTATCCCTCAAATCAAGAAAAAATTTCAGTTTAGCGCCGTGCTTCTCGACTTGATTCATGGCTTTTTCTGTTTAGCACGATACACGAATTCTGAGACAACACAACATATAACTATTCAATTCAATGGTGTTTTAAGCATTCTGAATGTCGATCTCCGGGTGCAAGCGGTTTGCTTTTTAACGCAAGAAAACACAAGAACACAAAAGGACACTCGTCGCTTCTTTTCCGAATCAGAATCATGACTTTTTATGGTTAAAAGATTGACAAGTTATATAGAAAACTCAAAATTCAACAATTATTTGAAAGGGAAAAGAAACCCATTTAACGAATTATACTTTCAATTTTTAAGTTTTTAATCGGTTTCGCTGGTTGGCACATCGGTTTTGCCCTTCATTCTCTTTTTTTCGGCGCTCTTTTGCGAATTCTGCCCATCGAGTCGCGGAAACGAACACTAACAAAGTGAGATTTTGATTTGTTTCTATCAAGTAGACAGTGAGATTTGATTTCATTTGAATTTCAATTCAATTTGAATTCTTCAATTTCAGAGGAATTGCCATTTTCTCTGCGGGAAACGGCTTTGTCCTTCTTTTGCATTTTGGCATATTCTTCTACAATCATGATGAGGTAGAGTTGAAAGGGAAAGTGGAATCTGCTTTCCAATCTGCTTTCCAATTTGAATTTCATGTTCACAACAGTTCCAAATGGGGTTTTGTAGGTTTGAAAGATGAAAGATTCTATAAAGATTTGTTTTGAAACAAAGCGGTTTCTCGGTTACTTGAAACCATTTTCTTCTATTAGAGAGAATCCGGTAAATCCGGTTTTTTTACATTCGAAATTTATCCGGTTCCGGTAAATGGTCTTTTATTTTTCAACTTCCCTTTAGAAGGATTTTCTATTGAAGAGAATACCATGTGAGGGACCGTAATCATCAAAAATTTGTCTATATTTCCTTATGATTAGTCAGGAGTCAGGAGTCAAAGTCAGAGTTAAATCCGCACCAATTTCAGAGTCAATATATCATCAATCCATCGATTTTTGCGTTAACTTTCAAAACGCGGACTCCATTTATTATGACGGCGATCTTTTGCCTTGGTTCAACCCTTCTCGTCCAGGCCACATTGATCTTGATTGCTCGCAAGCATTTCTCTTCACTTAAAGACAGCGTCTTCTTATCAAATGGCACTATACAAAAACAAAAGCTGTTTATCAGAAACAGCATATTACAGGTCGATCAGATCAAACCATGCTTGATTATTTGATAAGAATCATAATCATGACTGCTTGATTGATGCTTTTCGATTTACACCTGATTTTTGAGCTTAGATATAGTTTTTCTGGTGCAGTTTTTTGCGTTGATTCTGAATATCTAGATCGTTTGGGGATGACGTGTTGAAATTCTCAATATCTCTCACAAGATAGCTCCAAAGTTTACACACAATTTTTGATCATGCCTTTTTTCGACCATGGATAGTCAAATTCTTTTTGCGCAACCCTGATAACATGAGCTTGTGGTCGACTGGTTTGTGTGTTTACCTTGACTTCTTTACCTCACCGGTTCGAACCCGCTTGCAGACGCTTTGGTTTTTTGTGTTTAGTGATGTAGAAATCTTGACTAAACAATCTTAGGGTATTTTACTTTTATTTAATGCAAAATAATAAAGCAAATACACTAACCAGTCGGCCAAAAGCTCACGTTTTCATGGTTTTGAAAGCAATTTGACTATCCATGGTCGAAAAAAGTGATGCTGAAAAATTGTGTGTAAAGTTTGGAGCTGAATATCTTGCGAATTTCACCATTTCATCCCCAAACCATCGAGATATTCAGAAAAAAGAAATCAGTGCAAAAAACTGCACTAGAAAAACTCTGTCTAGGCTCAAAAGCGAGATGTAAATCAAAAAGCATCGCTAGTAAGCTAAATTTCAACATTTCCCAGTTCCTCATCCCATTGCTGTTTTACGTGGGTCCGGTGGCGAGTCGAAAAATTGCGGCACGATTCACAATTTCTCAATCAACTGGTGATCATTTTTAAAAAGTTCATTGAAATTTGTAATTCTTTAATTCTTTTTTTTCCCAATTTTAAGCCATCATGGATTTTTCGAATTTTCTACAAACGTTTTATGGTATAATCTTCACGATCACGACAATCGTCATCTATCCTCCATATCTTCAATATTTTACTGAGAAATTTGGCTGCAGGAATGGTGGATTTGATCAAATATGTAGAAAACTTTAATAAAAACTAGGTTCCACAAAAGCCGATCGTCCACTTCGACCCTTTGCAACATCGATGAGCACAATTGCATATTGATTGATCGCTCATGATTGATCGCTCACAATTGCATATTGATTGATTGCTCATGATTGATCGCTCATGATTGCATATTGATTGATCGCTCACAATTGCATATTGCTATTGATCGCTCATCTCAATGTTTTAACCAAGAAAAACTTTAAAATCCCACAAATGCTTTATTCTTTCTCGTAAATCGAATAACGGTTTTGGTTTCTGATGATCTCGCTAACGTTTTCGTTTTTATTCTTGATCACGTTTGTTTCGATTATATTTCTGTTGTAAAATTACTCTACTCTGTCAGTTTCAGACTTGGTTACCCAAGTTATCTTGAGTTTTAGATCAAATTCTTATACTCTACAGTAATAAATACATAAATTGCTTTAATTTCTACAGATAGCCAAGAAAAAGCGAGTGATTATGAAATTATTTCTCAAAACATAATAAAATAAACAGTTTCACTTGCCCTTTTTTATGCTTGAGAGTTTATTTCCAAATGATCATGCAAAGAAATAAAAAGAATAACAAGTGTAATCATCGAAAACGCCTCGATCTTTCACATTTGTGTAGTGGAAGATGTGTTCAGTTTGCACTCGATTCAAACGATACGAGACTGTCTCACCGCTCACATTGCACATACCCTGATCAAATTTCTTGGTACTTATCAGTTAAACATCCACAGCGACGCAAGTCGGTTAAGCAAAGGAGCTGACAACTTGTGAGGGGTGATTACGTACGTTAACGTAACCTGAACGGTTACGTTCAGGAAAGTAGAGAGCTCGTCTGAAGTGATCAGTCGATCAGTTGAACGAAAAACGATAATCGAAAAGACTCGCATGGGGATGCTTAACCGAGTTGAGTCTTTGTGGATCGACTCGGATAGACCAAAACACATAGATTCGGATAGACTAAAACATGAATCGCCTAGCGTAATCCGTAGCCTCGTTAGCTGATGGCTCGTTAGCTGATGGCTTGTTAGCTGATGGCTTGTTAGCTGATGGCTCGTTAGCTGATGGCTCGTTAATAGCTGTTGCCGTAGCCCGGTTAGCTGATGGCTTGATTGTGCGGCTTACTGTAGCATCAACTAACTTCGAGATGGAGAATTTGGTACTTTTCGGTTAAACATCCACAGAGACTCAACTCGGTTAAGCAAAGGAGCTGACAACTTGTGAGGGGTGATTACGTTCAGGGAAGTAGAGTGCCTGAAGTGATCAGTCGATCAGTTGAACGAAAAACGATAACCACAAAGACTCGGATGGGGATGCTTAACCGAGATGAGTCTTTGTCGATTTATAACCGACAAGTACCAATTTCCTTGCTAAACAATTTCAAAATCCACCTTGAAAGCCGAAAGCTTGTGGCGAACCATCGCAAAACTTCGAGAAAGCGTTTCATTTGTGAAAGCAACACCGCCACTCACCAACAATTCCATCAATTTCCCGAAATCTTCCCAAGAATGTTTCCTGAAATTGGTATTTTCTGAAAAGAATTTGCAACAACTTGACAACATCAAGGATCTTCTTTTTCTCATTTTCCACAAATGGACTGAATTCTTTTAGATGATCGAGTTGTTGATCGTCAAAATGAGTGATCATTACATCCACTCCGCGTTCGTTTTTGATGAGAATGCAAGAATTTTGGGGACAGAGGAAATGTGAAGAGATGTGAATGGAACTTGTGGGAAGGACGAGGATTTGACGTCGGACGCTAAAGATTAAACTGTTACCGTAATCCCAAAAGCTACCGCAAACACAAGCTACTGTAATCTCAAAGCTACCGGTATCCCAAAAGAATACCATAATCTCTGAGCTACCGTAATCCCAAAGCTACCGTAGTCCCAAAAGAATGCCATAATCTCAGAGCTACCGTAATCCCAAAGCTACTATAATCTCAAAGCTACCGTAATCCCAAAAGAAGACCGTAATCTCAGAGCTACCGTAATCTCAAAGCTACTATAATCCCAAAGCTACCATAATCTCAGAGCTACCATAATCCCAATTCAACTCACTCCTCGAATCCCAAATCCTTCAAAGTTTCACTTATTTCTTCAGCCAAAAGTTGATAATCGCAAGCACCAATTCCTTCACCAGTCGCAAAGTTCAGCTTTCTAAAGTATTTTTTGGACAAAAAATTTGTGATCGTCCTTTTGCCAAAACCTCCTCTACAGCGGTGGTATTGCTCTAAAAGCTTCATTTTTTTTTCAAACATTATTGATTGAGACCAGCTTATTGTACAACCAGATAGTGATATTTTTGGCGGCATCAAAACGACTCAAGATGCTCTCCGTGTGATAATCTGCGTGAGTTTCGCTGAAGTGACACGCTGGGACCGAGAGAGCCTAAATTGAATGAGTTTTGAATGAGAAATGCCGGGATTTTTGAGAAAATTCCTTAAAACTCACAAATTTCGTCAAAGCACCAATCATTTGATCAACAAAGGCAGCGATGGTTTGACGATGAAAGAAATTCCCGTAAATCACTCGCTCCATAAAGCAACTGAAATTTGAAAAATAGAGAAAATGCGACAAAACCCAAATCACCTATGCAAAAGATCATTCAGCCGAGCCAACACTTGCTCCAAGTTCTCCGCAATTTTCTTCCGCTCCTCACTCGACAATTTTTTATCGTTAAGAACTAAATTGGACAAGAGGTTAGTGCAAGAGACTTGAAAAATATTAGGTTGTTCGGATGTAAGCAAGCGTTACTAAACTTAATGTTGTGAGGGAACCTTTTAAAAAATGTCTTTCTGTATTTAAAAGTACCTTATCTTGTGCATATTTGAAATCTTTTTAAACGGATAATTTCTTATTTTTAAGAACTTTAAGATCTTAAGATTTTTTCTTGCTTTAGATGACCGACTTCAAATATCAAGTTCGCGTCTGCCTATCTGCCTACTTTACGACTTCAAACTGGGCAAAAAAAAGTCGCGGAATCCTATTGAGATTTGGTCAAAGCATTTGGAAAGGATGTTTTGTCCGAAGGCCGATGCCGAGCCTGGTTCTAACGCTTTCGGAATGGTGATGAAAGTCTCGAGGATCATGAACACTCTCGTCGAGAATATCGTTGTCGACCTCAAGCGGTAGACAACGACATTTTGAGGGCTGCAATCGAATCGGATCCATGTCAAACGACGCGTGAGCTTGCTCAACAGTTTCGATGTTCAAATTCTACCATTGATGAGCATCTTCACGCCATTGGAAAGGCGATCAGATACGGGAAATGGCTTCCTCATGAGTTAAGCACTGCAAACAAGGCTTCAAGGGTCGCTACTACCAGAATCCTCATCCGCCACGCTAAAGCTTTTTTGATTCTCTCGTTACTAGAGATGAGATGTGGATCCATTTCGATAATACTATTCGAAAACGGCAATGGCTAGGACCAGGAGAACGGCCAAATCTGACCGTGAAACCGAACATTTATGAGGAAAAAGGTCATGCTCTCAGTATGGTGGAATAACAAGGCCCTTGTTAAGCAGTGAAAACACTCGTTTATATCCGAAGAACCTAATATAATATATAGATAGAATATATAATATAATACAAAATCTAATATAATAAGCGCAAATATATGAAAAAATGATGGGGTTTAGTAAACTAGTTTCAAATTAAGAACTTGGCTAGGAACTTTAATACCTACCGTAACTCGGTAATAAAGCTTACAGTAATCGTGGACTCAGTATGCTTAAAGCGTGACTCGGCTACTGCAACCTGTAACAACAGTAACTCAAGTATTTAGTGCCCTGGCCACCGTATTACTGTATTACACTCAAAAAAAAAACTCTTTAAAAGCTAAATCATAGAAACCTAGGCTGGTCACGGTACTTGGGGCATGCATGAGAACGTAAAAAAAATCGATTACCGTACTCTTTGACAAAATCGAATTTGTTCAGCTCTTTCACATCGTTTTCCCTCAGTCTTTTCACTTTCAAGACGATATCCATGTACTCTAAATTCCCATTCATCTACATCTCTAAAATTTGCCACTTTTGCCGTTTCCCGTTTCTCTCGAGTCCTGCGTCGGAAATTTCTCATAAACGCTTTTCTGAAATTCATTGACGGCCGTCCAAAATTTCTCGAAAACATCGCTTTTCAGTTTGCAATTGAAAAGCAATTTCATTGCCTGGAATTTCGATAAACTTTGATCTTTCTTTCGGTTAAGTTTAGCAAATTTGACTGTAAATTTACATGATCGTAATTAGAAATTCGTTCACATGAGAAATGAGTTTTCTTTTGAAAAGTTCCATTGAATTTGAGTTCACCAATTCTCTCGTAAATTGTTTTAGCGTATTCTCGTACATCATTTACCCATTGTGTGTTATTCTGAAAAGCTTGAGAGTTCGATTTAAAACTTAACAAAAACTTTAACTAAAGTAGCAAATCCAAGTGGTTCTTCTCAGAAAAAAAAATCCGGGTCTTTTCATTGTGAAAAGCTATGATATGCCTCTCGTATCATATCATATAATATGAAGTTTTAACCTTGAGTGTCTTGGCTGGCTTTGAAAGATGTCGAATTGGTAAAATTTGTAGCAAAAATACAGCCAAATTTTGTCAAAAAAAGCCTGGATTTCTCGCTTCAAATTTGTTAAATCTCATTCAAATTTTTGCTGAAACCGATGCGCCACATAAATTATGAACTTTCCGAACATGAACAGGAGCTTTCTAAAGTGCGCCCTGTGAACACATGAAACATGAACTTTCCAAAACATCAACTATTGGGTTGGTGAATCGAAAACTGCCGGCTATTGTCATATGTGACAGTTTGAGCACTTTCTTCAAAAGAAACCCATTTTGGTGTCAATGGAAAAGTTGTAGAGAATCAAAAAGTAAGCTTATATCCAAATTTTCAGAACGATTCAAAAACTGGTTTTCAAGAAATGCGAAATTTACGAATTTTCACAAAACTTGCATTTTAAGCGAAACTACTAAGTGTATCTTTTTGGAAATTTGGCCGTAAGCCTAATTTTTGATTCTCTACAACTTTTCTATTGACACCAAAATGGGTTTCTTTTGACGAAAGTGCTCAAACTGGGACATCTAGAGTCCTCGATTTTTGAGTCTCACACTTGTCTCACACACAGACCAAAATCCTACTACGAAAGAGGAATCCGCAAATTGCCTGTAAAATGGGCAGAAGTCGTCAATAATAATGGAAATTATTTCGAATGAATTCATGGTTTTATGTTCAATAAATTTTAGTTCAAAGTCCGGCTGTTTACAATTCACCAACCCAATATAAATGAAAAAACGAGCGCTGAACACCGCGAACATTACGAAATGCCAGAACAGAAGCTAAATCAGTCCTACGTCTTAAATCTAAATCTTAATCTGAACATGCTATCTTAAATCATCTTAAAACTTCCAAAAACTCTCACCCAGAAATCCGCTCAAAGAGGTACGATTAAAGCTATGATATGCCTCTCGTATCATATCATCTGTCATATAATTGAAGTTTTAACCTTGAGTGTATTGGCTGGCTTTGAAAGATGTAGAATTTGTAAAATTTGTAGCAAAAATACAGCCAAATTTTGTTTAAAAAGCCTGGATTTCCAAGTAAACTAGCTTCAAATTTGTTAAACCTCATTCAATTACCCTGCTTCAATCAATTATCAAATCAACAGCTTATTTTCAAGTGTTTCCAAAAGTCTGACCTCATATTTGAATGAATCTTCCGATTTTGCGATATAGTTTTCCCCTATTTTGAGAGCACTTTCAGTGAAAACATATTTGTGGAACCAACCGCTGAATCTCTTGAACGCTTTCTTTTCCAATGAATTCTTCTGGAAAAATTTTAGTGAGATAGTCTATCGAAAAAATAAAAAAAAAGCGTTTATTTGATCCAAAAATACCTCTTTATCTCCATTGACCAACAACAAAAACGGTTTATACCATTTGCGGAAAGTTTTCACGATTGTTTCAACGAGCTGCATTCTCTCGATCCCATCTTCAGCATTTTTCCATTTTTCCAAAGCTTCGATGATTGGATCAACGGATAAAGCCGCTAAATATTGTAAACTGCATTTCATTTTCAAATCTTTTACAAAAACATTCAACCACTTTTCGATAACGGGCTTTTTTTACGTTAACACGTTTAGGCTTTCTATTTAAAATTGCTTCAAATCTGCCGGATTGACTAGATCTATAGCTCAAAAAATAGAGAATCTCAAGAGCTTTCGTATTAATACATTTTAAATAATGCATAGATTTAAATTCAATGCTAAACCAACGTTTAAAAATCTCTCCTTGCGTAAATTTTAGTATAACGAAAATCAGAAAGAGACGCATTTTGATGTGGAAACGTTTTGTGAAGTGACAAATTTTTTCGACAAAGTGCTGGGGTGGGATGGAAAGATATTTCTTTAATGGATTCTATGCAAAAACAGTTTCCAGAGTCTTTTAAGTGCACTGATGAATTCTTTTTCTATTCGCATGATCCTTTTCAGAACGCAATGACAATTCTGACAATATTTTTGAAAAATAAAGATTCTTTTAGAAGTTTATTAGAAGTTGTAAGTTTATTTTCAAAAAGAAAACAAAAAGGGAAATTTGTTTTGTTTTCTTGAAAGATTCCCTAGATCGTGCGACGAGTTTCCACACCGAGAACGAATCTGAAAAAAGAAAAAATTGAATAAATGTTGAATATTAGGTTGGTGAATTGTAAACTGCCGGGCTTTGAACTAAAATTTATTGAACATAAAACCATGAATTCATTGGAAATAATTTCCATTATTATTGACGACTTCTGTCCATTTTACAGGCAATTTGCGGATTCCTCTTTCGTAGTAGGATTTTGGTTTGTGTGTCAGACAAGTGAGAGACTCAAAAATGGAGGACTGAAGATGCCCCAGTTTGAGCACTTTCTTCAAAAGAAACTCATTTTGGTGTCAATAGAAAAGTTGTAGAGAATCAAAAATTAAGCTTATAGCCAAATTTCCAAAAAGATACACTTAGTGGTTTCGCTTAAAATGCAAGTTTTGTGAAAATTCGTAAATTTCGCATTTCTTGAAAACCAGTTTTTGAATCGTTCCGAAAATTGGGCTATCAGCCCAATTTTTGATTCTCTACAACTTTTCCATTGACACCAAAATGGGTTTCTTTTGAAGAAAGTGCTCAAACTGTCACATATGACAATAGCCCGCAGTTTTCGATTCACCAACCCAATAGATACTTAAAAATCTTGTAAATTCCAGTTATTTTACTATAGTATACATGAAAACTAAGATATCCCTTAATCCCTAAAATCCCTAAAATCCAGCAAACAATTGCTACACTACCTTTGAACTTAAAAGTCAATCAACATGAAAATTGAAGAAAAATGGATTCTTCAGCACTTTCAATAATAAATTGTAAATGTTCTATCTATTATTCAATTAGTAATATTCAAAATCCGCAAAAAAAACCCCACCTCGAGTACGCACTATTGAGCTGTTCGAGGAAGATAAAGAGAAGAACGGTGTGTGGACCAAGACGGAAATAGTATGGGGTGAAACCCTTCCACAAAGCGAGAACACCCTCGTTTCGGATAACCTGGAAATGGAGAAAATCACCCGACTTTTTTTGATGCTTATGCTGGTTTTCTGAAGCAAAAATACAAGCAAAATACAAGCGTTTCTAACTTGTCAAAACAAAGAAAAAAAAAAAAAAAGGGGGAGGTGGAGGGAATGAAGACAAAAATAAAAAAAGGGAAAGGGGTTGGGGGTGTGGGACGGGGGGGGGGCCGGGCGGGCGGAATCAGGGAAATATGGAAACATTGGTATAATTGTTTTTTTTGGGTTTTTTTTGTTTAACTAGTACACTACAAACGCGTCTAAATTGCTTCAAATCTGCCGGATTGGCATGATCCATAGCTCAAAAAAATAGAGAAACTCAAGAGCTTTCGAGTGGATCAAAGCACGCCAAAAAAATATAATTTCTAAAGAAAGTTACAATGGTTTGTAGCTTCGACTACGCGCGAGTACGGTCCGTTTCGAGTCACGACTACAAACCATTGTAACTTTCTTTTAGAATTGATATTTTTTTAGTGTGCTTTGATCCATTCGAAAGCTCTTGAGTTTCTCTATTTTTTGAGCTATAGATTATGTTAATCCTGAAGATTTGAAGCAAGTTAGACGCGTTTATAGTTTACGTTTGTAGTTTATAGTGCCAATGTCTATTTGGTTGTATTTTTGGTTTCAGAAAACATTTTAGCGTAACAGTTCGTCGTTTTTCTCGTTTTATACTGCGTCTACAACCAAAAAGCGGCTCAAATTTGTCTTTAAAACCAGCTTTTCATTTAAACAAATCGCAAGGAAAAGCTTGGGGACCATTTTACGGATAATTTTAAAATAAAATTGCATTTCAAGAACCAAAACTACAGATTTTATCAATATGAGTTGAAAATCTATTAGATTCAGTTATTTTAGCGTTCAAAATCTTCAACCAACCCTCTGCCAAACGTCGATCGCATTCCTGTACTCGGGCACTCCGTTGATCGTGCGCATCGATTGCATTCTAAAGAAAAAAGAAAGTATAACAAAGGATTAATAGTTCTAAAAAGCTTATCAACTTTAACAAAGTCAACTCTCGATTTAACGATGCGAAAATTGCATTTCATTCAACGATTTGCACTCGATTTAACGATTTCTTCAATTTAGCGATGTGAAATGTGCATTTGATTTTCGATTTTCAGCTAAAAATGCAGCAGATTACTATTGAAATCAGAAAATATATTGCTAAAACTGCAAAAGCCTTTTTACATTTACATTATTTACAAAAACTTCAAGAGCAAAATGCAAAAGCCGATGCAAAAGTTGTTTAATGCTCGCTTATCGATGATTTTTCACACACAAACTTTTTCTGCTAATAACAAAGCTTCTTTAACTGATTTTTCTTATTAGGCTTTAGTTTTCTTCTGATAATTCGGTCTCTATAAGTCTTTTTGTTGATATATTTGTCAAAATGATTCGATTTAACGATTTGGTCGTTAAAGCTTCATATTTTTACTTTGATTTAACGTGATTCGATTCAACAATTTCAAGCATCAATCCCTTGCAAATCGTTAAATCAAGTTTTGACTTTATTTAGATAAAATTAGATATAATTACCCACCTAGTCTTGGCCATATCGACGGGCATCGAGGCAAGTGTCGCACAAAGTCCTGAGCACATCGAGGCCACGAAATGACACGATAAACCGTCCTAAAAGACAGGAAATTGTTAAATTTATAAATTCCCCGTAAAAAAAAGTTACAAATCTATCTTTTACCTGAAGAGTTCCCGATTCCAAAAGCATTTGTTTCGCCTGTGAATAGGTGGCGAGTTGGGAAACGGCGACCACCATCGCTCGCAACATTGTCGGTCCAGAACCCTAAAAAATTGAATAGAAGTAAAAAAGCTAAACTGAATCTCTGTTTTAAAACCGTTCGTTAAAGTTCGTACCCTCCACAAGGCGAGTGGTCCTTCTTCTTTGGTGATGCGAACAAGGGCGTCGAAAACGTTATGGTAGTTGCGCCTTTGCTCGACGGGAAGACGACCGTCTGATGTCATTCTATAAGAGAAATTTGGGGTAGGCTAATTTCCGCATTTTTTTTGCGCAATAGGGCCCTTTGCGCAACTGGGTCGTTTACGCAACTCGCCATAACTTTCTTCTAAGTCAGCTAATCTTTATGATATTGGTTTTATTTCGTTGCACTTATTGAGATCTACAAAATGACACCAAAATCATAAAGATTAGCCCACTTCGAAGAAAGTTATGGCGAGTTGCGCAAAAAAATTGCGGAAATTAGCCTACCCCAGAAATTCGAATGCTTGAAGGAATTTTTTCTAAATTTCCATTTTCAGCTTCTCTAGAGGGCCTTTCTTTTGTAAACTTTTTCCAAATTTCGGCTCAAGCAGGCTACCGAAACGCTTTAAAGCATGCTCTCTCCAGGCTCCCGTAGATCTAAATCAATTAGCAAAATGCATAGTAACCCAGGTTGTTGGGTATCTTGGTTACTGTCACATTAACTAACTTATAATCAGAGATAGGCAACGCAACAATTTTCACGATTAAACCAAAGGCATAGAAAAAGATAGCCCAGCTATCGTAAGCCGCTTAAATCTCTATACCTGGATGCTTTAGATTAGACCTGTTCATTTGTCGGTCTGATTGCTAATAGGTGTAACGGAAAAATGAGTTTTGACCACTTCAATGGATACTTTTTCAAGGATTTTTCAGATCAAAAGATAGAGCTTGAAAAACTGTAGCAAGAGGTGAAAAAGTCGTCGTTGAAGTGGCCAAAACTCGTTTTTCTGTTGTACACCTATTGGCAATCGGATCGACAAATGAACAGCCCTACTTTAGACTATTTGAGTCGGCATTCGGATACAATATACGAGTGATAAAACGTGAAAAATCTAACCTGATCAGCGCCAACTCGGCTGGATTCCCCACAAAAGCGCCCACTGCACCGGCCGACATCGCAATCGAGGCCTTCGCCGCAAAGGAGAGATTCGAAGCGGAGGGACTGAAAAGAAGCATTTAACTAGAGAATCGAGAACAGAGAGCATTTCGTAAAGTTCAGGTGTTCATGTGTTCATAGTCCTTTTTTGGAAAGTTCATGTTCCTGCTCGAAAAGTTCATAATTCATGTCGCAAAAGTTCATTTTCTGCTTTCTCTATCACTTTTTATTAATTTTTAGCAATGGATACATTCATGGATTCTTTCAGGAAGTTTTCTCCAACTTTTTAGTTTTACTTGCTGAAACCGATGCGCCACATGAATTATGAATTTTCCGAACATGAACAGGAGCTTTCTAAAGTGCGCCCTGTGAACACATGAACCATGAGCTTTCCAAAACACCAACTATAAACGAAAAAACGAGCGCTGAACACCAGTACAACACTACGAAATGCCAGAACAGAAGCTAAATCAGTCCTACGTCTTAAATCTCAAACTTAATCTGAAAATGCTATCTTAAATCTTAAATCATAAAACTTTCAAAAACTCTCACCCAGAAATCCGCTCAAAGAGGTACGAGTAAACGCCGAGTCGAGTCGCCCCATAAGTGATCTGAAAGAAAAAAGGAAATCTCGATTAAGAACAAATTCAGATTTAAACCCATTCAATAGTTTAGTTCCAGACTTTTAAAACTCAAAAATTGCGGGAGTGGGACAAATGCGACCTTTTTTTTGCGCACCCGGACATTTGCGCACCTTTTTTTCCGCACCTTGCTCATTAGCGCACCTTTTTTCGCGTTTTAAAAAAGCTCTAAAAGCTAATATTAACCAATTTCTATTCTAAAAGTTGTTTTTCTAGGTAATTTGAGGGTGTCGAATTCAAATTTTGACATAACAGAGCGTGAACGGCTAGATCAAATTACAGAAAATTGTCGATTTTTCTCTTTGTATAACTCCGTCCCTTTGTTTCCACAAGCTCTGATACGTCAAAATTTCGATTCTACGCCCTAAAATTACCTAGAAAAACAACTTTTGGAATAGAAATTGGTTAATATTAGCTTTTTAGAGCTTTTTAAAACGCGAAAAAAGGTGCGCTAATGGGTAAGGTGCGGAAAAAAAGGTGCGCAAATGTTCGGGTGTGCAAAAAAAAGGTCGCATTTGTCCCACTCCCAAAAATTGCACTTACTTGTCTCAAAAGTCCGGCTGAGAGTCCATTGTAGAGAGCGAGAGGGCCTTCTTTTTCGAGAATTGTCGAAAGTGCGTGAAATGAGGAACGAAATTCCTAGAATTGATTTGAAAAAAAAGTTGAAAACTGATCAAGAAGCCCACTTTTTGGCCGGTTTTCCCCGAAAGTTGCATTCGATTTTTGACGAGATCCAGCGGCTGCACGATTGTCGTCGCTCCCATACTAAAAAGTTTATCTATTAGGGAAATTTCAAGTCTTCAAGCAAAACAAGCTTCAAGACTAAAGCACTATTGCAAATTGAAATGTTTACTAAAATACTAAAACGGGGCACTGTAAGTTACAATCATTTAAAGATACTTTTCTTTCACCGTATGATGAAAGAAAAGTATCTTTAAGTGATTGGAACGTGGTTCAAAGTGGCTTGATTGAAAGATTTAGCAAAACTGTCTTTTATAGTAATCTGAGAGTCTTTCAGATTCCGGAAAAGATCAAACTTAGATTCAACCTCTTTGCCAAGATTAATATTTCAAAGTAAATCAAAGCCATTCACCCAGCCAATCCACCGGTGACGAATTTGACTCCATTCGGTAGTGATCTCTTGTCCTGACTCTCGCCGACCATTTGAATGGAGAATTGTTGAAGGGAATGATAGGTGAAATGAATGAAAAAGAATAATCAGTTGAAAGAAGGACAAGACGAGGCAATGATCACAGAATATGAAATGAAATAGAAATGGAATCGATGGGGTGAGCTGGAAATGAGTTTGTATCCAAATTTTTATCGTATGTAAAGTGAGAGAATTTGAGAGAATCAACAGTTCTTCAGAATTTTTCATATTTTCTCTAATAGTAGTGCACCCCGGCGAGCCGAGTTGATCACTATTTTACGGTTTCTAAGTTTTTGCAGAAGCTCAACCCTCTAATCCCCCACGAGATCTCATCGTCAGCTACATTTTCCGACCCCACATCGATAGGTTCTGATTAGCGGTTCTCGAGATTTCGAGCAATTTAGGCGACGCTCAGGGTGGACTACTATTAAGAAAAATACGGCAATGAAACATGGACCATTAGCTCATCTAAATACTAAGTTGGTTCTCTACTCTTTATTGGGTGGAGCGATGTTTAACTACACGGAGACTCCCATTGAATATCAGGTAGGGGAAAGAAAAGATACCGCATTTTCCCTACCACTGCACTGCGCCGAGCCGAGTTGATGACTATTTTACGGTTACGAAGCTTCTGCAGAAGCTCAACACTCAAATCCCCCACAAGATCTCATCGTCAGCTACATTTTCCGACCCCACATCGATAGGTTCTGATAAGCGCTTTTCGAGATTTCGAGTAATTTGGGCGAAGCTTAGGGTGCACTACTATTAGAGAAAATGGGGTATTCTGTATTTCCTCTAATGGTAGTGCCCTCTCCTCCTCCCCCCGGTCTAGCCGAGTTGGTGACTATTTTACGGTTTTCAAGTTTTTGCAGAAGCTCAACACTCAAATCCCCCACAAGATCTGGTCGTCAGCTACATTTTCCGACCACACATCGATAGGTTCTGATAAGCGGTTCTCGAGATTTCGAGTAATTTAGGCGAGGCTCAGGGTGCACTACTATTAAGAAAAATACGGTATTCAAATCTTTTAAAAAGTAAATTCACCTCCTGAAAGAAGGGAAATGTCGGGAATGTCGTTGAGATCTGAAAGTTTTGTTTTGAAATTGTTTATTTTTTAAATATTATCATTGTATCGCTTATAAAAAGTTAAAATCAATGAAATAATAAAAATATTCAATTTTATTTCAAATAAACTGAAAACGGGGAATTGTTTTGTTATTTTGAGCCCAACAAAACCGCTTGTTTACGAGAAAGATTTCCCTCCTTTTTTCCTGGCCCAAAAAAAGGAAATCAAAGAGAGAAAAGAGAAGAGAATCGAAAAAGAAAACGTTCAACAACATTGAAATGACTCCAAATGTACAGATTAAAATTTGAAAAGTTGATAATGGTCAAAGATCATTGCGATTCGAACTGTAAACAAGAACAAGAATTAGTTCTTTCAAAAATTTGTTGAAATTACAAGATTTTCAGAGCTTTTGAATTGTAAGTTGCAACAGAGCTCAACTCTGATTTGCTTATCAACTCTAAAATGGATCCAGGGTACTTTAAAACTTCAAACTTTAACGTAAATCAATCATAAAATCGAATTCACTGATTGAATTGATAAAAAAGGGAAGAAAAAAAATCTTGTCCAATAGTTACAAATTAATTTTTTACAAGTCTCTAAGCTATCAATGTTTCCCTCTTTTTTCCTGGCTTAGAAAAAAAGAAATCAAAGAGAGAAAAGAGAAGAGAATAAAAAAAGAAACGTTCAACAACATTGAAATGACTCCTCTAAAAAAATTCTTTAAAAAATTTGTTGAAATTACAAGATTTTCAAAGCTTTTGAATTGTAAGTTGCAATTTCAGAGCTCAACTCAACAACAGAGCAACAAATGGATTCTGGGTACTTTAAAATTTCAAACTTTAACGTAAATCAATCATAAAATCGAATTCACTGATTGAATTGATAAAAACGGAAAGAAAAAATCTTATCCAATAGTTACAAATTAATTTTTTACAAGTCTCAAAGCTATCAATGACTAAAATTTGAACAAAAACACTAAAATTGTACTTTGCATATTGTATAATATTGTATAAATCTCAAAAAATACCCGAATTTCTTCGGAATTTGAATATAAAATATGAAACAAGGTGGTAAACAGATGAAAATCAACTGAAAATGTGTATGGAAATGTTTTTTTCTCTCAATTTTTCCCTTTTCTCCAATTCCGTCAACAACGACTCTTTTTAAGCTGAAAAAGGAAAAGAAAAGAAAAAAATCAAAAAGGAAAACCCCGGGAATCTTATTTACTTCGAAAAGTTGAATAAAGAGATGGGTAAAAGGCAATAAAAAGGTGGAAATCTTTTGGGATTTTGAGGCTGAATATAGGCTAAATATTTAATGATTAGATGGCTTAGATGCTTAGATTCCATAAAACATTTAGCTGATTGAAGAGAACTAGATTGACAACGTGAAAGTTCGTACACTTTTTCGTATTCTCCATAAAACTTATTTAATAACTCAATTGAATTCGACTTCTCTAAATAAAAGTTACCGTAAATACTGTAATAGTACCCCAGCCCCATAATGACGTTGCGGAGTGTTGCGTAGTGTAGCTTTGAACGAGTTTTTCTCGACACTGGTTTATGCTACAATGCGCTGATTGCTCAATGCCAAAATAGAAGTAGTAGAATTGACTAGGCTAATCAAAATAGTGCAAAAATCAGCTGCCCATACGCCTGCCCGATATCTGGCATAGAAGTTTGCGATATCTCGCTTAAAAGGCTTCTCTCGCGCGATAATGTCGAGCGGTGCGGAGTGTTGCGTCGTCTAGCTTTGGACGCGTTTTTCTCGACACTGGTTTATGCTACAATGCGCGCTTAGGTATCAAAAAATAGCTGAAATTCAGGGCTATTTTTTAATACTAAAGACGGATTTTTTGAAAATACGGGCGCTTTGAAAAAAATGACTCTCGACTTTTGACCCAACAAAATTTCTATTTGGCTATTTGGGCGACCTACATGGAGTATCGAAAATGTCTGCATGGCGAGCATGTAACGAGATTGTGCAATATTTTGTCAAAAACTCTGCACAATTCATCAAATGACCGCTGGGTGCCTATGCATGTCGAACAAAACTACTTCGAATTTTGTTTTGTTTTATAAATCCTCATTTGCTGAAGATGATTAATAGTCTATAAGTAAGCACAAAAATCTCATACCGTAAATACTGGAATAGTACCCCACCCCCATAATGACGGTGCGGAGTGTTGCGTAGTCTAGCTTTGGACGCGTTTTTCTCGACACTGGTTTATGCTACAATGCCCGCTTAGGTATCAAAAAATAGCTGAAATTCAGGGCTATTTTTTGATACCAAAGACGCATTTTTTGAAAATACGGGCGCTTTGAAAAAAATGAAATACTAAAAAAAACTTTTGCGACTACGCGACTGTACGAGGGGGTGGGGTACTATTACAGTATTTACGGTATATATTATCTCATTTAAGAAATGCTTAAGCAAATTTGGGTAACTTTTGAAAGGAATTTGAGCAGAAATTCAAGTTTTTCTGAAAATTCTTCAGATGGAACTATAAAAAAAACAATTGATTAGATCTAGCTGAAAATTTGGTTATTTATCTAACTTGTTATGCTCTCTCTCTCTCTTTTTTATTGACACTAAAATAGGTTTACGTGAAAGAAAGTGCACAAATCGCTTGATCGAGTGTTCATCATATTTGGGCTAAAAAGGCTCAACTTCTTGCCCCCTAGAAACCCACAAAATCGAAGCTTTTCTAAATCTGTCAAAAGCCGGTGTCAGAGAATAAATGGGCCTTTTTATTGGTAAAAACTGTAAATTAATTGATGCAGTAGTTATTTCTAAAAAGTCCAATCAATAAGTGTACCAACTTTCAAGTTGCCAATTTAATAAAAGTCAAAAACTCTCATTTAAACAAAAGTAACCAAATCATTTCTAAAAATAGAAATAACTTTCAGCAAAGTAGAAGACTAAAAGCAATTCAAAGCAATTAAAGCAATTTCTTAGCTTTAAATATAATGAGTATTTTGACCATAAATCACCACCAAAAATCAATTTTAGTGGTGATTTGTGGGGATTTTTGACGAGTTTAGTAGCCAAAGTAAAAGAGAGGGCTCAAATGTCACAAAAAAGGATCATTTCACTTTTCCCACAACTTCCCCACTCAAAAGAACAGCTGAATTTTCGAGATTTATCATTAACTTTTCAGTTGTTTTTCAATCTAGTTAAAAACGTTTAAATTATAAAAGTTAAATTACAAATTATAAATTAAATTCAATTATAAAAGTTAAACTACAAATTATAAATTAAATTAAATTCTAAAAGTTTTAAGAATGAAAACCCGAGTGAAAGAGACGATTCAAATGTCAAAAGAGCTATTTTCCCAAAAAAATGAAAAGTTAAACGAAAAATGAACAAAATAAAGTTCAAATAAGGTTTTTCCTCTTTATTTTTATTCAAATATTTAATTTTATTCAAACTTTTCTGAAAATGGAACAAATTTTGGGGGTGGAACAAACGCGACCTTTTTTTGCGCATCTGGACATTTGCGCACCTTTTTTTTGCTGGAAAAGGCCTTAGGAAAGGTCGTAGAGCTTCGAAAATATTTCCATATAAGGGAGTCGTATGCGTAGATTCCGAATTTCGACAAATCAGACCTCGCTGACACGTCAAATTTGGGCTAAAAGGCAAAAACTGCGGAAAAGCGTTAAGTTGTGTAGTTTTGGCCTTTTAGCCCAAGTTAGATAAATCGAGTTAGATAAATTATCAAAATAAAGCTTAAATAAGGGTTTTCCTCTTTATTTTTATTCAAATATTTAATTTTATTCAAAATTTTCTGAAAATGAAACAAATTTTTGGGGTTTTCAATAATTCATTTTTCCGGAGAGCGCCTTTGAAATCTGAACTTTGGAGAAAGAATTTTTGATTTGCTGTTAGGAGATAAATTTACGCGAAAAGCCAAAAAAAATAACTAAATTTTATGATATAAACTTAGATTTAAACTTAAATAGAGCTTTTTTTAAAGTAGAAATTTTATTGAAAACAAATCTGAAGTTTCATGACGCATAACAATGAAAGATATCCTCATCTTTTCTTGAAAGCACTCCAGCTAGTGAAAGGGTTAAAAATGAGAAGAAGATGAACCAAAATCGGGACATTTCGTCTCTCAAAAAGTTACCTCTAGACAAAAAGCATACACTCGTTGTTTCCCTTCTTCTCTTATTCCAAATGACGAGACTAGACTTATAGTTTTTAATTTAAAACCCCCTTTTAGCCGTATTGACTATTGACGTATTGAGCCGTATTTACTTTGATCTTATTTTTTGCTATAAAATTCTTTTTCCACCCTAAGTCGCATCGAGAATTTGCAAAGCCTCTTGAAAATTGTGGAAATTCCTAGAAGTACACGTAGTCAAATTATCAAATCCTTATCAAATTTCGGTCGGTTCTCATCCCCATCATCTTTACCTTTATCATTCTTTTGCGAACCGTATGAGTAGGGTGTGGAATAGGCTCCCGTCTTGGACTTGGAATAAGCTCCCGTCCTAGACTTGGAATAAGCTCCCGTCTTGGACTTGGAATAAGCTCCCGTCCTAGACTTGGAATAAGCTCCCGTCTTGGACTTGGAATAAGCTCCCGTCTGGTATCTTCTCGTCTGTAGGAAAATTGAAAGTATCTGTAAACGAATTAGATCTTATTGCCATGTCAAATATGCTCTATATTTAATCTTTTTGTACCAGTGTTTCCTAACTGTCGTCTGACTGTACCATTTTTAGTTTTCTTTCTTTTTTTTTTGTGAAAGTATTGTAGCAATATGTTATATGCGGTTATGATTATCTGATTCGCTTCTATTCGCCCCCTCAATAAAACATATATATAAAATAAAGCTTAAATGAGGTTTTTCCTCTTTATTTTTATTCAAATATTTAATTTTATTCAAAATTTTCTGAAAATGGAACAAATTTTTGGGGTTTTCAATAATTCATTTTTCTGGAGAGCGCCTTTGAAATCTGAACTTTAAAGAGAGAATTTTTGATTTGCTGTTAGGAGATAAATTTTCGCGAACAACCAAAAAAAAATAACTAGATTTTATGATATAAACTTAGATTTAAACTTAAATAGAGCTTTTTTTAAAGTAGAAATTTTATTGAAATCAAATCTGAACTTCCATCATGCATAACAATGAAAGATATCCTCATCTTTTCTTGAAAGCACTCCAGCTAGTGAAAGGGTTAAAAATGAGCCAAAATCGAGACATTTCGTCTCTCAAAAAGTTACCTCTAAACAAAAAGCATACACTCGTTGTTTCCTTTCTTCTCTTATTCCAAATTACGAGACTAGACTTATAGTTCGAATCAAACCTGAAATTTCATGACGCATAACAATGGATTTCGTCTTTCAAAATGTTACCTCTAAACAAAACTTACTGTAACTTTGGCTACTTCTTTTCATCATCTTCTTTTTCTATATTTAACTTTTATTTTAAAGAATAGTTTGTTGAATTTACGATTTCTAAAGTCTTTGCTTTCCGAAAAAACAGCAAACACCGCCTTTGCTTACCTCATTTTACGATCAATTGATTGTTATCTTATCCGAGAAAACGAGGAAACAAAGAAATAAAAAAAAATCGCAAACATTCCTGGAAAAATTCTCCAAAAAATTGCTAACATTTAAATAAAAATGTCCCGATTTTGGCTCATCTTCTTCTCATTTTTAACCCTTTCACTAGCTGGAGTGCTTTCAAGAAAAGATGAGGATATCTTTCAAAAACTTGTTCATGCTGTGGTAAAGATTTTGTTATGATAAAAGAAAATATTCATTATATAAATAATTTTACAACTTTTCAGTCAAAGAAACCGGTGGACGCGTCGGGGAAATGCGCCGTTTGCACGCTGATCGTCGACGGATTCCAAATGCTTCTCAAGGAGAATTCGACCGATGAGGAGTTGATCAATTTTGGAGTGTTAGTCAAAATCTGTTAGAATTACATTTAATAGAGCGAAAACTTATCAATTTAGCATGAGTTTTTACTGTAAAATACCGTATAGTAGTAGTGCACCCCGGCGAGCCGAGTTGATGACTATTTTACGGTTTCCAAGTTTTTGCAGAAGCTCAACCCTCTAATCCCCCACAAGATCTCATCGTCAGCTACATTTTCCCACCCCACATCGATAGGTTCTGATAAGCGGTTCTCGAGATTTCGAGCAATTTAGGCAACGCTCAGGGTGCACTACTATTAGGGAAAATACGGCAATGAAACATGGACCGTTAGCTTAGCTCATCTAAATAGTAAGTTGGTTCTCTACTCTTTATTGGGTGGAGCGACATTTAACTACACGGAGACTCCCGTTGAATATCAGGTAGGGGAAAGAAAAGATACCGCATTTTCCCTACCACTGCACTGCGCCGAGCCGCGTTTATCACTATTTTACGGTTACGAAGCTTTTGCAGAAGCTCAACACTCAAATCCCCCACAAGATCTCATCGTCAGCTACATTTTCCGACCCCACATCGATAGGTTCTAATTCGAGATTTCGAGCAATTTAGGCAACGTTCAGGGTGCACTACTATTAGAGAGAATACGGTATTCGACTTGAACTAATTTACGAGCTGTACTTTGTACTCCAACTCTTTTCTACAACCCACTCAGCCCAGGTTCGGCTCCCGGCTGTGGCGTGACTTTTGCTTTTTAAAAAACGAAATCTGGGACGCACAACTACATAGAATTCTAAGCCTAATAAACTAAAAATCATGTAAATCGAGGGCCGAGGATTCGCGCGAACAGACGGACAAACGGGCAGACATTACTCTTTGATTCTATAGTAGATTTCAGAAACTTGTGCAAAATTCTGAAAGCCGAAAACACGCATGTTTGTGATACTCTCGTCCCAAGTCTATTGGTTTGAAGAAAATTCATCAAAAAAAAAGAATCAAAACTTCAGCCAGAGGTCATTTTCATGTTGGACAAGATTGTGGTGACACCGAATGAGTTGTGTGGAGCTTTTGTGGCAGTAAGGAAATTTGATGAAATATAATGAAAACTTACTAACTAAAAACTTTGTCACTTTCTTAAAAATGTTCATAGAAAATCCACTAATTTCACCAAAGCACCAAAACACAATTTGGTAAAAAATTTTTTTACCAAATTTAGGATTGCGGCAATTCGACAAATGTTTTTGATGTTTTGTGGCCTTTGAAGATTCCTGATGGAAAGCCCGCAGTGAAACCTTGGCCACAAGTACCGGTGAGTACCACAGCAAGTGCCACAGCAGCTAACACAGCAAGTACCACAAGCAAGTACCACAAGCAAGTACCACAGCAAGTACCACAGCAAGTACCACAGCAAGTACCACAGGCACATTGACAATGATAGATCCTCTTTTCTAAAAAGTCGAGTTTTAAAAGCAGTGGAAATTTGTTAAAATTGAAAATCCCAAAGATTCACCTACTAGACTAGCCAATCCGGTAACGAACCTTGGGCTATCAATCCCCAATCCCAAACTGATAGCTTAGCAAAGCATTGTGACGACGAGTCACCAAAAAACTGCCGCAGTTCAATAAGACACCAGAAATACCGTAGCTTAAACAATGTCGCGCTCGTACGCGTATAAAAGGACGCCTCATTCCCCATTTGCAAAAATTTTCTCTCAGTTTTCTTGTGAAAGGTTGGTTTCTTTTGTTCGAGATACTTCCACAAAGTGATTCCTTTTTGTCTCTGAGTAAACCCATTGTTCCCTTGAGCTTCGTTAAAACATTTTCACACGCTTTACCCCATCTGTATTGAATAAACTTGGTTTTGTTATTCATCTAAGCAGCGCACAGCTACGCCTAGTGAATTCAAGGGAAAGCATACTAGTAATTCGTAATACAGAGCGAATTAGTTTTGCTGCTATTGCTTGTCTTTCTATGTGGTTCACCATTTCGTTAGTTGAATACTCAGGCTTGTATTAGGGTGGTGCAAAAGAAACTGCGGATTTGACGGCAAATTCAAAAAAACATAACATCAAAGCGAGAAATCTTTATTCATCGAAATATTCAAAACAAACATCGATGACTTTCCTCCGTCGAACGCGAAGAGACGGAATGCCATATTCGAAGAACTGGGACTCCTGGGACTCAAAATAGTTTAGCACCCAGTTACGGATTTCATCATCATTCTTGAACTGCTTCTCCTTCAGAAAGTGCTGCATCGAACCAAATAGATGATAATCATTTG
The DNA here is from genome assembly GCA_958450365.1 of Mesorhabditis belari. Taxonomy (NCBI): domain Eukaryota; kingdom Metazoa; phylum Nematoda; class Chromadorea; order Rhabditida; family Rhabditidae; genus Mesorhabditis; species Mesorhabditis belari. The sequence goes on from CAUEEP010000893.1 coordinate 161,602, forward strand.
TAGCCATATCAGGAAAATATGGCGGGAGGCAGGACTTCCCATCCAAATTCTTCGATTTTCTGCTATGTGCTTCACAATTTCGTTAGTTGAATACTCAGGCTTGTAGTTAGATAATATTATTGGATTGGGGTGTATGAAATGCGTCTTTGGACGAAATTTAAAAAAAAATTGTATTGTATTGACTAAACTTGGTTTTATTATTCATTTAGGCAGCGCACAGGTCTAGCTATTTCTAGTGAATTCAAGGGAAAGCACATTAGCAATTCGTAACACAGAGCAAATTAGTTTTGACAAGCATTGAACTTGGTTTTGACAAGCATAAGGTCAAGTCTACCATTCATTTCCAGAAAGGCAATCCAACGATGCGTGTCCTTCATCTTTCCGATATTCACATTGATCGCCAATACGTTGAGGGTGCAGAAGCTTTGTGTGACAATGAGATTGAGGTACTTGACTATGAGAAATAAAAAGTTTCATCAATTACTAGGTTAAGGAAAAAGTAGCTGCGAAAAATTCAATTTTTATGCGCACTTTAATAACAAAAATAACAAGAATTATTCCTCAAAGTATAGTCCATGATTATCTACGACTTTCTGACATCGATCTACAAGCTTTTGCATCACTCGATGTACCACTTTTTCGGTTTCGAATCAAAGAACTCTTGACAAGCTTCTACAACTTCTTCAAATGTTTCCATTTCCAGCAATAGCGGATCAAAACTCGAAGCTCTTTTTTGCAAACACATTTGGAATACAAAAATCAAGATGGGTACAACAATCTAAGCGCAAAAAATACATAAAAATTGAATTTTTCGCAGCTAAGTCAGAACTTTTTCCGCAACCTACCGTAAATACTGTAAAAGTTTTTTAGTATTTCATTTTTTTCAAAGCGCCTGTACTTTCAAAAAAGCGTCTTTGGTATCAAAAAATAGCCCGGAATTTCAGCTATTTTTTGATATCTAAGCGCTCATTCTAGCATAAACCAGCGTCGAGAAAAACTCGTTCAAAGCTAGACTACGCAACACTCCGCAACGTCATTAGGGGGGTGGGGTACTATTACAGTATTTACGGTTGATAGAATCAGAACTAAAACGAGCAAATGTGCTAGTTTCGTTTTTGATTTCTTAATTCTGAACAGTTTTCTTGGATATTTGTCTTTAGCGAGCTGTTTGATTAGAATCATGAAATAACTATCGTAAATACTGTAATAGTACCCCACCCCCATAATGACGTTGCGGAGTGTTGCGTAGTGTAGCTTTGAACGAGTTTTTCTCGACACTGGTTTATGCTACAATGCGCTGATTGCCCAATGCCAAAATAGAAGTTGTAGAATTGACTAGGCTGATCAAAAAAAATCAGCTGCCCATACGCCTGCCCGATATCTGGCATAGAAGTTTGCGATATCTCGCTTAAAAGGCTTCTCTCGCGCGATAATGTCGAGCGGTGCGGAGTGTTGCGTCGTCTAGCTTTGGACGCGTTTTTCTCGACACAGTTTTATGCTACAATGCGCGGTAAGGTATCAAAAAATAGCTGAAATTCAGGGCTATTTTTTGATACCAAAGACGCATTTTTGAAAGTATGGGCGCTTTGAAAAAAATGAAATACTAAAAAACTTTTGCGACTACGCGACTGTACGAGGGGGGTGGGGTACTATTACAGTATTTACGGTATCTATTTCTTTAAATGCTAGCAGCCAAGTACCTCTCCTCAAGCCCACCTTTTAGAAAACGTCAAGAGGAGTATAAGTAGGCCAGTATTTATGGTAATAACTTCTCAGGATGATGTTGGAATCTTTCGAATGTTTGTCATGTGTTGTCGCAATTATCCGCCCGAGTTTTTTGGGAATAAAGTAAAAGGTATTGATTTTAAATAAGGAATTTTAAAGTCCAGTAATTTCCAGACTCAATCAAAATGCCAGCCGGAAAATGGGGCACATTGGCCCAATGCGATCTCCCATATCAGACATTCATTAGTGCCATGAAACATATATCGCAAAATGAGAAGGTTTGAATTTTTAAGAATTGTAAAATCTTGGCTGGGATGATCATTTAAAATATAACAGTTGTAAAATAAAAGTACAAGCTTTTAGCTTTACTAACTGGATTCTCGTTTTAGTTATAGTGATTCTACTTAGTTATAGCTTCGACGATATACTCAAAAATCTAAACGCACCTTTTCTGGTGCAATAATAACGACTTTTTCTCTTTCTTCTTTGTCTTTCCTATTTCTTCTTGGGCAAAGAAAGTGCTGACAGCTCAGTGTAAGTAAGCAGAAGCAGAAGCAGAAGAAGCAGAAGTAGAAGAAGCAGAAGTAGAAGAAGCAGAAGTAGAAGAAGCAGAAGTAGAAGTAAGCAGAAGGTAAAGGGTAAGCAGAAGGTAGAGGGTTCAATTCCGCCGTAATTCCATGTTTTTTACCATTTACTTTATTACTTATCTACTCTAGAGTTTACCAGATGGGATGCGTTTGCGTTTCACAGTAGTTTCCAAAGTTTCAGCTCGACTACATCATGATCACCGGTGACTTGGAAGCGCACAATATCGGGGATTACACAAGGGTAACACGAAAAATGGAATTGATTATTAACTTCATTAGGAATCAACAAGCGCCAGCATTGAGAACATTACCAACGTTATTCGGGAATTTTTCCCAAACACGCCAATCTATCAATCAATTGGAAATCACGAGGGAGTGCCGAGTGATTCGTGAGTCGTTGACACTCGGAAAAATAAGCAACAAAAACTTTTTTACAGCATAAAGTCTACAATTCACAAATGAATATGCTTTTTTTTCGCAGATTTGCCCCTCATGGAATGGACGAGTACGACACCCGGGGTCCACAATGGCTCTACACGGAATTGGTGAAAGACTGGAGTCCAGAACTTGGAGCCGTCCAACAAAATGATGTCCAATAGTGAGTTTCCTTTAGCTTTAAGCACAATTCTTTAGCTAAAGCACATAATAACCTGATTTTTTCCCTTATAAGCGAATTTCAGTCGTGGCTCGTGGGCTCAATACATCAAGCCGTCCCTTAAGCTCATCTCGATCAACTCGATCTACTGCTCAAATCATAATTTGTAAGAAATAATGATATCTCTTTTCATTTAAAATTTAAGAATATCGATTTACTTTCAAAATTTAGCTATATTTACATTAATCAAGTCGATCCCGATCAAACACTCGAATGGTTGATTGAGCAATTGATCGATTCCGAACAGAAAGGGGATAAAGTGAGTCCGTTTTTGAAGACCCGAATCTCTACATGATGCCCCATAATTACTCATACTCACTCTGGAGGGTGTAGCTAAGTCAAAAGCTAACCGATTCTGAACATTATTCATTGAAAACTAACAAAAAGTTAGCTCTTCTCAGCAAGCAGCTCGTTTTTCAAAAACCCCGAAACTAGGTCGCGCCAAAGTAAGGGCGACTCTCAACTTTGAGAGCTTATTTAAAAAATTTCTGAGCTCCTAGCGGTTAGATAATGGGCATCGTCACAGGAGACCCACTCAAAATTTACCTGTAAAATTTGTGTCGGAATCGGTTATCTTTTCACTGAGCTACACCCTCCAGAGTGAGTATGGGTAATTACTTACTCACTCTGAACGCACCCTGTATTTTCTCTCAAAAGCAAATTCAAATTGATTTTATAACTGAATATTTGTACTGAATTTTATGCTTTATTTAATTACTTGAGTTACTTTGATCATTGAATTTATTGAATTTATTAACTTTCCAGGTTCACCTCTTCGCTCATATCCCCTCGGGAGTAAATGATTGCTTGAAGGGATGGTCATACAATTTCTACGATATTGTCAACAGGTGTGGCTTTAAATATTCTAATAATACGATAAACTTGAAATAATTCTTATAGTTAGTATTCTATCTTAAAATCAAATAGAGTATTCAGTGCGCTTTCTAAAAGCTTTGAAAAAGCTGTTAGCTTGTGTTAGCTTTCAAAAGCTATTGTAATTTACTCTCAAAATTGGATTTTAATTTTAATGATATCTGTTTGGTGTTAATAGTTAAAAGTGAACATTTTTAGTTTAAAATAAACTTGTATTTGAAACGGAGAACAATTAAATTTGCAAAGCCAAAAAAGGTAGAGAAAGAAGCACATCAGTGGACTCGAACCAGGGAGGATTTGCCTTGTATCCTAACCCACTGCCACTCGGCCACCACTGCCTCTTGTGGCCACTGGGAAATCTGCTTATAAACTCGGGGTAAACTCGGGGTATGGTTTTTGAAATCCCATACAAAACTTTGAGCGCTTTTGACTTTTAACTTTTGACAGAGTGCTCCACAGTACAAACGGAAAGCAGATTCGAAATCAGCGTTGAATTCTGCGTCGAATGATCTATGGCTCATGACCATCATACCCAATTGAAATTCCCTCCTCAGTTTTTATTTTATTTTATATTTTGCCTTATTCTATGAGGCTTATCAAGTAAACCAAAGATATAAAAAGTAGACTGAGTATCTAAAGTTCTAAAGATTACTTTATTTTTCAAAATTTGACTCGTTTTAGAAACTAGTAATACCTTTTTTTCAGATTTGAGAGCACGATTGTCGCTCAATTTTATGGCCACACTCATCTAGATCATTTCCAGGTTTGTTTTTCATCATTCAATCTCAAAAAACCTTGTGAACTTATATTTTTCAATAACAAGATAATTAAAAAAGCAATTCCGATAAAGTTTCCTTCATTACCAATCCATTAACAAGTTCGCTTTGTTTGCAAAAACGACCAAAGTTTTCTCCGATTGAATGACTCAAAATTGAAGCTATTTTGTTTTTCAAAAGCTTTCCTTGAAATCAATTTCAAACTTCTCTGCGAGATAATGAAAATTTTCGCAATTTCGAATTCAATTTGAAGCATAAAAGAAAAATTTATCGCATAACTAATTACAAGCATAGAACAATTTATCGCATAGCTAATTACAAGCATAGAAAAGTTTATCGCATAGCTAACTAGTAGGATTTTTGTTTCAAAATTTGAAAAAAGTTTGTACCTCAAGTTTTGCAACTTTTTTGTCTTGAATTAGACAAAATTCGAATGCGATGTTGGAGTGTTTTCTAAAAAGTGTCATCTTTCAACTATAATCGTAATTTTGGTCCTACTTTAAGCTATTTTTGATCTGTTTCTGTGAAAGTTTACAAAGGATGCGGAAAAGTAAAAAAAAAGTACATGTATATACCGTAAATATTCTGACAGGAGCGTCGCGTAGTCTAAGTTTACTCTCAAACAAACGCTCATTTCTCGACACCAGCACGTCGGTTTCTGCGCGCTTGGATATTGAATTAAGGCTCTTTCCCTGAATCGTGGTCTTTTGAAAGTTCCGTGGTCTTTTGAAAGTTCTGGGGTCTTTTAAAAGTTCCGTGGTCTTTTAAAAGATTTGTGGTCTTTTAAAGGTTCCGTGGTCTTTTAAAAGTTCCGTGGTCTTTTAAAAGTTTCGTGGTTTTAGTTGGCTTTAGAGACTCCAAACTCGAATTTAACTGTTTTTCAGCATCGAATAGCATTTTTTGGACGGCTAGGGTTGTCAAAGTCATTAAAAAATGTTACGGTTCTTCTATTCTATGTAAAATTACGTGGCTTTTATATAGATACTTTATTCATGACCTGAGATAAAGTGCGCTAGATTTAAGATTAAAACACATGAATGCATACACATAACACAAAAAGGGCCGATAAAAAGCAACACGATAAAATCTATGTAAGATATGGGTAGCACAGATAACGTCAAGGATCCACTAGAGCTTCAAGATCAAGAGCATCTACAGATAATTTAAAAGTTGTGATTAATTCTTGTTTTTCAGCTTAGCTTAATGGTCTTAGAAAGCTCAAAAAAAGCTCAAAAAGGATGCATTAACATATGCCGCATTTTATACTCGAACCCATTCAATGACTTTTCCAGATCTACTACGAGAGTGCCGATGCAAAGAAGAGACCAACGGGGATCAATTTCATCACTCCTTCACTCACCACCAATAGCAACCTCAACCCAGCCTATCGAATTTACACAATCGATGGAGATTATCAAGGAAGCAGCTTTGTAAGTGCCAGTATTTATTTGATGAATTCAACTTTTAGACGATACTCGAAATGGAGACCTATTCGGCGAATATCACCGAGGCTAACATCAACAATCATGAGCCGTTGTGGAAACTTGAGTACAAGACTACGGTAAATTGTTGCAATACAGTCTTGTTAATGTCTAAAGCTTGGTACTTTTGGGAGAAATTAGACTAGAATCAAAAAAAAAAGCTGAGAATAGATGTGCCTAAGAATTACTCCAACTTTGCTTCAAAAAAGCTAGAGCTATTGGGTTGGATTTTGCATTTAATCACACAGTCTTACATCTCATGATCAATTCAAGTTCGGCTCAGTTTCAGTTCTAATTCAGGCCAAGTTCAGGAGTTTGACACTTTGAGACTTCTCTTGGTCCTATTTTCTAAATCTTTTTGTATTCTGTAGTTAGATTTTTGGCTTAAACAAACCACCCAGTTGAGTGGATAAAGCGTCTTCAAAGGTGTGGTTAATCTGAAAAACCACTGTAACCTTCTATATAAAAGAGCAGTGTCTGTCTGTCTGTCTGTCTGTACAGGCATTTTCTTGGCCGTATTTTGATCAATAAAGCTAAAACTTCTTTAGAAAACTTTAGAGTCTATTGTAGTTGTGCCATTTAAAATTAAAAATTTAAAAAAATCGAGATTGAGTGGCACTACGGGGGTCAAACCGGATCGTGTGGCCAAACCGGATCGTGTGGCCAAACCGGATCGTGTGGCCAAACCGGATCGTGTGGCCAAACCGGATTGTGTGGTCAAACCGGATTGTGTGGTCAAACCGGATCGTGTAGACAAGCGTGCTCTTGACTGCGCCACGGCGACAAAAGACTGTGGCCAGAAAAACCCGCTGTTAAGCCGGTTGTTTTTTCAGTCGCTCGGCAGAGAAGGGAGAGTCAACGCTTTAGGGGGTCAAATCGTCAAATCAAATCGCTTTAGGGGGTCAAATTTCAACTGCGCTTTTACAAAAATCTAAAGCGTTTAGGCAAAAACTAAAAACGCCATCGTGTTGCCCGTGTCGAACTTGGGTAAATCATATAGTTTTGGTTCGAATTAGCGTCATATAGCGTCATAGTAGCGTCATAGTAGCATCATATAGAAAACCCGCTGTTAATCGCTTTTCGGGCTGATTTCTGGATAAATCAAAAAGAAAGATTACAGTTTCTTTTCAATTCGATTGCGAATTTGTGATTCCTCACCCCTTACCAATACTAACCAACTTAAACCTTCTGCTTTCAGGAATCTTACAGCATGAAAGACCTTTCCCCAGCCAGTTGGCACGAGTTAACCGTCCGATTCGAGAACGATCCCGATCTTTTCAGGAAATTCTACAAGTAAGCAATTAATTCCTCAAAAGAAGTTCTCTCATTTTCTTATTTTGGCCTTGTAAAAGTCGAATGACTTTATCGAAATACGGGAAGATTGAAACGATTTCTTTTCGAATTCTCAACTTTGATCAAAAAACTAAAAAGCTAAAACTCAAAAACAAAACTTAATAGCTTTTACAAGGGAATTTTTCTCGATTTCCACGTCCAGCAGAGTTTGAAATAAAGCTCAAAACGGAACACCGAACAAATTTCATTCGCCTTTTCCATTTACAATTTGCAGTTTCTATACACGAAACGGGAACCAATCAGACAATTGTCCCAATGAAAAAGGATGTCGAGAAGGATTTGTTTGCGGGATGAGAACAGCTCGATCACACAATGAGGCACCGATTTGTTAAAGAAAAAAAAGAAAAAGATTGGCTTTTTGTCAGAATAAAGTTGCCTTTTAATGAGTCATTCAGAGCCTTATCGTACTGCTAAGTCCAATAGACGATCATTGGCAAGGCAATTTCAATAAATGAATTTGTCAACTAGTTGTTGAGATTTTTGGGTACAAATTGCTCTTTCAAGTTCATCAAAAAATCACATTATCAAGCGTGAAAGGTTGCATTAAGCCATCCTAAGCCTAGGCCTAAGCCTAAGCCTAAGCCTAAGCCTAAGCCCAATCCTAGGCCTAAGCCTAAGCCTAGGCCTAAGCCTAAGCCTAAGCCTAGGCCTAAGCCTAGCTTTAAATGCAAATGGTTCATGGAAATGAGTTGAATCTTAGATTGGATTAGATTGAGATCGGATTGGCTTTTTGGTAGGAATAAAGTTGTCTTTTAGTGAGTCATTCAGAGCTTTACGTCATATACGAATTCAAGACTGAAACTTGGCAATTTTAACTTCAACATTGTCTTAATAAAATGAAAAGCAAAGACAACATGAGTTGCAGCTTCTATTTCCGAATATTAAAGTAGTCGTTTTGTTTAAAATGCAGTCATATGATTGAAATTTAATTGAATATTGAATATTGAATATAATATTGAAAAATTTTCTTTCAGTTTGTGTGGCATTTTTTAAAATTCTTACATTTTTGACATCATTTGATAAATATGCAAATTTTTTGAAAATAAATGAACTGAATAGAGTTTAAATGAAAGAAAGAACAGTTTTAGTATGCAAATTTCTCAGTTAATTTTAAAGGTTAATGCAAATTTGAGCAAAGCAGCAACTGGTTCAGTCATAAAAACTTAATACCTAACTTTTCAGTGAAGAATTAAGCAGTATGCTTTTCATTTCAGCTTACTGTAAGGCCAACCTAGGGAATTTACAGTTACTTTGAAATTTGCATATATTATCGATAGCATAGAGGCTAAATTCTCACCACTCTTCCTTTAAAAGATTGAATAATCGCCATTCACCAATAGTAGGCGGTTGTTGAGACATTCAACCATTGAAGGAGAGCCTGGAGTCGGGCTTTGGCAAAAATTGAGCTAAATATTGAAATTTATTAGCTAAATATCAGCTTTTCACATTTTCAGACAATCCCACCAACTAACAGTAAGCTTTTGTGAAATTAGACGTTCAACTCAACGCTTACAATTAGACTTAAAGACGACTTGGCCAAAGAATAGCTTACAATTAGAATTGAATTAAAACTAATAATACGGTGTTTTTTCTAAAATTTATAGAGAAATAGAGAGATTTCGGAATTCCATTCTGTTTTCCTGTGTCTATATTGTTTTATATTGTCTAAATAATTTTTAGAAACAAGAATAATTCTTGAGCAATGCCTTCAGCAAGTCTTTATTGGCCAGACAAGAATAATTCTTGAGCAATCGTCTTTATTCGCCTAGACTGTATTGGCAAAACAAAAACGCGAATCAGAATAAAACAACGAAGAAAAAAAGAAACACGAATCTGGCAGGCGATATATGCGATGAGATGAGTGAGGAGAGAGATCGGACAATGAAAAGCAATAATCTGATTCTGATCTGATTGATTTTTCGGGTGAAAACGTGCCCATTTACGCCATTGGAGCCACCGAGAGCGTGATTCCAGCAGTGAGGGTGCTCTTTCTGAAATTCTTTAAATTTATTCAACGAATGAAAACATTATTTACAACTAAATATTCACTCTCCTACTTAGGTCTTTTCTAAAAGCTGGCCTACTCTTGACATTTTCTAAAAGGTGGGCTTGAGGAGAGCTACTTGGTTGCTAGCATTTATAAAAATAGATACCGTAAATACTGTAATAGTACCCCACCCTCCTCGTACAGTCGCGTAGTCGCAAAAATTTTTTAGTATTTCATTTTTTTCAAAGCGCCCGTACTTTCAAAAAATGCGTCTTTGGTATCAAAAAATAGCTGAAATTCAGGGCTATTTTTTGATACCTAAGCGCGCATTGTAGCATAAACCAGTGTCGAGAAAAACTCGTCTAAAGCTAGACTACGCAACACTACGCACCGTCATTATGGGGCTGGGGTACTATTACAGTATTTACGGTAGGTAAGTCTGTTGGAAAGCGTAAAATACTCAAAAGAATACTCAGAAGATACTTAAAAGTTCAATAGCTTAGAAAAGCAGTAAGATTACTGTAGCCTTTTTCCAAGTGCACCTTTTAGAGAGCGATTTACTCAAGTGAAACATTATCTCTTTTTAAAATATATTTTTCTCAAATTGGAACCAATCTTTAAACCAAAATCTAAATCATTTTTCAGATAGAATTGCAATTTTAATAGATCTTAAGTCATCTTTTGCAAAAGTTACTTCTCAAATCAATATTTTCCGATAATTTCTTTAATCTTCAGAGCTTTTCCTTTACTTTGTACGATCAGCAACCAAAAAAAAACATTAAAAAACCAATAAAGTCTTTCAATTTGCGCAAGTAATTGAGTCACGCTTTTACGGAAAAGATTCCTGTAAAAAAAAAAACGAGAATTGGATCGACTGATACTCTGTAGTAATGAGAATTAGAAAATTCTTGAAAAAATATCGACTTTGAAGGAAACTAAAGAAAAAAATGGAAACTGAAGAAAAAATGAAAACTAAATGGAAGGAAAAGACTTTCAAACAGAAACGTGACGCATCTAGCGCACTAAACACACAAAACGGTGGAACTTAGTGCACCAGATTCACGCGTTTGCATGTAGCCAAGAAAAAAATCCTTCAAATCAGGCTTTAAATGAAGATTTTCACACTGTTTACTCATTTATCTTGTGCTGATGAATTGAATTGCTTTGAATTGATCGTTTAGAAATTGCTTTGATTAGCAGGAATGTAGGTTTGTTAAGAATTTGCTTTGATTAGCAGGTTTGTTAAAAAAATTGCCTAATTTTCAGTCGATTCTCGATCTCGTTTAGCTTATTAAGTTGAAAATATGCACCCAAACCTTTGGACGGATGAGAAAATGGTGGTCGGCATGATGGTTACTTTATCTTTGAATGAAGATTCATCTCTTGATGAGAGATGACAACCAAATCGACGGCCAACCATTTGATAGACCTTAAATAACTGAAAAGGAGAGGGTTGAGCCTTGAGATCGAAATACCTTTCGTCTGTAATCTTTGTGGAACATTCCATTGGAGAATGTCGTTGCGATGGAGATGAGGCTGAAAAAGGCAATCATATGATATGATAGAGAGTGAAGAAGGATCCAAAATTCAACGACTTATCTATCAAAATCAACTTATAGTTAAAAAGAGACTGACTGAGCCGGTCAAATGCTATGCGACCTATGCCATTTGACGCAGAATTTGATGCTGATTCCGAATCAGTATTCCGTTTTTGCTAAATGACAATATAAGTTATAAGCGTCTAAAGTTTTGTTAAGAAAACGTGGTCATTTCTGTCTTAGCGGCCTCCTTGCAGACCAGATTCCGTGTAGCCGTGGCCGAATGGTACGGCGTTTGTTTCCAAAGCGAGACCTCGCAAGTTCAATCCTCGCTTTCTCTTCTGCTTTTTCCAAGAAGTGCTAACTAGCGTTTTTTTTTGTACGGGCGCACACTTGTTAGTTAGACAATCTAAAGCGTGACTCAACTACCGTAACCTTTTAGATTTAGTTACAAGGGACTGATTGATTTTCGGGTGAAGACATTTACTCCATTGGAGCCACCGAGATCGTGATTCCGGCAGTCAAATGCTATAAGACCTATGCCATTCGACGCAGAATTTTATGCTGATTCCGAATCTGTATTCCGTTTTTGCTAAATGACAATTCGTATCTAGGGCACGGTTTTAAAGCGACTACCGACTTTGAAGACATTCGAAAAGGTCGAAACACTTGGTTTAGTTTTAAACTGCTGTACTATTTAATGATCTTTTAGTAGTATATTTATGTAAATTTCATATTCTATTCGTTTCTCATTTCTTTACCTCGGCGCACAAATGGATATCCCAAAGAATAAATCGCCAGCTTGATAGAGATTCCACGCGTTACCCAATGAGACAATAGCCGGGAAACCCATCACAATCACGCAAATACCTCAATTTTTACAGTTTTCAGGTTTTGTTTTTCGAATTTCCAACCTGTTAATGTCATTGTTGCCAAGAAATATCCTTGTCCGCCCTTGGAACTAATCATTTCCTGAAAATTGTTTTTAAAAAGAACATCTCAAAGAAAAGAAACCCTTTTGCTGAAGTAAACGAAAGCCAACGAGAAGAAACTGATTGTGAAAGTGAGAACCTGGAATTGAAATTTGATATAAAGAGGTTTTCTATAACAAATCAAAAGTCTCTTTTGTTTTCTGGTTGAACTTGGTGAGAATGGTTCAGTGGTAAAGCGAATCGGTAGACAGAAGATCGTGGGTTCGATGCCTGTTGAGTCATTTCTTTTTCACTTTTCTTGAAAAATCTTTCAGTATTTACTGTAGCTTTAGACTTTACAGTACCTTTAGATTCATTTTTATCGATAACTTACCGTAAAAATGAAATGAAAATTCCCGTATAGGGAAGAGACAGCGGCGGTCACTGGGCAATGTGAGGTCCCGTTTGGAATCGTATCACTCCATGCTGAGTAAAAAGCAAGACCCAATGAACACTAGAGATCATTTAGGTATTATAATCCATTATTCAAATACCAATTCTAGCAAAACGACGAGAAGGATGGCTTTTGTTTTGAATTTTTCATCCCATACCCTTTGATAGGTTGACGGGCGGAAAACGGCTAAACGGCTTTGGATTAGCTGAATATCTATATTTCTTTTGGATTAGCTGAATCTATATTTCAGCTAGTATTCATCGTTAGCTGAATATCTTTACGCTTAAAGATCCATGCTTCAAGATCCACCTGTCAATCTTTCCACAACGGAGATCATGATCAACGCAGCCGGAATCTGGGTGCCCATCAAGAGAAAAACTGACCACGGTCGCTGAAAAAGATACGGGAATTTACCCATACAAATTTGCATTTATTATAGTTTTATTTTAGAACGATAGAAATCACTTACATAAAGAAAACAGCCCAATGTGGTGATTGGTTGAAAAATTGTTCCTGATTCAAAAGTCGCATATCGACCAGCACCCGTCGAAATATAGGCAATACCTGAAAAAAATGGAACAATGAAGAGTTTATATAAAGTAAATGGCATTTTCAGTCCATTTTTCGATAGGTGTACAACGGAAATTCACGTTTTAAGCATTTAAAATTGACTTTTCAACGTTTTTTACCGTTATAGCATTTGACAAGCTCTATCTATTGGGTTGGTGAATTGAAAACTGTCGGCTATTGTCATATGTGACAGTTTGAGCACTTTCTTCGAAAGAAACCCATTTTGGTGTCAATGGAAAAGTTGTAGAGAATCAAAAATCAAGCTTATATCCAAATTTTCAGAACGATTCAAAAACTGGTTTTTAAGAAATGCCAAATTTACGAATTTTCACAAAACTTGCATTTTAAGCGAAACTGCTAAGTGTATCTTTTTGGAAATTTGGCTATAAGCCTAATTTTTGATTCTCTACAAATTTTCTATTGACACCAAAATGGGTTTCTTTTGAAGAAAGTGCTCAAACTGGGACATCTCCAGTCCTCGATTTTTGAGTCTCACACTTGTCTCACACACAAACCAAAATCCTACCACGAAAGAGGAATCCGCAAATTGCCTGTAAAATGGGCAGAAGTCGTCAATAATAATGGAAATTATTTGGAATGAATTCATGGTTTTATGTTGAATAGATTTTAGTTCAAAGTCCCGCAGTTTTCAATTCACCAACCTAATAAATCGCTGGAGAAAGTTTTAGATCTTTACAAAACTTTTAAACAATGGTATTCGCGTTAGATGATTCAATTTCCGTTTTCAAAGCTGCCACTTGAACTCTGATCTCAATCCCCCAACATTCTAGTTCTTTTCAACAATTCTGCTTTACTCATATCAGATAAATTTCGACGGGAAAATACAAAAATTTTGGCAGAGTTCACACCAGAGAAATGGAGAAATGGGGTACCCAGAAGTGATACTTTTAGCCTTATTACATGCCTTTTTGCCTTTTAGCCTTATTACAACGATAAAGCTTACAGTCCTCGAAGTAAAATCACTCACAATTCACAATTTCGCCCACTTCCAACGCAATGAAGAGCTTGTACTTTTTGCTGTGTCTTTGAAGAGAATAGAAAATGTAGACATTGAATAAATTACAGCAAAGTGCGCAACAACCTGAAATGGAATTTAATTAGAAAATGCTAAACTTTATACCAAAATTAATACAAAATTAAGTTTTTCTGAAGTTATCAGTGAATTTTTAAACTCTAAATGAGTCCACTAATCAATTTTAAGCTCAATTTCACAGGACGCTAATAAAGTTAAGTTAAAGATTATAAATTATCAATTATAAACTCATAAAGAAACTTTCCCACAAACCTATACAAAAATACATAATAGCCATGGCTTGTGTGTTCGCTGGATCGGCGGAAAAAATGAATCGATACCCTCCTATCATCACCATTTTGTCGCTGAATGTTCACTTATTTGTAAAGAAATAAATTAGAAGAGAAAAGGTGAAAAGCTATGAAATGAAAAAGTTTTAATTAGATTTTTGAAAATGTTAGAAGCCGAAGGAAATAATGGAATCGGTGGATCAAATTGAGTCATGCAAAGGGAAAGGGGTTGAGCTTTACGGGCAAATTGAAACTCGGTAATAAATTTAATGAGAAAACGGAACGATAAGTGCTTATAGAAGATGGGGAAATTGAGGGGAATGGTGAAGGGGAAAGCTGGGAGATGAAAGACAAGAGTATAGGGATGAATGGCTGATATGATTAGTGTTAGTGGAGATGGAAGTATTAGGTTGAGTCTTGATATGGCTTACTCTTTGCTCTTTGAAATAACTATTGCTTCAACTTCCAGTTTTTACCATTTAACTTACACTTTTTACCATTTAAAATCTCTATTCATCTGCTATAAGCAGCTTTTAACGCATTTGGAAATGCTTCTGGTTTTTCAGAGAGCAAGAAGCGGGAACAAACGCGGTAAAGGCCTAATAATGATACAGTTTGAGCCTTTTTAGCCCAAAGAAACTCATTTTTCTGCAGAAAACAAAAGATTAAGCATAAAAAGTTACCATTATAACCAAGATTTCAGCTTAATTTGTCATTTGTTTGTGATTTTTTCACCATTTTCCTCGAAAAACACGAATTTCTGCTGAAAAATTCCTTGAAATGCATCAAAATTTGGTCAAAAAGATGTAAAATGAAACAATGAACAACTTTTATTTGATGAAAAGCGTGAAATTAAAGGCCTAAACTAATTACTAAACCTTTAATTGTTTCTAAAGAGAAAAATTCCTGTGAACTGTTCCTTTTCGTGGCGCAAGCTCTGTGGGTAATCTGGTGGATTTGAGGTTTTAAAGAAAACACTCCGGGCTTTCAGATGCGGTAAAATAAAACTTGATTGAGGCACAAAATCCTAAGAAAATCAAAAGACAAAACGCTCAAGTCAGATGGCACTGTTCTCTGAGTTTAGCTGCATCTTTAACCGACCAAGTCCCTCAGGAACCCCGGCAATCAATTCCTCGTCCCCGAAAACCCCCGGGTACAAATTTACAGCAATTTACAAATCTTCTTTTTGTATCATTTCTTTTTATCGGCCCTTTTCGTGTTATGTGTATGACCTCATGTGTTTTAATCTTAAATTTAGCGCACTTTATCTCAGGTCCTGAATAAAGTATCTATATTCACAAAGCAAAAGAAAAATCCCTAGAGATGGGTGTCGAGGTGTGCTTTGTGCGGTGCAAATCGCTCTCCATTTGGCATATGTTCCCAAAAGATAGGTGTTCCCTTTTGGATCGGTCAAGGACAAGGAGGATTGAAATAGGACAAGGAGGATTGAAGAACTGAGCCGTGCCCGACTCCTGGAACGCTACTATGCTCAAATTCCTCGAAACAATTCCCGCCCCAAATTCGCCTGTACTTTGGACAAAAACATTGACTCTCAAAGACATCCGCTTTGAGAGTCAATGTTTTCGATTATCGTATGTCAAAATTATCGACTAAAAGTCCAGAGCCATTTGAATATTCATTGATTTAATCGACCAAGATAAGTGTTTCTAACGCTCCTGGGTTGGAGACAGATTTATTATCCCAGCCCTGCCTTTATTTATTTCGCTCACCTCAACGTCGATTCTTCATCATCGCTTGTGAGATTAGACATAGTCTTGAATAGATTTTCGTGTCAAACTAGTGTTTAATTTTGAATATAAATGAGCGTATGGGTGATTTTACGGGTTCATCTGCCCTCATTTAAACATTTTAAAGCCACAGGAGATTGAGAATTCTGAACCCATTGGGATTTCAAAAAAAGAAATACGAGAATAGGCGTAGAGAAATCTTTTGGAAATTATTGTACGCAGCAAAATTTTAGTTCCCACCAGAGAACACACAAATTATCAGATTAGAGGATAAAGACTTGTTTTGAAGAGTTTTGAAGGTAGCGCAACAGATGGGCACCCTGGTCGACTGGCCAAGAGCCTTGTTTCTTAGTCTGAACTCAATCTCTCTCAAGTTCATTCCCGCCGGCTAGATTCTTGGTTCTTCTTTCCCATCTATATGAATTTTTTTTCTTTCCTAGATTTAGGGTTGTGCTTGTGTATTGTTTGACATTATTCGTGTAAATGAATGTATTTTTTCAATGATACAAAAATGGAGATAAGACAAGATAAAGACATTGCAAGATTCAAGGAGTTCAGAGACATAGTTATCGTACTGATAAGTCCTATAGACGAACATTGGCAAGACAATTTGTCAATCAAGTTGTCAACTAGTTGTTGGGATTTTCGGGTACAAATTGCTCTATCAAGTTCATCAAAAAATCACATTATCAAGCGTGAAAGGTTGCATTAAGCGATGCCTGAAGCCTAGGCCTAAGCCTAAGCCTAAGCCTAAGCCTAGCTTTAAATGCAAATGGTTCATGGAAATGCGTTGAATCTTAGATTGGATCGATTGATTGATTGAGATTGAGATCGGATATCTGAAGGCTTTTATTAAAAATGAGATTTCATAAATGTTCTGAAAAATTCTGATATCTAAAAAATCTTCAAAACAAAATCTGCAAAACAAAAATCCTCCTTTTCTGCAACGAATCTCGAAAAAAAGAGAAGCAATTCAATTTGTTTCAAATCAAAAACGGAAAAAATTTTCCATTCTGGTCAATTGTGCAATAAAGCTGAATTCAAGGAAGTTTGTGTCCAAAAAAAACGCAAAACCAAAAAAGGAACTCTGGCGACAAAACAGAAAAAAAAGCAGAAACCAATTTTTCTCGACTTTAATTTCCGGGAATTGAACCGAAGAATTTCTTTTGGAATTCGAAAATTTTCAGTTAATTTTCGCGCTTTTTACCAATTTTCTTCCGGAAAACGGAAAATAAAGCAAATTTTTGAAACAATTTTTGAGATCAAGTCAAAAAGTGCGCAAAATTATATCAAATCGGCAAAGCTTTTCAATTTTCGCCAAATTTTTTTTGAAAACTAATTTCTCTCGTCCAAAAGTGGGTAATTGAGTTGATGGGAAACATTTTGGCACATTGGAAAAAGAAAAAGTGTGAGAGTAAAGTTTTGTTTCTTATTGGTGAAAGCAGATCTTTAAACCGGATCTAACAATAATAAGAAAGAAAAAAGTTGGATTTGAGCTGGTCTAACGGTTTAACGTTAGACCTGGTTAGACGTTAGACCTGTCTAAATCTGGTTTAACGAGATAGGGTTAGCCTGCAAAAATTCTCTGGAGCCGTCAAAAGCTAGGCCTGGACCTAGCCGAGCTCGAGATTAGCTAGGTTTTGACCTGGATTTACTGTTGACTTGCTGGAAAAAGTCCCTGGGTCCTTTAGAAGCTAGACGGGGCTTTACTGGATTCTAATCTAGCCAATCCTGACTTACCGGACCTGTTCCTAGGCTCAATTCGAGCAATCAATGCAATTAAAATACAAGCACAATTTGTTCAGCGTGACATGTGTAAGTTGTTCATTGTTAATTCAGATATTCAGATATGAAAACTGTTAATTGAAATTGGAAGCACCTGCTGAGTAAATGATAGAGTTTAATTTCCGAGCAAAATTTGTCTCTAAGCGCATTTGTGCGTTTCTGAACTCATGCTTTGCCTTCTGTAATATTTTGTTTCTATGATACACTAGAGGTGCTTCTCTTGAACTCTAAAATGTGCCAACTTCCTTGAGCTACCGTAATTTTGACTTTAATTTTTGATTTCTCTACATGACCAGGCCGGTTATTGGGTATTTGATACACGTCCCGCCCCTTTGCCATTGGCAATCCAACTTTGAGCTCAAATTTCTTGGTGTTGGGTTGTTGAATTTAAATAGTTCTTATATCAATCGACAGAGAAAGACTTGGCGCATCTAATGATAATAAGAATATTGAAATTGAGCAGCCCAAAACCAAGAAATTTGAGCGCAAAGTTAGATTGCCGATGGCAAAGGGACGGGGCGCGTATAAAAGGTTCCACAACCCCGCCCCCTTTGCCATTGGCAATCCAACTTTGAGCTCAAATTTCTTGGTGTTGGGTTGTTCAATTTAAATAGTTCTTATATCAATCGACAGAGAAAGATTTGGCGCATCTAGTGATATTAAGAAAATCTAAATTGGACAGCCCAAAACCAAGAAATTTGAGCTCAAAGTTAGATTGCTGATGGCAAATGGACGGGACGCGGATCAAATGTCTCACAATCGAATTCAAATGCACCGAAAATGCCAATATTCGGCCCAAAACGTTAGTATTTTTGCAATTTTCCCTTTCATGATCAATAAAAAAAATTAGACGTTTATTTTTCATCCACTTGAATGCTTCACAAGTATCATCGAGACTCGGCTCGTTTCCCGCGTTGGCGATTTCTCCATTCTAAAATAACTATGGCTTTGAAAAAACGAGCTTTTACCCGAACAAAATCCTCAATTGATCCTTGAAAACGGTACGATACTGTTTGCTAAACGTTTTTTTTTAGGTTTAAATGATATTTGTTACGATTACCTGTTAATGAACAATAGATAGTAGGGTTCCGAGTAGCTGAGCATTGCTGGGAATACCTGAAAAGTTAAAAAAGCTGAAAAAATTCAATTACACAATCGAAAGTTCGCTATGAAAACCATTTCTTCAATTATTTTTGTCTTAATTTTCTTTTTAGATTTACTTTTTTGAAAGTTCAAAATACGTGGCCGTTCAAATCTCAAGGGAAATCTTCGTGAAGATGAGAAAAAGACAGTACAAAGGTACTTTGAAAGTTTCAAGTACACAGGCCGTTCTTTTTGCGAATCGAAGGCACATGTATTTTTTATAAAAGTTTGAGTTTGTGATTCAAAAATGATCTTCTATAGTGTAGCGAAGTGGTTCAAGATTCGTTTAAGTAGACTTGTCTTGCACTTTGTGCTCAAAAATGAGATTTTCGTATTTCTGGCACATTTCATTTTCTATTTGATTTACGGATCTCACATAAGACTACTGGTTTTGGCAAAAATGAATGAATACCGTAAAGGTTATCGGACATTTGATATGCCCCCACCCCTTTGCCATTGACAATCCAGCTTTGAGCTCAAATTTCTTGGTGTTGGGTTGTTGAATTTAAATAGTTTTTATACCAATCGACAGAGAAAGACTTGGCGCATCTAATGATAATAAGAATATTTAAATTGGACAGCCCAACACCAAGAAATTTGAGCTCAAAGTCAGGTTGCCAATGGCAAAGGGACGGGGCGCGTATTAAATGTCCGATAACCTACCGTAAATGTTTCTTGCTTACCATGTAAGTTTGAAAAACGGGTACAATATCTGGAGATAAACCCAAATATTGCACTGTGTCACTCCCGAGAAGCGCGATGAACCAAGAGAAAAGGAAAGCTATCACCAAAATGGAGACTGATCGGATTACCTGGAAATGGGAAATTTTAGAAATTTCAAGCCATTCATTTGCAAATCCTACCTTTTCTTCATAAGAATCTACCATAGTCGAAGCTGCCGGTGCTTTCTTTTTGCTAGATACCTTTTTTATGGCTAAATTTGTATTGTATTGCTAAATCTTTATCTAGAAATGACTTACCTTGTATCAAAAATGACATCAACAATATAAAGTAAAAGAAAAGTGTTAGAGCACTTATCAAGACACAACTCCTTGTCCAAATCTTTCGCGATTCGACTGAATACGCCAGTGGAGGGTTGCACAACCAGAGAGTTTCTATACAGCTTGTTCCACAATTACGGTAACCACTCTATTTTTGCCCAAATTTCATTGTATTGTTGTCATTTCATCAACACTTCCATATACATTTTACAGGGTGCCCCACAATTACGGTAACCAGTTTTTGGAAAACTATTCTTTTCCAAAAAACTTTCCACAGAAAGTAGCATGCATTATATACCATTTGAAAGCTCTAATTCTCAGCATCATTAATACGTTAAGGATTTTTTAGCCAGATCTAATTTTTGACCCTTACTGGCCTTCGGAATATGCTCGTTGCAAGCACCCAACGGCGATCTGCCATTTTTCGTGGTTTTGAATCTAAGGAGCGTTTCGAAAAGATTGTTTTCAACTGAGTCAACTTTTTTCAATGCTTTTGGTTTAAAATAGAGGTAAACGTTAATCGAGCATGTGCAAGTTCATTGCTAAAACGGCCTTACAACTTGCTGCAAACTACCATTTTGCATGAAATTCGCCTTTTTTCGGGATTTCTGGCTTTGCTGATTGTCATTTTGGCTTTAAACTATTGAATTAAATTAATTTTGATAAAATATGTACAAATTTGATTGTATTTCCTGTTTCTCGGACGAATTTTTACTTAGAAAACAACGAAAAATGGCAGATCGCCGTTGGGTGCTTGCAACGAGCATATTCCGAAGGCCAGCAAGGGTCAAAAATTAGATCTGGCTAAAAAATCCTTAATGTATTAATGATGC
Source organism: Mesorhabditis belari (assembly GCA_958450365.1). Taxonomy (NCBI): domain Eukaryota; kingdom Metazoa; phylum Nematoda; class Chromadorea; order Rhabditida; family Rhabditidae; genus Mesorhabditis; species Mesorhabditis belari. The sequence continues at coordinate 182,345 of CAUEEP010000893.1, forward strand.
TGAGAATTAGAGCTTTCAAATGGTATATAATGCATGCTACTTTCTGTGGAAAGTTTTTCGGAAAAGAATAGTTTTCCAAAAACTGGTTACCGTAATTGTGGGACACCCTGTAAAATGTATGTGGAAGTGTTTGATGAAATGACGACAATACAATGAAATTTGGGTAAAAAAAGTACCAGGAAGTGTCAAATTAAACCGGCTTTTAAATGCGAATCAATCTAACTTTTAACGCTGAATCGGATGACTTTATGGTCAATTTTTCGATCATAGCCCTTCTTTCAGAATCAAAGAAGTTAAAAAAGGATTCAGCATCAGTATTGAGAACCCTTACCGAACACACTGATAGCCCTATTCAAATCACCTTAAATTGACAAGAGTCAGAGAACTCCGTCATCCCTAACATTTCCAAGCATTTCTGCGAATCATTTCAAATCCAAAATAAAAGTTTAAATCTAGATTTAGTCCGTAGATCAATCAATTTTCCATTTGATTATTACCATCATCAATCGTTGTCACTCCCAACACCCATAACCATGTGGAAAAAGCAACGGCTGGGAGACAGATCACACAACAATACGTGCTAGTCGGAGTTCTTCGATGACTAGAAAAATTGAGAATTTCAAGTGAAAATTTCGGCTTTACAAAGCTGGCAAGAAAATTGAGATAAGGAGATCGATGGATAGGGTTAACAGTAGAAATTGTTGCATACAAATCGTGAAAACATACGGGGACATCAACCAAAAGCAGAGCTCACGAGTGAACTGAAAATTGGGATGAAGATGGCGAGGGATTGAGACGAGTATTAGTTAGTTCGATTAGTTCTTTTGATTGACTCTTCGCTAAGCTGGAGAATCTGACTTGAGTGCGGGTAATTGTGCGCCACTCTGTAAATGTTGTTTAATCAAAAATTATCTTACTATATACCTACTAATTGGTTTTAGTGTCTTATTCCCTCTAGCTCCAGACTGATAGACAGCGTCACTAACCACTCGCGTATAAAGGAGCTTCAGAAATCCCGCATTTTTGCCGAAAACGGTTCAATTAACCCCCAAAAGTAATTAGATTTTCGAAAATTACATAAAATTTTGGATAGTCAAATAGTCAAATTAGTCATAAGAAAATAAGAAAATAAGAAATAAGAAATAAGAAATAAGAAAATTAGATATAAGAATAGTCAAATTTTCAGACCGATCGGCCCAGCTGTTTTTTCTAAAATAGCATAACAGACAGACACACACAAATACATAGTCTCTCTCTCTCTCTTATGATAATTAGAGATTACCTGAGCTGTGAAAAACATGCAATACGTTTGGCAGAGCTCAAAAATCAAGCAAATGTTTTGGAAAAATGAGGTGGTCGTGAGAAGGATTCCTGAATTGACTTTTAAAGTGCTTGAATAGGTGAAATTAGTCAAATGTTCAGTCTAGTCGAAGAATACTTTTATTTGGGTATACTGTAGCAAAACAGAATGTTAAAGTTGTACTTTTAACTGTACTTTTAACTGTACTTTTGATTGTATTGACTTTCCTCAAGGTTTTTATAGAGATTGTATCGAGAAGAGCTTGAATTCTAAGCCTTTTCCATTTTTCTTACCGTGTTTCCCTCTCAAATGTCCTCTTTTACATGCCCATAAAATATTCAAATTGCCAAAGTTTCCAAAAATATTGAACACAATGATGCCACAGCCAACCACCGGACGAGTGAACTCCATCAAAGCCTCTGACATATTGAGGACTAAAGTTTGAGGAAATTTGTTGTGATAATAAAATGATAAAACAATGATTTGATAGAAGTAATAGAAGAAGTAGATGTAGATAGAAGTAATAGATGATAAAAGTTTGATTCAAGATTTGATTCAAACACGAAAAGTTTTGTTTTAAACCTGTTTACAAAGGTATCAAGAACAAATGGAACCTTTCTGTTAAAAAAAACGAAAATCTTGTGCCAATTCGATACTGATTCGGGTGCAGAAATTGAATTCAAGTGCGTTTACATTGTTAGCTAATCGCGTGAATTCGCGTTATTTGATTTATTCGACGAAGCACCAAACATTGAACACGGAAAAGCACATCATTTGTGGTGCGCACACAAGGTTTTTCTGTAGAAATTTGATTGTCAATCGTACTCTGAACTGGTATTTTGTTTCATTCATCCTTTCTGCCTAATGGATCTAATTTGTACAAAAGGTGGATTGTGATTTGGAGCAGGATCCTACTCCCACTCACTAGGGAAAGGCACAAACTGAAGGTGAGCTTTTGTCTTGAAAGCTTATAGAATTGGGCATGAGGAATCCGAATCTGAAATGAATTTCAGATTTTGATTTCAGATTCAGATTCCTCATACCCGATTCTATAAGGTTTCGAGACAAAAGCTCACCTTGAGTTCGTGCCTTTCCCTAGTCAGTTTTCAAGGAGAAAATTCGATGACTGCAATGGGATCATTCTCGAAGCAAACGTTTGCTGAAAAGCACATTCAAGCATTGATTCACTAAAAAACCACTTCAGAAAGCTTGGATTGAACTGGACCCTGCGTATCTTCTGGCTACGATCGACAGCTTCTCAAAAGCTTCGCCGCAGCCGCCTATGGAGATATTTTCAAGCAGAAATAAACCAAATTGTTGAAAACAATCTAGAGAATAAATTTGTTAATGTTAATTTTTGTTTTTTCGATGAAAAGGTTTTTATTGGTTCGGGTAATTTTGGGGCGCATCCTGTAGTCTTTTTGATAACGCTTTTATACATTTCAGACTTTGTTGTATGCATGTTGTATGAAAAGTTTGTTGTAAATAGCATAGGTACAGGTAGTGGCTATATCAGGAAAGTACCAAAACTTTATTTTATTTTGATCGCAACAAGCATCTTCTATTTTTCAACATCATGCATCACAAGCTTTCTTACAATTTTACCAAGCTTTTTACAAAGGAAGCGAGCGTATTTTGGATTTTCTTTGGTCACCCAATACCCTCCTTCTGGTGGCCAACACGATTTGTCGTTCTCGATCTAAATTTGAAAATTTAGATCGATTCAAATTCAATGATTTTTCGAATTGTTGGCTAGCTGTAAAATCTTTACCAAGTATTTCTATTTTTAGAGGATTTAACCCCCCCCCCCCAAAAAAAACATTGTCAAAGTCAAAATCGAACCACTGAAGTCAAACATTGTTTTTTTGTCTAAAAACACCCTTATTGGAACTTCCGCGCCAATAGTTTCCAGGCTTACATCGCACAAAAAGATATCCCAAAACGACTTTCATCATTCATTCCCTAAAACGTACCGCCCAGACTTTAGGGGTTTTGTCCGGCTCATCATTGAAATAATCAAATGGAGATCCATCTGTCCAGGTTCCCACGCCGATCCCACCCAATCCAAAGTAACCAGTGAAGACTGGCTGAGCATCACACGGATTTGAGGGCTGGGGCCCGCACTGATCCGAATCCTTTACAGCCCATTCTTCGTTCTTGACCGCAGAAGCAATTAATTCTAAAAAGTTTTTATAAAAAAGGCATATCCTGGAAAGCCCAATAATACTTTGGCTCTAGTACAAAAAAACTTTTAGAAAGAATAAATTAAAGAAAAGTATCTTCTCTAATTTTTGATATTTCCATTTTGTGTTGCATGTTACTTCACCTTGAACATCGAAATTTCAAGAAAAAAACGCTTTGTATTAAAAATTTAGTGTTTAAGAATTTTTCTCATACCGTGGACAAACGTTTCCTCCCAACAAGAATGGATGGAGACTAGATGGGCACCCATTTGCCGACATTTTGCTTCAGCTGTTGCAAAGTCATAGAGTTCCCAGAAGCCCTCGTTGGTGACAGTGAAATTCTGAAGTGTGCGTTAGGCAAGCCGTGCTTTTTAAGCAACCATTCTTTTGTGTTTTGGTGTTCTCTTATAATAAGTAAGGATTTTGTCCAACCTGCAAATAGTAGCAATGCGCTGTGGCCGGCGAAAACTTCCATCCATTTGGGCAGAATTCACTCTTGAATTAAACAAAGTGTGACATTTTTAGTCTTTTATGTTTGCACGTTTATTTTTACGAAAAGAAACATTATAAGTAAGATATGCTAAGGCAATATTTAGACAAAAATCTACAGGATGGCTGCACACTATCGCGTCGCAGTTTTTGGGCTATCTCTTGGCTGTAGCTTTGCGAATCGGTTTAACTCCTTTTTAATATGAAAATTGCAATAATTTTCTACGGAGAATTTCTTTATACAATTTGTAGGATGCTTTTGAGATTTTTATTAAAGGCTTGGAAGATGCGCCCAAAATAACCCTTGGCACGCAACATTATTCAAGCTCTTTCTGGTTCATTTTCAAACTGAAAGCGGTTTTCTCGCTTTTTTTGAGAAATTTAAGCTTTAACACATTCTCAACGAAGGCATTTTTCGCTTAACGGGGCTAGCGTGCTGCTATCACACCACACTTGGAAATCCTGGTGCTCAGCTGATTTCCCCTACCGTTCGGCTAGGGGCATGAAGACCGTTAGTCATAAGTGCCCTCGTGGGCCTTCGAAAGATCGAACCTGTGCGACGACGATGTAAGGTTGAAACACAAGGAATAGAATTTGTAGAAAGAACAGTCGATAAATGGATTCCATTTTTCGAAAACCCAAAAATGACTTGTCTTTATCAGATAGTAAAACTGATTTGTCTTTATCAGCCGATGAGTAAGTAACGTAAAAACTCAGCTTCTTTGCCTCTTTAGATTAGATTTAGAGCCCCTTTCGAAATCGGTTTTTGTCTGGAGTCTAATTAACTTTAACTGTTTGAATTTTTCAAACCGTTTTGATCGGCTATATAATATACTTTATTCAGAAAACTTTCTTTACAGAAATTTTATGAAACTTTTATAGGAATCGGTTCTAAGTGAAAGTTTAATGCTAAAATTTGGAGCCATTCCAAGTTGGAACTTTCAAGGTTTAATAGAATAATCGAAGATTTTGTTCTTCTGTTCTTCTGTTCTTCTGTTCTTCTTTTTCTTGTTGTTCTTGTTCTTCTTTTTTCAGGTTCTTTTCTATACGCTTCACTCACAGAGCCACACCTGGCTAATCTCTCTCCAGGAACATCAACTCTCTTGATGTTGGTCAGTTTTTAGGACCGCACAAAACGGTTTCCATCAATTATCGGTTTGTTTTTTTTTTAATTTATATTTTAGGTTTTTCCCTTCACTCTAGCTACGTTTTATTGGCTGCTTCTGGATCATCCATCAAGTTTAATGAAAAAGTGCTTCAAGGTCGTCAAGGTCCAACTGAGGATCGTCAAGGGTACACAGCAAGGCGAGCAGTAAAATCGAAGAGTCTCATTGAGAAAATTGGCGTCATAAAGGCTTGATTTTTTTAGCTTAAAAGCAACATTTTTCTAGCCCTTCCTTCGATTCCTTCTCCCAATGATCGTTGTTTACTTAGCCGAAGTGAAAGGGCGGTGCGGAAACACACGGGAGATCGTCCACTGTATGGTGGAGAAAACCTTGAACAATACGGATTCTCCTAGTGCTGAAAATTGATTCCCAGCAACATTTTGGCGTTTTGAGTGAGATTTGTTAGATTTCGAGTAGTTGTTTTGGAATTTCCCCAAATGGCCCAAGGTTTTGATTTTTTCGAGAAAATTTTGATTTAGTTTTTTCTTGTCAAACTGTCAAAGTCTTGTTAAAGTTCTAACGATGAGCTAAACATTTTTGTAATTCACGGGAATCAATTTTCAGGAGCAGGAGAAACTCCACTCCGACTCTCATTTTACATTTTTTAGTTGATTTATGCATCCCCTAGCGGAGACGCGTTCCAAAATTTTTTCGAGACACTATTGGAAGGTCTCGGGGTCAATGCTAACCTCAAACTTGGGTAATTAAACCAAAGAGTGAGGTCTCTGTCGCGGTATGGAGACGAGCCGTGTGCCAGATGCCGCTTTTTCCTATGAGACGCACGAAAGGTACGCACAGTCGTGTCGTCTTGCGTCTCTGCGAGCTCTCGCGTGCGCGCTGGCGACCGCAGATTTCGGCCGTCTCTCCAGCCGCAAACTCTCTTACGACCATACCACGTTGAAAACACGGCTTAGTTTCTTTATTCTCGGAGCTTTACAGTATACAACTTACAAGTTGTTGTTGGGTAGCGGGATTCTTTCATTACATTTCAAAAATTGTCGCAAATCTCCACATTGACATTGATCCTCAACATTGCGTCTTCATTAATGAAAACGAATGTAGAGATGCTGAATCTGACTACTAATGAAAAGACGAATTTGTGATCAATTGTCTCTTAGAGTACGGTAAGTGGGTAAGCAAAGCAGCAGCTTTTTGTGTTTTTTTTTTGCCGCCATACCTAAAAGAAGCATTTGATCAAAAGTTAGTTATTTAACAAAGTTTGATTTCTTTTTCAAAAACCAGCGTTTATTTGACATTGAGGGCATCCAGGGGTACGGTAACTGAAGCGTGTTTAAGAGAACAGGGCTCTATTCCTGAGTAAGACAAGAAAAAAAGTTATAACTTTGCGCAAAATGATTATTTTTCATTATTTTCTGAACTAAAATGCTTAGAAAGGATTTTAGAATAAAAATTACTAGACAGAATTTTTTCTTTAGTGGACTTTTTTCAATGTCGAAGCCTTCAAACCTTGAGATTTTGAGATTTTCATACTTTCCCCTTTCTAAAATTTGAGTAATTCTAACAAATTTTTTATAACTTACAATAATCGAAAAGAAGCTGGAAGTGTCTATTTTTAGAATATTTAAAAGTAAGCAAATTGGTCAGAGGTGAAAGATTTTATGGCCGTTTTATGAACTTGAGTTTTGGCTTCTTTTGCGTTTTTTGAAAAAGCCCATCTTCCAAAAAAATGTCAATGGAATTTAAAAAGTGATATCGATATTTTGATTTAGCCCACTCTTTTTTACCAAATGGTAGGTATAATATCAATGTTCATCAGAACCGAGTCTTTCCCCTTATTTCGAGCGGATGTGCAGCGTTCAAAAAGATATGTCTCTTATACATCTACTGATTAATTTCAGGTATTCCGAGCCGAAATCCGAATGCAGCGCTCATCATCAAAGTTCTCTACCAATCCAATTTTTGTCGAGAGCGTCTATTTATCCTCTTACTTTACATACTTTACAAAGTCTGAAACAATCGATTTCACCGAACTTCCAAAGGAGTTTTTTGAATGTAAGCATCGAGCCAATTGGGCCACGGATCGGCTCGGCTACAAGAAGGGGGAAATACATTGGATGTTCGCGAAAACGATTTAGCTCTCGATCGATCATTTATCTCGTGCATCAGTACGATCCATATGGAGAGTATTTGCTTTGCATGAAATATAAGTGAATAATTAGTTTTTTGGGATAAGTAATACTTATATATGTGCACAAAGGTCAAAAATGATTATAAAAATTTTGTTGATGCCATTGAGCAAAATCATAAAATTCAGCTTGAAGCTGTCTTTTTAGATGTCTTTTTAGAAGGCTTTTGATACCATTTCTCATTCTCTTCTCAAAGTTAAACTGTTAGCGTACCAAATTAATCCATGGATTGTAAATTGTATCATGAACTTTCTTGAAAATAGGTCACTCAAAGTTTTAGTTCTTGTTTCCCTCTCCAATCCTCTCTTCTCAATTAAGCTTTTTAGGACATGCAAGAGGCCGGTGAGGAGCTCTTTGATAGTGGAAACCCAGCGGAAGCTGAGGTTAATGCTGCCTTTCGGCAAGTAAGTGTTTCTCAATCTAGAGGGTGTTCAAGAATTTTGGTAGAATTTACTGCTTATTTTCAACACTTTACTCAGAAGCTCAAAATTAGCAATTCTATTGAACTTCCAATAGAATTGCTCCAAAACTGAGCCTCTGGGATACGGCTCCTTGTGACCAAATTTTGAACCTAAAGAATTATTTTAATAATGACTACCCTATTATGAATGAAACATTTGTAAATACTTAAATTATAAATTTAGAAAACCTAAACTCTTTGTTCCTTTTTTGAATAGTAATATTTATGTTTAAAAATTTGGTCACAAGAAGCCGCATCTCAGAGGCTTTCGAGTTTTGGAGATTTCAAGTTCTATACAACTGCTGATTTTGAGTTTTTGAGCAAAGTTTCGGAGTAAAGTGCTGAAAACAAGCAGCAAAATTCTACCAAAAAACTTTTATGGGGAATGGTTAACTCTAGCTACGCACTAGAGAAAAAGTGCCCGTAATTTTTGAAGACCTCATAAACTTTTTCTTGAGTATGTCTTGGCAACTACATTGAACTAGCCTAATCGACTGTCTAAAATATTAAAATTCCTTTGATTTAACACTTGTGAAACTTGCCAATTGCCAAACTTCTCCAACAAGCACCCACTTGCTGGGTCGGCTGTGACAGCGCACAAAGCACACAAACGAACGGGGAGAGGAAGGAGAGGGGAAAGAGTGGGGAAGGAGAGGGGAGGGGCTGATTGGACCCCTTCCCCCAGAAAGGGGCGGGCTCTCTAGTCCCCTATAAAAGCGGAATTTTTGATTGGATGCCCAGAAATATCCCCATTCGTAAACGGCTACCACATATATTTACATACGAGCCGGAAAACCCGCCTATCGACCCACCTTTGCAAGTTTCACAGCCGACCCCAGCAAGTGGGTGCTTGTTGGAGAAGTTTGGCAGTTGGCAAATTTCACAACTTTTATTGGAGAAATATCTGAAATTCATAGTCTTGATTCAACAATTTCATTTCGTTAAATTCAGATTTTACTCATGTGAGATTTTACCCAAAAACACGAAAATCCTGGCTACAGACCTCTATGTTTCTATGTACTACCCAACTCTATAATCCTACAGTCAAACTTCAAGACAATGGATCGCACGAGCACAAGAACTTTTTTTGTTATAAACATTATGCTTTACATTCTCAAAAGCTCTTATGGTTCGTTTACATTCTGATTCTTTACATTCTCAAAAGCTCTCGTAAACAGATTCGTTATATTAAAGCTTTGACAAGGTTTGAGCAACTCACAGAGAGTATTGAGAGCTCATTTCCGATTAATTGACCAGACATCCATCAGCCATTTTCTTTTCACTTAAATTATTCGTGAATCTTTCGTTTATCAATTTTCGATTGTGGATGGATGAGAAAGAACCTTCGTGTTATTGGTTTGTTACCTAAAACACGCATTTTATTGGAGAGAGCATGTTTTTAAAAAATGCATTTATTCAGTACGAATAATGTGATAAAAATCAAGGCAATTTACTCACTCAACCCAATGAACAACTCAATGACTTTCGGAGGGAGGACAAAAATTTAACAAAATCCTAACAATGATGGCAATTTTTATAAGTCCCTCATTTGAATTAAAGGAAAAATAGCAGTGGATTAGAAGGCAGATTCGGAAAAGAAGATTGAGAAAAGACTCAAAGTTTGGTGCAATAAAAATACCAGAAATCTAATCAGATTAGAATTTTGACGTTGGCCAATTCTAATCTGCATTGCAGAAAAAAGGTTGGCGCCAGGATGTCGGATCAAGGCTAGTCAGAAATAAAAACAGATAAAGTTTATTATCAAATCGTCAAATTTTAATAATGCTAAGCAATTTAGAATAAAAAAAATGGCTTATACACTAATATTACGTTTGACAATTTTATCTATTAGGGTGTTTTGAGCAATGAACCGTTCGTGACTCATACAAAAAGTTATACTGGCTTTTTCTTAGTGGATTTTGTTATTCACTTTGATTCTCGTAACAAGTCAAATTTAAATCATGTTATTCACTTCAAAATATTGCAAAACTGATTAGTGATAACTGGATAAATGATTTACAGCTTGTAAACTATCAAAAAAATTTGTCTTAATCAGTTTAGGATAAAGATTTAATCAAAAATAGCAAGTAAATATGGAATATAGGTGGAAAACTTTTCTAAAAGTCACTTTCAAGTCAACAAATTTTATCAAGCTAGCTTTCGAATGCATTTCTCAAGAGCGATCTGCCTATATCTGCCTTTTGATTGGTGACTTGAGATGATAAAAAAGAGCACTTTAAGACTTTTCATACCATGACTAGTCTGAATATAAGCCTTATTTCCAAACAAACAAGGTGAAAGCTTTTCAGTATTGTTTCCAGTCCTTCATTTTTGAATGATAGCGTCGGGAAATTTCCTATAAACCAGTGCCATCTTTTAGACTTGCGTCAGATAGGACGGCTCAAAACTTTTTTTTCGGCTCTTCCTGATAAAAGGCAGAGAATTTGGGTTATTTGCTTTTATATACAGTAGGGTCCAAAAGTTTGGAACAATCACCTTCCGGCAACTTCAACTCGATGTAACTTGCGTTAAATACATCCAATTTTGTTACTTTAAAAGCTATTTTGGTTGCATTTTTTGTGAACTTTTTGAATGTCTACTTGATTTTATTTGATATTTGATCTTTTTTTTTTGTCTTGCTCTTTTACTTGGAACACCCATTTTTTAGGGGTCCAAAAGTTTGGAACAATTTCAAAAATAACAATTTATTTAGCAATTAACCGGCAAAATTCAGTATTTTGTGGTGTATCCTTTTGCTTCAATAACAGCTGCGCAACGATTTGGCATTGAATTAATCAAATTGTCAATGATTTGCCTTGGGATCTTAGTCCATTCCTCCTCAAGCGCCTTCATGAGTTCGGATGTTTTTGTGAAGTTTCTGGTTCGGATTTGTCGGTCCAAATGCTCCCAAAGATGCTCTATTGGATTCAGATCAGGGCTTTGAGCCGGCCATTGAAGCACATCGACGTTTTTTTGTTGAAGCCATTGCTTAACACGCCGGGCCGTATGCTTCGGATCGTTATCGTGCATGAAAGTGAAGTCGTTGGCCAAGTTGTTTCTGCCATGTGGAAGCATATGGGTCTGCAAGATGTTTTCATAAACATCTACATCCATAATACCATTGATTCGGACAAGTGGACCGACACCGTATCGTGAAAAACAACCTAATTTCAAATAAGCTCCTTTGATAATGGAGGTAACAAACCCCATATGAGAACTGATTCACCGCCGTGTTTGACTGTTGGAATTTGATACTTTGGATTGTTTCTTTGATTGATTGGACGTCTAATGTATCGAATTCCATTGGTGGAAAGGAGCTCATATTTGCTTTCGTCGCTCCACAATACAGCACTCCAATCATCAGCCGACCAGTCTTTGTACTTCTTGGCAAACTCGAGCCGAGCCTTCACGTTCTTGCGGGAAATCAACGGCTTTCGAGACGGACGACTTCCTTTGAGTCCTTGTCTCCTAAAAAGCAATATTTTCTTGCTTTTTAAATCATAAAACTACTTTAAGATGCGCTTAGCCGTCGTTTTGGAGAGCGAAACTCCATAGCTTGACTCGGCGTCTCGACGTAGATCAGCTGAATTGACGCGTCGATTCTTCTTAAATGGAAGCACAAGTGTCCTCTCATCACGCTCATCCAGTTTAGCTGGCCTTCCCTTTGTTGCTGCTCGTTTCACATTTCCGGAAACCTTCCATTTGTTATAAATCTTGGTTACTGCTGAATGGGTGACACCGAATGTTGTGGCGACTTCTTGACGGCTCTTTCCTCGATTTACTTCAGCCACAATAAGTTCTATAACATTCTCCGTCAAATTTGAACGATTTGGCATCTTAAAATTAAAAATGTATTGATATTTATGAAATTGTTCCAAACTTTTGGACCCCTAAAAAATGGGTGTTCCAAGAAAAAGAGCAAGACAAAAAAAAAGATCAAATATCAAATGAAATCAAGTAGACATTCAGAAAGTTCACAAAAAATGCAACAAAAATAGTTTTTAAAGTAACAAAATTGGATGTATTTAACGCAAGTTACCTCGAGTTGAAGTTGCCGGAAGGTGATTGTTCCAAACTTTTGGACCCTACTGTACACTATTGAGTGAAAGTGAATCCTTGATGGATATTATAGTCTGAAAACGACTTTTCCTTGTTAGATCCTGAGACAATTTTACTAAAAATCATCGAACTTTAGTAGTAAAACAAACAAACACACAAAAAAAGCAATTTTTGGAAAGACGTGCAAAATTTTAGTTCATTATTCTTCTTTAATTGATCGATTTTCAATTTTCTCAAAATCGAGCTCAAGTGTTCAAATCGAAATCACTGTGTGTTTTTGGGAAAGTAGTCAAATGAGCGCCAAAAATTGAACGCCGATCATTTGAGCGCCAATGATTCGGCGCGCGCTCATTTCTCATAGCGCCGTGTCAAAAATGACCGAAAAACGATCATTTGAGGAGCAAATGAAAAAGGCCTAAAAACGTTCATTTGAGCGTCGCGTCAAAAATAAATGAAAAACGTTCATTTCAGCCCGACTAGACTTTAATATTTTTGCTTTCTACGCTGATTTTGCATGTTTTTTTGGGTTTTGCTTCTGTTTTTACACTTTTTCACTCATTTGACCTAGGGCACGGCAGTAGGCACAGGATGCGCGGAAAATTTTTTTAGATTAGTTCGTATTTAAGGTTTTTTTATGAAAATGTATAAATTTGCTAGAAGATGTGTAAATGAAAATATTTTATGATATCTTTCCCCAATAGCATGCATGTTTTTTTACCGATTTTTTGCCATTTTCGTCTACAATTTGCTTATAGTTAACATATTTCTTTGTTTAGGCTCGTGAATTGCGCAAGAAGCGGCAACACGACGCAACATCTGGAGTCAAAATGAGGTAGTGTTTTATTCTTTGTTTTTTAGGCGTTTTTATGTGTTTTTATAATTGAATATTGTATTTTTATCTTCAGGTGTTGACATAAATGCGTGTTCGCATCAAGAAGCTCTTCTCGACGCGACTACTCATCGTGGCTGCTTCGAATTCAACATCTAGAGTTAAATATTAAAGTAACGTTTTCTTCGTTATTTGTTTTGGTTTATTTTGTTACAAAGAGTTATTTTTTAACTTTAGATGATCGCAATTTCACAACGAGCGAAAGGGTTGATTTATGGCAATGAAATGTTCGAGTAGAGGAAGGATTAACTACTAAAGAGCTGAAAAGTATCTTACAGGTAAGGTTTGATTACATTATGCTACTTTTTAGCAAGTTACATTCTTAATATATACTACTTTAGGTGCAAAATAGCAGGCTGCAAAGACCGGGTGCGCTACAATGAATCGATTGTCGCAAAGATTTCTTCGCACATTGTACAAATTTGTGAACCTTGAGTGTATTTTTGTGAGCCCCCTATACCTACCACTTTGAGCCACTTAAAGTCTTTTAGAAATTTGACATAAAGCGACTTTTTTTTCGGACACCCTGTATCAAGATCAAAAAGGAATTCCGAAGTATTTATCGGAAAAGGCCAATTCTTTGAGCCATGGATTTTTAGTTGTCGGCGAGCCAATTGCTTCAAACTACCAAGATTCACAGATAGCTTCACGGATTCAAGATTTTTATGCGTGGGAGCCGTTAAAACTTAGCTTCGAATATTAGCCGTTAAAACTTAGCTTTTTCTGCTATTTCGGCCTTACGACTTTGTTTCACATTGAACTTGTGGTCTCGTAACTAAAAATGATGACAGATTGTTTTGCGTCAAAACCGAAGATTTCCTACGAGAAAGGCATTCGACTTCTACCATTAAAACGGGCATAAATAATACAAAATAATGGTAAATGATTTGATGTTGTTAACTGAAGAAAAATTTCATTTCAAAAAACGTGCCAAGTCATACCCACCAACCCAAGATTTTGGTGTTGGGCTGTTCAATTTAAATAGTTTTTGTACCAATCGATAATAGCTGAACTCTAGAGGCTTTTGTGTCCTTGTAAAAAGTTGTACAGCATAATGTGTCGCAGCTCTCCAGATGATGGATTTTCAATAGCTAGGATTCTCAATAACAAAATAAAGTAAAATTTCAAAAACCAAATATATGAAAAGTGAAAGTTTATTGTTTCCTCAAGAGTGAATGTTCACTAACCTATTTTCCACAAAACCCTCTCCCTCATGTTTTTTTACATCTCTGGGATTTAATTTGAAAAAATGTGCCAAGTCATATCCACCAACCCAACAAGTTGGACAAAAATACCATATTTATTCTAATAGAAGATTCGTAACCGGTGTTTTTATTTATTTTATTTTTCAAACCTCTCCTAGGGAGTGTTTTTATTAGAATAAATACGAGAAGTACTTAGGTATTTCAAAAATTTTCCTATTTTATTCCAATGACTCACACAGATCTCTCTTTTCATCTGGCAAATAGGCTTTTTATGAAATTTTTTTGTTTAACTTTTCTCAAGGTCATTTGAAAGATTGATATAAAAAATGTTTTGCAGTCAAAAGGTGTTCCACTAGCAAATATTGCTTAAAATGGAAAGATTTATTTACCTCTCAGCTTTCATTTTATTGAGTATTTCAAGTGTGAAAGGTTTGTCTTTATTAAAAAGTTTTGAAGTTTGAATTAAAAGTATTGAAGCTCTTAAAAAGCTGTCCTAGCCTAACCTATCTAACTTACCAGTTAGTGAGATAACAGTTAAATAACGACAATTACAATAATTTTCTTTTCTGTTTGATTTTATTAAAAAATTTAGCTTTTATACTATTATATATGCTTTATAAACTGGAAAAATTTGAAATCCCATCAAAAATTAGAAGCTAATTTCAGCTGGATGCTCAGAATGCAAGAAAAGTGATCCACCGGGTGTGGAAGGGTTCAACAAAGATAAAACAGGGTGAGTGAGTGAAAAACAAGGCAAATAAAGAAATGGATCCCTTTAGAAACAGTTCCGCTGGTTGTTTGATTCGTTCGCTCATTTGCAATCAACCAAATTACGTGGTGAGATTTGAATGAAAATAAACTGACACTCACTTTCCTCAGATTTGTTTAGTATTACATTTCCAATATGATAACATTTCCAATAGTTAACCTAAATCAATAACAAAGCTTGACTTATTAGGGAACTGATAACAATTACACATAAATCACTCAAGAATCAATAAAATGTGCTTCAAGACGACAGAAACTATTTATTTAGATCTACAAATCGCCTAGTGGCACCGTGGGTCAAGCTGATCCATCTTTAGTCCTCGTGTGTAATGAGAATACTCAATGGGAGACTCGTGATGAGAAATGGATTGTTGAAAGCGTCGATTGCCACAATACTACTGAAATGGTTATTTATTTCTCAACCAACAACAATTTCTCTTGACCTTCTAACCCGCCGGCTGCCATCTTCGCCTTTACAAGTCTAGCTCTTGCCGATGTGAATGCAAAATTGAAATTTGCAAAAAGTGCCAAGCTGAAGACAACATTAACTTTTTCCACATTTGGAACAACGGAGACCCAAAGCTTTGAACACGGTCGCCTTTCCAAAGTGCTCGAAATTGCTCTGAAAAAGCTGATACGAACAATTGTGAATGAGGACAAATCGGCTACGATTCAACCATCGGCTCAACGACTTTCCACTTTGTTTGAGGAGAGCACGCTTAGTAAAGGTGACTTCAAGAATGTTTAAAAAAGTAGTAAATAATAGTTTGATCTTCTGAACTTAAACTTTCTAATTTAGGCGCCCTTCAATTGGATTCTGCTATGATGAAGGCACGCTCAAAGCAATACAGCAGTGAACAGGTTAGATTCATAAGGGAAGGTCAAGCTGGTGGGGTCGATGACATGAGCCATATAGCATTCGACGCAGAATTTCACGCTGATTCCGCATCTGTTTTCCGTTTTTGCAAAATGGCACTCTATCAAAAGTCAAAAGCGCTCAAAGTTTTGTATGGAATTTTAAAAATCATCCCTCGAGTTTACAAGCAGATTTCTCAGAGACTTTACAGAGCAGTGCTGGCCCAGTGGTAGTTGGATAGAATCTAAGGCAAACCCTTCTGGATTCGGGGCCGCAGTTTAGTTTCTTTTGCTTTTTTAGAGGTAATTGATCTCCATTTCAAATACAAGTCTTTTTGAAACTACTTCTCATACAACTACTTTTAATTATTAGCATTAAACCACAATCATTTAAATCTATTGGGTTGGGGAGAATGCGTCGGCGCCGAAAATGAAAAAAATGTCTAAAACTTCTATTCGACTTCGTCAAATAATATGCGTTTGATATGAGTAGAATGGTTAACTAATTCTCTACAAAATCACATTTAAAAGAAAATTCAAACAGCGCCTCCGCTCAAGAAAAAGCCATTTTTTCACAAAAACTACAAACTGTGATCTAGAAAAAACCATTGGTGGGATCTTCCTGCAAATTTGGCAACTTAAGTAATTCAATGTGCTCTATCTTTTTTATATAAACACCAAAGAAGGTTTATGTGAAAGAAACTGTTCAAATGATGAGTCGGACTCTTTGCCATTTTAACCAGCTGCGTTTGGAAGTTCATAAACTCCACGAAAGAAAAGCTTTGTGGAATCTCTCAAAAGTCATTTTGTAGAGAAATAGTGGATCCTTTTGATGAAACCAAACGTATGTTTAAAGAAGGCTTTATGTGTGCAAAAAGTCCCTTTAAAGTTGGGCGCCGACTCATTCTCCCCAACCCAATAAAACATCAAGGCTTCACCACATTGATGACATTCGTGAAATGGGCGAGTTTTATTCGATACTTCAAACGATGCTTGTTTCAACTTTGATTTTTTACCCTGTGAGGATACAAATTGGCTCGCTTTTATGTCTCGTGCCTGTCGTAGCTGCAGTTAAGTTAGAATCGACCAATGCCAAATCGACGAATGTCATCAATGTGGCAAAGACTTGATGTTTTAGATTTTAATGGTTATTGTTTAATGTTAAGAATTAAAAGTAGTTGTATGAGAAGTAGCTGGACCGCCAAATCAGACTTCGACTATAGGTACTTAATAGTTATTTAGGAAAGAAAAATTGTAAGCCATTCAAACCATATATTTTCTTTAATAGGTGTTGAGCGGTGAACGCACCGTACAAATCTTGTCGACGGACTTACATCGAGTTCTGTTGAGAGTGGCGTTTCACTCGTTGACTCCGCAACTCCTCGCGCACATGGTCTCCTACAACTATCCGCTCAGTCGGCACTGTGCTCAGCGACTTTTCGACGCCGTCATCTACGTGTTGCAAGATGTCGGCGAACGGCTGGATCGACTGGACATTGTTGTGAAGAGGGGCACGCTCAGTGTCATCAAATACGCGGTCACCCTATCAAACAGCTCGAGTCTCAGCAAGAAGCTGATCGTCGAGCTGCACGAGGAGTGCTTCTATGCGGTGGAAAGGCCCGAGCACAAGGCGTCGCTGAAGCGTCGAAACCCGGTGGGTTAGCAAAAAAATGTTATGGGCTTCTCTTATAAGATCCTGCTATTATTTTTTGTTTTAATTATTATATACTTTAAGCATTCACACTGGATCATATATTGGGTTGGTGAATTGAAAACTGCCCGCTATTGTCATATGGCACAGTTTGAGCACTTTCTTCAAAAGAAACGCATTTTGGTGTCAATGGAAAAGTTGTAGAGAATCAAAAATTAAGCTTATATCCAAATTTGCAGAACGATTCAAAAACTGGTTTTCAAGAAATGCCAAATTTACGAATTTTCACAAAACTTGCATTTTAAGCGAAACTACTAAGTGTATCTTTTTGGAAATTTGGCTATAAGCCTCATTTTTGATTCTCTACAACTTTTCTTTTGACACCAAAATGGGTTTCTTTTGAAGAAAGTGCTCAAACTGGGACATCTCCAGTCCTCGATTTTTGAGTCTCACACTTGTCCCACACACAAACCAAAATCCTACTACGAAAGAGGAATCCGCAAATTGCCTGTAAAATGGGCAGAAGTCGTCAATAATAATGGAAATTATTTGGAATGAATTCATGGTTTTATGTTGAAGAACTTTGAGTTCAAAGTCCACAGTTTTCGATTCACCAACCCAATAGCTTTGATCTACCGAGCACCCAATTCCTTACAGCTTTAATAATGATCTCTATAGAAAACAGTAGTTTTTACAGCCGGTGTTTGTTTTTGATTCCCAAAAACTTCCTTGATAAACTTTTTCTACCTAAAGTCTACTTAGACTCAAAGTTCTTTTGTGCTAACTCTGCAAAGAAAAGTCTGTAGACCACAATTGATCAACGTGGAAGAGAAAGTACCAAAAAAATTTTAGGTAGGCGTGTTCGAAGCGTTACGCGAGAAATTCCCGCGGTTCGCCGATCGCTACATGATGGAGGCTGGTCTGTTCATTCGCGATCTGGCAAAAGCCGTGGAATTGCGCGGAGAGGCAAAATCGCTTTGGAAGCGAACGGTCACTTGGCATGCCGACGAGAAGCTAGTATGCAAGATGGCTTTCTAGAGTTGAACGAACGAATTATTCAAGCTATACAAAAAAAATTTTCAATTACATAAAAAGAACTTTTTCTTTAGATTTGTGTTAGACTGTATTTTTTTAATTTTCCGGTGCTCTGTTATTTCTATAAACAATGAGAAAGATACATAAGCAATCAAAAACAAGGAGGGGCTTTGAAAAAAGAACGGTTCAGAGACAAACGGGAAATTTTTCACCGGCCAGGTGCGGTTAGTTTTGACTAGAATTTTTAGAGGAATCCAGCCAGATTTGGGTCAAAAATTGATCCCAAAAATTCTGGCATAGCGACGCCGAGGAGAGGCGAAGCCGGTTCCGTCCCTCACCGCTCCTTCCCCTTTTCGGGTTGCGAAAGGAAACACCTATCTATCGGGGGCATGTGCCAGATGGAGGGCGATTACGATGCGGTTAAATTTGTCTCTACAAAACTGCTCGATTGGCGCTATCCATTTTGTCGAGTCTTCTATATCTCATCTCAAATCTGAAGGAAATTTTGTTGAAAGAACGTTTCGCAAAGAAATCTACGCAATTTTGAATATAAAATTTATCGATTACCAGATATTTAGGTGTTAAATAAGATTTAGAAAATCGAGGCTTTAATTTTGTTTAGATTTTTAATCCGGTTTATCAATCCGTTTCTGAACACACAATTCTGGAACTTTTTAACATTCTTGTTGTTGATTGCATATTTTCTAAACCAATCGAATTTTTCATTAGACTTTGTTCTTCTTGATTGCACCGTTTTCTAAAAGATGCGCTTGATTGCAGTATTTACGGTATGTCATTTATCAAACGTTTTTTTTTGTCTTTGCATTGGAAAAGTTTACATAAACGGTTGCCAACATCATGCTTTATTGTTAGGACTTCATTTTTTCCGAATTTCTTTAAAAGTTGTTTACATTTTGAGCACTTTCAGATGTTTAATTCTCTTTAGAGCTCAAAAAAGTTGAGTAAACGTTCTCATTTCCGAGAATCTCATCTCTATAATTGTTTCCATTTCTCAAAAACTCTGCATCAGATTGGGATGAAATTTTGGCGTATAATCAACAAAACTTCAATTGTTATTAGAAAAAATATATGAGAAAAAGTTAGGTTTTAGTTTTTTTCAAAAGTTCGTCTAAAGACGCCGCCATTTCATACTCCCCAATCCAATAATATTATCTAACTACAAGCCTGAGTATTCAACTAACGAAATTGTGAAGCACATAGAAAGAGCAAGCAGTAGCAGCAAAACTAATTTGCTCTGTATTACGAATTACTAATGTGCTTTTCCTTGAATTCACTAGACGTGCGCTGCTTAAATGAATAACAAAACCAAGTTTATTCAATACAGATGGGGTATAGCGTGTGAAAATGTTTCAACGAAGCTCAAAGAAACAATGGGTTGACTCAGAGACAAAAAGGAATCACTTTGTGGAAGTATCTCGAACAAAAGAAACCCTCTTTCACAAGACAATTGAGAGAAAACTTTCGCAAATAGGGAATGAGGCGTCCTTTTATACGCGTGCGAGTGCGACATTGTTTAAGGTATGTTATTTCTGGTGTCTTATTGAACTGCGGCAGTTTTTTCTGGTGACTTGTCGTCACAAGCAGCCAATGATGAGGCTCATTACTTGAAAACTTTCTCCAAACTGATCATTGACCCAGCTGGCAGACCTTTGATATAAGTTTGTTCAGGAAATGAACTCGAGTCTTTCCCAGTTTTCAAATCAAACCACTCGGATAGCCGATTTCCGTTAAACGCTAACATTCTCGCCTCAAAATTCTCGTTTATCACCATTAGCGTGTTTTGCAGGTCAGGATTGACATTTATGTTTGTCTCTGGCTCAAAATACTTCCGCAAAAGATCGGCTTCAACTCGACGAAACTTCAAATCCAGCGCAATACACGGCACTTTTTCTCCACTCTCATAATTTGAGGGATAGTCAAGCAAAATCAACAATCCATCCCCTTGATCGGTTTTAAAAACGAAATTCTTAAATAGAAAATAGTTGACTTTGAGCGGGGAAAACTGGAGAAATTTCATTCGTTTCTCATGCAAAAACGTGAAAACAGTGCTCGAGTTGACGAGCAATTGATGGAAAATGTCAAGAAAAAGGAAATAGTACTCCAAGTAATCCCGCTCTTCGTCGGTGGTACAGTCATAAATCGAGAGTCTCATTTTTTCCGGGTATGAGGCGAATTTCCAGCCGATCTTTTCATATGATCTCTTCAATGGATCAAATGACTCAAGAGGACACTTGGGTGCATGCGTACAAGTGCGACGAGGCGGGTTCCTTAACTGGAAACCGTAGCCCGGGATCGGCAAATCCTTTGCATCTTCATTCACTAACTTCTCACTTCTTGGCAACGCCCAATGCAACGTACCTGTTTACTCATTGTGATCTCCCCCATTTTCACGAGATTCTCCGAGATTTTCTTCATCGCCTCGATTACTTTGAAGAGATCGATTGGCTCCAAGCCAGTGAGATGCAGTTCGTCGTGCTCGGGCAACCTCTCGTACCCAGCTGCTCCTCGCGCTCCAGAAATCAAAATCTCACGTTCTCTGACGTTTAGCCGATATCCATCAAAAGTCATCACATTTAGAAGATCTTTTCTAACAAATCTTTGAAGTTCTTGATGCACCTCGTCAATGAAGAACCAAGTCTCGTGAGTGGCTTCAGAAAAGTAGGACTTGAAATAGATTCGCGTGGTGTACCGACTTCGTTTAAAGTCTTCCAATTTAGCCAACACTTTAACGCTTTCCTGATAGTTACTCCAAGGTGAGAGCGAGATTTTCACAGACGATTCGAGGAAATTGAAAAACGAGTAAAGACACTCGACAAGGCAGTAGAAGTCGTTGATGATCATCAACTCGAAAAGCTCCTCGATATTCTCCGAGTTCTTCACCGGGCTTGAATATGTGCAATTCCCTTGAATCTTCCCGTAGAGTTCTTCCCATTCGTGGAATTTGTGAATTTTATCGACATTTCTGCTAATAATTTTTGGAACGTTTTGATAGAAATTCTCCTTTTGCTCATCGCTGAGACTCAGGAATTTCTCAAGCAAAAGTGGCACAATTTTTGCCTCGAATAACGCCGAGCTTGCGTCTTTTTGAGTCAGTTCTTCGATGAATGGCCCATAGCTGAAACGATTGGACGAAGAAAGGGAAAAAGAAAGGGATGAAAAGCTGGAGAGCTCATCAACTTCCACAGCAATTCTCTCAAATTGTCCATCGAAACCGATTGGACGCAAAAGTTTTGTTTGGCTTTCTTCGATTCGAGGCAGAGGATCGAGCTCGCTGATAAAGAGATTTTCCTGAAATTTCTTTGCTCTATTGTTTATTGTTCAACTAATTACCGATTTTATCCTCTGGATTTCCTCAAAAATCTCCTTGGCGTTGGGCCGGTGGTCACGATTGAAATTTGTACACCTAAGTGATTGAATCTATACAATAAAGAGTTGTGAGCTAGTTTTTATTACATGCAAAGAATGCATTACATGCAAAGGCCAACTGGCCAAAGCCATATCTAGCCAGGCCTGGTCCGTGGCTCGATCTGGACTGACTTAATCTAGTCTAAAATTTTACACAACTATCCCCCAATCCCACTCCGAGGGGGTCACCCTGAGCTTTCTTGGAGGAATCACCCTGACCTCAAGCCATGACGAAGATCTGCTGCCGTCTTGGGGAGCCTATACCCCGAATCTCCACGTTTTAGAGTCTTTCAAATAAAACCAGATCTAAGTTAGGCTAGACCCTAGGTCATTAGCCTAGTTTAGTTTCATTGACCTAGTCTAGGTTGGTCTGATCTGGCTTGTTACTCAATTTCAAGCCAAGCTAATTGGAAGTTGAAAATATCACATGATTAAACGTAATCGTTTCTTTTTCTTGGCCTGAAAATTTAACAATACGTTCGGAATCAGCTTAAAATTCTCCGTCGAATGGTATAGATCGTATAGAATTTGGCCTGCTCAGCCAGTTGAGCTTCCCTTGTTAGTTCTCAACCGATAGAATCCCCTGTATGCAAAAGACCATTAAAAGCGTGCAAATTCGTAGATCAATAAGCCTTAAATTCTAACCTGTCGACAAGTTCCTGAATGTCTGACTGACATTGTGGTGACTCGAGTTTCGTGAATCTCTTTAGAATGATGTCAATCAGAAAGGTATCCCTATTGAAGCAACCCTGCCCATCGTAAATAGCCTCATAATTGTAAGCCGAGTACACAATGCTGAAATTTTAGAAAGTCGTTGATTTTGCTAAAAGATAACCGTCTCTCGATGATCTCCCACAAGATGAGCCCCAAGCTGTACACGTCGTTTCGATGTGAGTTCTAAATTGACACCAGGACTTGTCCAGGTCAATGATTGGACTTTTGCCTTGGTAGATCATTTTCTGGCATTTTCAACTTTCTAAGCTTACTTCAGGATCGGCTTTCATTTGATCTGGAACGGCTTTGGTTCCGTCGAATTGCGGAGGACTCGTGTATCTCGTTGTTGGCCCCAGCGATCCTGTACCGGTTTGCTCGATCACTTTCACCAAACCGAAATCCCCGAATTTCAATGTGTAATTCGCCATACAACCCATGACAAAAACGCTGAATTGACTTTTATTTGACTTTCTAACTAGAAGTGAAATTATAATCGCACTTGTCTGGCTTGATGTCCCGGTGGACGAGTTTGTGTCGCTCAAATAAATAGGAAAGTCCATCGAAAAGTTGTTGCGCCCATTCCAACACCGTTCCCATTGAATAAATCATTTTCTTCTCTTGGAGTACTAAAAATCTTTTTTTTCAAGTTCAGCCAAGGATTGTTTCAAAACCAAAACACTATGCCAAAGAGGCTTGCCAAGACCAGATCTTGTCCCTGAGCTGGTTTACTGTAGCTCCGGCCCTCTAGAGATTATACTTGAATTTGAACGAGCTCTCCAATAAAGACTCTAATGGGACTGGCCAAGGTTGTTCTAAAGACTTTTCGGCTCTTGAGTAAAATCCGGGACTTTTGGAGTCAAATGCTAACTGCAGCTAATTCCTGCAGTTAGCAAATGCGTCCCTAAAACTTAGATCCCGGAAATTGCTTTAAAGTTGAGAGACGCATTTGCGCTTTGAATAAAAAAAAGCTAAAAGTAAAAGAAAGCAAAATCAAGTAGAATCAAGTGGAAAATGAACGGAAAAGATTCCCCTCAGCTAATTTTTTTGACAAGGGAATCCCACCAGACCCCCTTCCTTGTTTGGCTGGAAACAGAGTGTTTCTGATCCAGAATTTCGCGGTGATTCCGAATCTGTAATCAGAAGTTCCTAAAGTCTTAAACAAAAAAGGATATTCAACCTTTTCTTTTCGTCACATTTTTTCGCAGCTATCGACGCGCAATAAGATCCTTTTTAAGATTTATAAAATCGCAATAAGATCGCAATAACATCACAATAAGATCAACTCTATCGGCTACGACGGTGGCCTGGTGGTTAGTGCGCTTGCATCATGGGAGAATCTCAGCCTTTTTGCACGGTTTCAATCCCCCATGCCGCCATCTTTTTTTTGTGTGAAATTGGTTTTTAATTTTAAAAAATTCATTAGATGCAATTGGTTACAACGAAAAAACGTGAGGATACCAATTACCTTTTTAGAAAAAAAGTGGATAGGTAGTGCGAATTTTTCTTCTCTGGTTCAATTCCAATCCCCGAATTTTTTTGCTTTTTAAAAACAATCTTCTAAAGCAGTTTGATTCCAAGCTGACAATGAAAGGCTATCTCAATTAACAAGCACTAGAGTAAGCAAAGACGTGAGGATACCAATTACGTTTTAGAAAAAAAAACGAAAAAAGTTATTGATGCTATACTATTTTAAATTTTATTATTATAAAGATAATGAATTTGTTTAATTAAAAACCAATTTGATACGAAAAAATCAAAAAAGCAAAAAAGATGGCGGGATGGGGGATTAAAACCGTGCAAAAAGGTGGCAGTTGGCCTATGACGCAAGCGCAATAACCCCTAGGTAAGGATGTTATGGCGCGCCGATGACTGCGAAAAGAAAAGGTTGAATATCTTTTTTACTTGAGGCTTTAGGAACTTCTGATTACAGATTCGTAATCACCGCGAAATTCTGCATCAGAAACACTCTGTTGCCAGCCAAACAATGAAAGGGTTCTGGTGGGGTTCCCTTGTGAGATCCTTCCAGATAACACAAAAGTACCCATCCCTGCAATCCAGCTAGCAATTTGCTTAATTACAAATTTCTCCTTGTGATCACTCACAATTCTTCAGCGTTCCCCCTTCACAGTACTCCATAATGATGCCGAATTTATCTCTTCTAGTGCCGAATGAAAAGCCTATGCCCCAGATCTCCACATTTTAGAGTCTTTCAAAGAAAACCAGATCTAGGTTAGGCTAGATCCTAGATCATTAGCCTAGTTTAGTTTCATTGATCCAGTCTAGGTTGATCTGATCTGGCTTGTTACTCAATTTCAAGCCAAGCTAATTGGAAGTTGAAAATATCACATGATTAAACGTAATCGTTTCTTTTTCTTGGCCTGAAAATGAAGCGGAGTCTAGCCCTGATTTGACCTTTGAAAGAAAAGGTTGAATATCCTTTTTGTTTGAAGCTCTAGAAGCTTCTGATTACAGATTCGTAATCCCCGCGAAATTCTGCATCAGAAACACTCTGTTGCCAGCCAAACAATGAAGGGGTTCTGGTGGGGTTCCCTTGTGAGATTCCACCAGATAACACAAAAGTACTCATCCCTGCAATCCAGCTAGCAATTTGCTTAATTACAAATTTCTCCTTGTGATCACTCACAATTCTTGAGCGTTCCCCCTTCACAGTACTCCATAATGATGCCGAATTTGTCTCTTCTAGTGCCGAATGAAAATCCCTCAATAATCTTTGTGCCGATGAGTGGCACCAGATTCGTGTGATTCAACTCTTTCATCGTCTCCCATTCGATTTTAAACGCCGCGAGTTTCTCCTTTGTGTCACAGTCGATGTATTTGATGACGGCAGGTCTAGAGTTGTTCACGATTGTTTTCAAAACAATCAAATTTTGTAGTCTTTATGCTTTAAAGTCTTTCAAATGTTTTAAAATCTCAGAGCTAAAATTGAGAAGTTGTGAAAACGAACGGTTGATGGCCGACAAGCTCGAAAACTTGCCCATAGGTTCCCCTGCCGATCCAGCGCTCCTCGAAAGCATGCACATTTTGATCAATGTTCATTGTTCATCAATTTTAAATCTAAAAGTCAAGATAAACGTCAAGGTTTTGTGAAAATTGAACAAATTGAAATTAAATAATAAAAAGTTCCGCCAAAACATTGCCAAAACAAAGATAATGGATTTTTTTTTAAAATTTGCAATGCAGAATGGGATTCTTGAATGAAAATTGCTTTAAAAATGATATTAAATTGTAAGTCGAGGCTTTCTTAAACTCCTACTGCCAGTTGAAAGAGTGTAAAATCAAAAAAACAAAAGCCAAATGAGCAGTCGGCAAGGTGAATTGATTGAGATTTGTGGAAAAAGGGATAAAAATTGCGCAACAAAAGACGCAAATGAGAGATCAGAGAGATAAAAGTGCGTCATAACTTCCCGGACTCACTTCCAAGAGTCTAGCTCAGCTAAAATCAAAACAAATCTCTCTGATTCTTTTTTCAGAGGTAAATTTTGACTAGGTCTTCTGCAGCAGTGCCCAATATTTGCTCGATCGGAGTAAACAAAAGTTTTATATAGGCTTTGAGAGTTGAAAGTCGCGCTTCCGCTGGCACGCAATGGTTTTTGGTATTTAAACCACCATGCTTGCTGCAAATCATTCTGAATTTCGTTTTTCTTGCAAGGAAAGTGTTAATGAAAAGCTCGTCATGCAAAGTAAGCCGTTTAGAAAAATCATAATCATCATCTCTCTTATTTCCAGTCGTTTTCTCGTAATCATTCTATTCTATCCAATGACAGGATCTATTTTCGATACACCTTTAAATTCCCGCTTCTTCAGCTTTTCTTCCGACTTCTTTTTGGTGCTCTCATCGCATCGTTCATCCTATTCATTCAAAGGGTTTTCGATCATCGACTACGTGGTTATTCCGCTGTTTTGGATGGCTGAATTTTATTTACAAATTGCTCTTTAAGATTCTAAAAAGCTCGCGTTAATTCATTTTTTCACAAGACAAAAAGATAATTCGTGTCAATCGTCTTATTGAGTCCTCCTTTTTTTCAGCTCAGCCTCTTCGGTGTCATATTGAGCTCTCATTTTGAGCTCTCGTGTCAATCGTCTTGTTGAGCCCTCCTTTTTTTCAGCTCAGCCTCTTCGGTGTCATTTTGAGCTCTCTATGTGCCCACGTTGTCTACCAAAAGATCGCCCTCTCAAAAAGTGTGAAATTCATCCTTCTCATCGACAATTTGTGTCGTTTCATCGAATCATTTCTCTATTTTTACTATGATGTCTGTGTTTGGGGGTAAATTTAGAGAAATCTCTTTAAGAGAAAACATCTCTTGTTTTCCCAGATGGCAATGTGTTGACATGACGGGCTTCTTGCCGGCTATCTGGCTGAATTGTCTCCTCTCCTCATTCCAAATCGCTCTCCTCTACTCGATGCAGCTCTTTCTTCATTGCTTATCCATTTCATTGCTTCGTTGCTTATCTTTTTTTTTGATTTTCTACAACAATATCCCCAAATTTCAGCCTTCTCGCTATCCTTTTCAGCGAGATTTTTCACAGAAAAGCCGAAATGCTCTTGATTTCGATTCACCCTTAAATTTCCGCTTCTTTTCTTTTCTTCCCATTACTTTCTACTTCTCAAGCCTCAACCTCAACCTCGACCTAATTGTTGTATACTGTTCGAAAGCCCTGAATCTCCTCTACAAAATAGTGCAAAAGGTTTTTGAATTCGATTGATTATTGGGGACTTAGGTGTTAAAAAATAAGCGCTGGTCGAGTCTCAACCTTTTATTCTCATCACCCTAATAGATGGCGTATTACAAAAAAAATTTATATTTACAAGCTATCGTAAATATTTTAAATGAACCCCATGGGATTTTAGAGTGAGGGTTCTTTTACAGTATTTAGCGTAAGCAAGTTTAACTGAAAGTTGGCTCATTGTTGAGAGCAGTTTAGTGAGAACGACAAGCCGATTGGTGGACCCTTTGAAATCGATGAAATCGATGAAATTTGTGTGAGTGATGTGTTGGAGAATGGCACTGAATGAGCTCGAAAGCTGATGTTTGGTGGAAATCTCAAGTCTTCACCTGCTTCCCGAGTTGTTTTTGATTGTCTACCTTCAGCCTAGCCTAGGAAACTTTGTAAAACACGACTCTAAACTCTAAATTGTCTGTAAGAAAAGAAATTGTTCGATTCGATTCGATAAAATTCGATAAATTGATCGATCAACACAATGGATTATGACAAAAATTGACTTCAACGATCCAGAAATGGAAATTTCTTGTTGAAATTTATAAAAAACGTGTTTGTGTAGGTACATTTTCCCCAATCTTTTGACAAAATCACCTGCCCAGAAAGCACAAACACAGCAATTTCCCTATAATTTTCATCATTTTTTCACGACAATGATAGCAATAGCCCACGAGTATCCATCAAATTTCGTCCTTTTCGAGACAATCTCCGGTTTTCTCGGGACAATCGTCAACCTCTTCACCGTTTATCTAATCATTTATGTCTCCCCGAAGTACATGGGCCAATATAAATATTACGTTTTGTGGTATCAGGTTGGTTCTGAATGATGAAAATATCCGATTGTACGGCCCTTGCGTAGTTTTCGGGTATTTTGAACGGGTCGTCACGCTTAGAAGGCCTATAACTTTGTCTAGAGATAATATTATTGCTAACTTTTTATATCATTGTACAGAGGACCTTTCAGGCTTTCAAATGATACTAAATAAAGCTTGGCTGAATTTTCCTTTCCCATGCAAACCAGGCGACACACCAATCGAGTTGGATAGGCCTCATTTGCTCAGAGTTGGTTCTGATTCTCTTAGACTGGATTATCCAATCAAGCTCTATTTGAGATCATTTGAAAGCTTGAAATGTTCTCTGTACAATGATACAAAAAGTTGACTATAATATTGTCTCTAGACAAAGTTATAGGCCTTCAAAGCGTGACGACCCGTTCAAAATACCCGGAAATTACGCAAGAGCCTTTTTTCTTTTCCAAAACTATTTAAACTAATTCAATATTGTAGAACTTGAATTAAACTGTACAAAAAGATTAAAAATGAGTAGAAAACAAGCTAGAACAAGTAGGAAAACCTTGCACCGTTGTACCCGATTTTCGTTTTAGATGTGGTCAATATTGACAGAGCTTTTCTATCATGGCTGTCTCGTCGAGGTGTTCTTCCCGTCGCCGAGCTTTGGCGGTTATGGAATCCTTTACATCAATCCAATTTATGAGTTTAGTGGAAGTACATTATTTGTAAGTTGTTGCCATTTGGTAACTAGAACTATCAAGAACTGTCCTGTCTATTTACATACTGTCCATCTAAAGCAAAATCATAAAACCCGTCACTCAGAAATTCTGGCCTTTGGGCCACCAAAATGCTAAATTTCGTAAAAATTAACGTTGCAATTTGTTAAATTTAGCTATATTTTGCAGAATTTTGCAAAATTTAGCTAAATTTTGTCCAGTTTTTTTTTAAAACAACCTTTAAGGCATTTAGAAAAAGTTATAAAATTGAACAAAATATGTTTTTACGCTAAACAAAATATGCTAAATCGTTTTTCAGTTGCAGTTTTGTTTTGTTTTTTATCTGCGTGACTGTTTGTTAAACTCTAGGCATCTTTAGGCTTTAAAAAATCAACAAAATTTTCAAACAAAACAAGCGCAAGCAAAATTTGAAGGAGCAAAAAAATGAATTTTGCTAGATGCTAAATGGGTGTTCTTTGAAGGCACAGAAAATAGAAACAGAAATATGCAAGAATATGGAATTGGGCACAGAAAATATGCCTCTGGGCACAGAAAATAAGCAAGAATATGGAATTTTGGGTGCTCTTTCCAAAGCTGATGTTTCTTTTTTTGAAATTATTGGGTTGGGGAGAATGAGTCGGCGCCGAAAATGAAAAAAATGTCTAAAACTTCTATTCGACTTCGTCAAATAATATGCGTTTGATATGAGTAGAATGGTTAACTAATTCTCTACAAAATCACATTTAAAAGAAAATTCAAACAGCGCCTCCGCTCAAGAAAAAGCCATTTTTTCACAAAAACTACAAACTGTGATCTAGAAAAAACCATTGGTGGGATCTTCCTGCAAATTTGGCAACTTAAGTAATTGAATGTGCTCTATCTTTTTTATATAAACACCAAAGAAGGTTTATGTGAAAGAAACTGTTCAAATGATGAGTCGGACTCTTTGCCATTTTAACCAGCTGCGTTTCGAAGTTCATAAACTCCACGAAAGAAAAGCTTTGTGGAATCTCTCAAAAGTGATTTTGTAGAGAAATAGTGGATCCTTTTGATGAAACCAAACGTATGTTTAAAGAAGGCTTTATGTGTGCAAAAAGTCCCTTTAAAGTTTGGCGCCGACTCATTCTCCCCAACCCAATATGTTGAAAAGTGACTGCTGGCCTCAAAAAGACATCGATGCAAGGGTTTCAGTTCTTAGGATCAATAGAATTTTGATTGTCAAATCAGATTGTCAAAGATTAGAATAAATTTTGAAAATCGAATCAAGCACTGGTGTAAAATAAAAACAGTGTCCAGAGAGCTTTTCTGTGAAATCTTATTTGATGCTTTGATCTTTGAATATCTCTGATTCTCTTTTCCTTCCTCTAAAGATCGTTTGTGTGATAAAAAGAAATGGAGCCCACTTTATATTCCCTTTTCTTTGGCTTTGCAAACACTGAACCAACGGTTGATTGTATTTTTTTTGCTATTAGGTTGATGCATAAGTCTTTTCGTTTTTTTCGTACTTCCGCTTAAAACCAACAAATGCACCAATTGAACTACGGTTGATTTCATTAGAAAAAGCAATTATTTTTCTGCAAAATAACATTAAAACGGGTTTAAAAATATTTAATGCCTGGATTTTCTTGAGAGTATGAAGTCGGGTAGTCAAAAAGGGCTAGCTCGATGATGCGGTTTAGACACCTTAGCTAAAGAAAACCTATCTTCGTGTCAATAGATAAAAGATAGAGAAAAAAAAGTTTGATATTTCGCCAAAATTTCAGAGAAATTCATTGAGCCAATTTTTCCGTAGAGTTTTTTATAGATTTTTACGAAAAAGGCGTTTTTCACTCTCGAATTTGCTTGAAAGTCAACCGAAATTCATTTAAAAAGATGGATATTGAACAAAAAAACACTTTTTTTATAGAGCAAACTATAGATTATTTGCTGAATTTGTTACTTTTTAACAGAAGTACAAAAAATGAAAAAGACCTTTTGCATCAACCTAATAAAAACCAAATTGACACAAAAAAAAATCAAAAAAGCAAAAACCGTGCAAAAAGACTGCGGTTCTCCCATGATTCAAGTTCTCCATGATTTCACTAACCACCAGGCCATCGGGGTAGCCGAAAGGTAGCCTTTTTCGGGGTAGCCTTTTTTCGGGGTAGCCTTTTTTTATAGAGCAAACTATAGATTAATTGGTGAATTTGTTACTTTTTAACAGAAGTACGAAAAAAACGAAAAGACTTATGCATCAACCTATTAGATTAGTGCTAGATTAGTGATTGTGCTAGATTCGGAATCTAATTTTTAAACAATCATTGCCCCATCGGTACCCTTCTCACGCACTGCGAGATTGTGACGATAAGCCCAAGTTCAAGTTCAAGTTCAAGTTAAGCAAATTTCTAAGTAAAGATGAGCCGAAAATCACTCGAAAAACAGCTCCTACCATTCTCTTTCAGAAAATCGGAATGCTAATCGTGTCAAACATGATCGTTTCAACATTTCAATGTTTCCTTTATCGTCATCAACTTCTTCTACATGATGGTCATTGGTTAAAGTGAGTTTGAAGTGCTTATCTGCTGAAGAAATCCTTTTTTTTTTCAGATTTTCCACATGGAAATGGTGGTTGATCATCGGTTTTCACTATATCACAATCGTCCCATCGGCCCTCATTTGTCTCAATTCATTTCCGATCGATCGGGCGACGAATTTGAATGCATCGATGAAGTTGTTAGAGGTTTTCTTTTTTGGGAACACCCAAGACTGAAGTCAAAGGTTGTCCAGGAGTATCCAGAGTATGCATTTGTTGCCAATGATCCGAACATTTGGATAGCCGACACGTCACTTCCCATCTTTCCACCAATAATTAATTTCTCTGGCGTGGTTGGCCTTTGTATTATCTCGTCTTTCTTTGCTCCAGAGATCGGAATTGTGGTGGGTTGAAAATGAATCTGTCAAATTAACTCGAGCATTGAAAATCAGCCAAAGCCTGTAACCACGTCTTAAATTTATCCGTATTAGTCAGTCAGTGTCAGTCAATTAGTCAGTGCTGCGTAAATCCAAAAAAAGATTACCAGCTCCGAATAGGATAGGCTAGCTTTTTAATCAGTTTAATCAAATTCGACGAAAGAACGAAAGAAAAACGAATTTCTATGAGGTATTTGATGTTTTGTTCAATCTGTTTGGTCTTTTTTCGTCTTAAACGCGATCATATTCATTAAATAAGTTCAAAAACGGCTCTTAAAAACCTTAAATTTGGTTTTTCACCAAATGTACCGCGACTCTCAACTTTCTAAGGTCATATCAAGATTCTAGAAGCATCAATCCGTTAGAAAATAAGCTTGGCTACAGGAGACATCCTCAAAAATCACCTCCAAAAATTTCATACGGATTCATTGAGTTCTCGCTGAGCTAGATCATCAGAAGTGAGTCACTAGAATCCGCGGTCACCCTGTAGCTGCAAATTCGTAGTTTATTACACTCCAATTTGCTCATTTATTGCCCATTTGATTAGGTAACAGCGGCGATTTTTCATTCATTTTATCTTCTCAACGGAAACGGTCTCGTAATGAGTGCAAAGACGAGAAGCCTTCACAAGAAGCTCTGTATCTCGTTAGTTGTCCAGGTTTGTCTCTCTCCTCCATTCACCCATCCATTCCCCTCACTTTCCTCTCATTCAGATGGGCCTTCCCTTTACTCTTCTCGTTTTTCCACTCCTTCTTTATGTCTTCCTCTTATCAACAGACACAATGATATCACAAGAATGGCTGAATGGAAGCATGGGTCTTGTTTTATCTCATGCAACCATCTCATCGGTGTTGATCTGTGTCTTCACCGAGCCCTATCGCTTGTTTTTGGGCAAAACGGTGAAGAGAGTAGTGAGGTGAGCAACAGATGATGTTCAAAGTCTCATTTGAAAAAGATTTAGATCGATAAAATGTCGTTCAATCCGAGTTTCACAGCAAGAATCGGCACGAAGAACGGTCACCCAAACCACAGGCATTATCTGGTTACATTAGCTGATATCTGATATCTGAAAGTGATTACATTCTTTATTTTCACTTTATTTTGGAAATATTGCAGAGAGAATATTGCAGGAAATATTGCAGATACGTACTAGACACGGGAAAACTCCAAACCGAACCTAATTCCACCTTGTTTGTTCATGTTTGTTCATGATTATTCATGTTCATGTTCATGAACAATCGCTTTTTTTGTCTCATTTGTTCGATAACCCAAAACGGCAACAAAGTGAATTTTAAAGACTTTTGCGTCAACAATTCACAATATCTTGAATAAAACTCTTATTTTTTTTTATTTAAATAATTCTTTGATGCTTTATAAACCTTTAAAATATTTAAAATGACATTTATAGAAGGCTAAAACTCTCTCTATAACAAAACTCTATATACCGTATTTTCTCTAATAGTAGTGCACCCCAGCGAGCCGAGTTGGTGACTATTTTACGGTTTCGAAGCTTTTGCAGAAGCTCAACACTCAAATCGCTCACTAGATCTCATCGTCAGCTACATTTTCCGACCTCACATCGATAGGTTCTGATAAGCGGTTCTCGAGATTTCGAGGAATTTAGGCGACGCTCAGGGTGCACTACTATTAGAGAAAATACGGTATATGGCTGAAATTTGAGTGGCTAAAAATTGAATTCCTCTCTAAACGACAGTTTACTTTTCAAGAAAGATCCAATCGTTAAATATCGGACTTTTACGAAAAGAGTTTTTAAAGATAACGAATGCGGAACGAATTATTGATAAATTACAGAGATCATGAGAGAAGATCTTTTGCTCGCATTCTCTGATATCAGGCATTGATCGACAAATCGCTTATATGGTGACTCAGGAACTCGAGATTGTGCAAAAGTTTTCGACGCGATGGAGAACGATTCTGGCCTTCTGGTAAGATTCTGGGTTTTAAGAAATTTTCATACTTTTCAACTTATATATTACAATGCTTTTTAGTAGGCTTTTACGGCTTTCTTTATGATATTTGGTTTATAATTTTAGGATATTTGGTTTATGCAATAACTTCCCACATATATTGATGCTGAGCGCAGCTGCGGATATCATCGAAAAGGGAAAATATTCTAATGGAACTGAGAATGCAAAGTGTTTGGTTAGTTGTGTGAAAAAGGCTAATTAAGAGGAGTTTTTGCTCTTTTTATTGCGTTCCATAAAGATGAAAGAAAAAGTTTTTAGTTCGATCGAGGCACACGGCATTGTGATGGAACAAAATCGGTCGGAATGATTCTCCTATTTGACAATGTTCCTGGTTTCATCACGAAACTCATTGTCATATTTTTGGCGCAAGGACTTTCCTACAAGTTGGAAGAAGTTTGAAACTAGCTCAAAAGGTATTTCAGTCTCCGAATGTTTGTTGTGGTTGTCTTGCAAGTGACAGCGCTCTGCATCGTGGCTCTTTCCGCGAATTATACTCTAGCTTTAATCGATGAGTATTTAAAAAGCAATCAATTAATAGAAGAGCTTGCTTATCAGGATTTATCAATACCAATCATTATCAAATATTTATCGTAACTGACTGACAAGTACTGACAAGTATTGAGAAAATATGATAAACCAGAAGCCGATTTCATCAACTTAAGTCCGTGACCGAACAAATGACTGAAGTTAAGTCAGTTTTCACCAAATTCTAGGCATGGACTTCAATTTTCGTTGTCAGTGACTTAACTTTACAATAGAAAACGCTAAATGACCAAATATGGTGACCTAATGCTGACTTAAAGTTTTTTTTTAGTGATTTAAAGTTTCGTGAAACGAGCCTTAAAGCTAAGTCAATAATTTAAAGTTAAGTCGGTGATTTAGTTAATTTAGTGACTCAAGAAGCAGATTTAAGGCTTTGACTTATGAAATTTCGCTAAGTCAGTGTTTTAAATGTGATTGTTCAGTTACTTTGGTGAAACTGGCCCCAAATCTAATCAATAGTGATAGCTTCTGACGAATTTCAAAGGAAAAATATGGATTAGCTTAGAAATAATAATAATAATAGTTTAGGGCGATGGAAAGAAACATATAAAAAGTAGATTTATTTACATGAAGAGCTGGTAAGAACGACAGATATGAAAAACGAACCGAAAACAAGACCGGGCGGTGATATTAACTAAAAACTTAACTTTTTGAATACTTTCAGAATAAACTTTTATCTTATTTAGGTGTCATGACAGCCTCAATATCAAATGGTATTGGAGGAACGACGATTCTCTCATATTCTTCTCATTTCCCTGACTCAACCCCGGTAGCTGTCTCGTCTGGAATGGGCGCCGCCGGGATTGTTGGTAATCAAAAACATTCTTTTCTTTTTTTCCATTGTGCAACAGAAAGTACTCCACGCCTTTAACTGAAATCTATTCTATGATCGTGCCAAAAAGATCATCAAAGGGAAAATTGCAAAAATACTAACGTTTTGGGCCGAATTTTGAGTGCATTTGAATTCGATTGAGACATTTGATACGCGCCACGCCCCTTTTCCCATTAGCAATCCAACCTTGAGCTCAAATTTCTTGAGGTTGGGCTATTCAATTTAAGTATTCTTATCATCATTAGATGCGCCAAGTCTTTCTCTGTCGATTGGTACAAAAACTATTTAAATTGGACAGCCAAACACCGAGATTTTTGAGCTCAAAGTTAGATTGGTAATGGGAAAGGGGCGGGGCGTATATAAAATGTCTCACGATGGCCCCGCCCCTTTTCTCGTCGGCAATCTGACTTTGAGCTCAAAAATCTTGGTGTTGAGCTGTTCAATTTAAATAGTTTTTGTACCAATCAATAGAGAAAGACTTGGCGCATCTAATGATACCAAGAACATTGAAATTGGACAACCCAAAACCAGGAAATTTGAGCTCAAAGTTGGATTGCCAATGGCAAAGGAGGCGTATCAAATGCCCGATAACCTTTGAATTCACAACTTTCCCGAAATCAACAACGAACAATAAATCCTAGAATTTTTTCAGGTTCTTTTTTATACGCTTCACTCACAGAGCCACATCTGGCTAATCTCTCTCCAAAAACAGCAATTCTCTTGATGTTGGTCAGTTTTTAGGCAAAAGACGGTTTCTATTAAATGATTTGTCGTTTGTTTTTGTTTTTATTTATATTTTAGGTTTTTCCCTTCACTCTAGCTACGTTTTATTGGCTGGTTCTGGATCATCCATCAAATTTAATGAAAAAGTGCTTGAAAGGTCCAACTGAGGATTGTCAAGAGTACACAGCAAGACAAGCAATAAAATCTACAAGTCTCATCGAGAAAATTGGCGCCATAAAGGTTTGATTGTTTTAGCTTATCACAATCACATTTTTCTAGCCCTCTCTTCGATTCCTTCTCCCAATGATCGTTGTTTACATGGCCGAATATACAACTAATCAGGGATTTGTGGGCTACTTTTATTTCCCTAACGATCCCTATTGTTTAACAGATTCAATTCATTGTGTTTGACTGTGCAAACGGGTTCGGGCTGGCCAAAATTAGTCAATATCGATGGTTTCAGGTGAAAGCAATAATACAGGGTGACAAAAATGATCTTGAGTTGGTATTTTCGAATTTCTGACACACCATTTGCGCCCAGCATTGAAAGCTCAGCTCTCAAAGAGTACCTTATAGCCTTATAGTTATGACTAGCGAAATATGGAAAAAAAGAAATTAGCTGATACCAAAAAAATAACAACAACTTACTAGGGAAGCACACGGATTGACCACCGAGTTACGACTAGCGACTAGCGACTACGATATAGCGCCTTTTATTGGAAAAAAATTAGCTGATCCCAAATATGCAATCACAAACCACGAAAAGGTTTGTGGAAATCGGCTAAAAATAGCCTCAAAGTTGATGATTTTTGAAAGGTTTTCTCAAATTTCTGGCACACCATTTGTGCCCAGCTTTTATTTTTTGTGCATATTCGGAATCAGCTAATTTTTTTCCAAGAAAATGCGCTATGTCGCTAGTCGTAACTCGGTGGTCAATCCGTGCGCTTCCCTAGTAAGTTGTTGGTATTTTTTGGTACCAGCTAATTTTTTTTCCAATATCTTACTAGTCGTAACTCGATGGTCAATCCGTGGGCTTCCATAGTTAGGAGTATCTTTTGGTACATATAACAATGGCCTAAAATTAGACCGAGAAAAGAATAGAACAGTAAACGTAAAAGAACGAGTTATTTCTTGTCACCATTTACTAGAAACAATCAAATACTGTTTCAACGTTGCACATAAAACATAGAGATAAAAATAACGATTTAAAACATAAAACAGGGACAACGATCTCTGCCTTATGCATAAGGCAAATCGTTGTCTGATTTGTACCAGGATCAATAGTAGTCAATCAATATCTTTGAGACTACCTTACCTTTCGTATTCTTATCGATTCGGATCCATTGGGTTGGTGAATTGAAAATTGCGGGACTTTGAACTAAAATTTATTGAACAAAAAAAAACCATGAATTCATTCGAAATAATTTCCATTATTATTGACGACTTCTGCCCATTTTACAGGCAATTTGCGGATTCCTCTTTCGTGGTAGGATTTTGGTTTGTGTGTGAGACAAGTGTGAGACTCAAAAATGGAGGACTGGAGATGTCAGCTGTCAGCCCAGTTTGAGCACTTTCTTCAAAAGAAACCCATTTTGGTGTCAATAGAAAAGTTGTAGAGAATCAAAAATTAGACTTATAGCCAAATTTCCAAAAAGATACACGTAGTAGTTTCGCTTAAAATGCAAGTTTTGTAAAAATTCGTAAATTTCGCATTTCTTGAAAACCAGTTTTTGAATCGTTCTGAAAATTTGGATATAAGCTTGATTTTTGATTCTCTACAACTTTTCCATTGACACCAAAATGGGTTTCTTTTGAAGAAAGTGCTTAAACCGTGACATATGACAATAGCCGGCAGTTTTCAATTCACCAACCCAATATTTAAAACAAAAAAAATCCCAGTTCATCTATCGAGTGGGGACTTTCGTCACAAAAACTTCCCTTCTTTTCATCGATTTTTCAACAAATTGGCTCTATTTGTTCCCGCTTCTACAGGTTCTCGTTTATCTATCGAATTTGTTACAACTTAGTTTATCTTAGCTTTCAAATGGAGTTCTCTTCTATTTCGAAGCACTTTTTGCTTTTCTTCCGCACATTTCTCTCCCATTTCTGATGGTTTTTATCTCGGGATTAGTTGGCGGAGCTTGTCTATCAAAAACCTACAATCATATTCATAAAACGGTTTTCTTTTTGTGTGAACTTTTCCTCTAGCATATCCCGGTTTTTCAGACTCCCGCCGATTTCAAGCCATTTCTTCTCGGTGTCGCCAGTACAAGCGATACTTTTGGGATTTTCTTAGCGGCTTTCTTATCGATCTGGGTTTGGTGTTAAATCTCACAAAATAAATACGAATTTAGCTTCACAATCTCATCTGATCGCGCTGTTTTGATTATCTACTGTTTAAAATGATCTTTATTTGCAATATTTTCTATATCATATCATTTAGCGATTGGTGCTTTTCGTAAACAAATTTTGCGTTGATTATTCGTCAATAAAATTGTATTTCTAAAGCCAGCTTGCTTAGTTGTTGCAACGTTATTTAATAAGTTCAGTGCTTGATTAGTAGACTCTTTTTGGAAGAATGTAAAACGGTTATTTATGCAAAGAATGTACAGTGAATCACAGATAATACCGGTGAGGCGAATGCTTTGATTTGAGATTTGTTTCCAACACTGGAAAACCATCTATTGTCGGCCGAAGAATGGGAAGCTGTTGAAGCCTTGAGAGCCTGAAATTGTCATTTTAGTACAATTTGAAAGTTTACAATAAGCTATTTTTGTACTCACCTCGTCCACCAAATCCTCCTTGGTTTCCGCCGAAATTTTGTTGTCCGCTTGGTCCGTTGTTGTTACCGAATCCGCTTTGGCCACCTAACAACTTGAATTTTTGAGATCCTCGAAGAAATCATCTTTGACTTTAACCTTAGAATTTTTATTAGAATCTATTAGAATTTATTAGAATTTATTAGAATTAGAACTTTTTATTTTCCCTACCTGGAAAACCGCTTTGCCCACTTGTTCCACCGAATCCTTGGAATCCTCCTAGAAATGTGTTCCTTTCAAGATTATGAATCGAATACAATATTTTATAGAAAGCAATTCAAGTTCAAACCTTGGAATCCACCTTGTCCATTTGGTCCATTTTGTCCATTTTGTCCTTGTTGTTGTCCGCCAAAGCCTTGGAATCCTGAATGGATTTATAAGCAAAACAAGGACATTTGATTCTCAAAAGTCTCAAGATGAAAAGTAAGTTTTATAACAATTTACATCTTGAAGTGCTTTGCCACTGACTTAGTCCTCACCTTGGAAGCCGTTTTGTCCGTTTTGACCGAATTGGAATCCTCCTAAATTGGCGAGTTGAAAGATGAGGATGCAAATTTTTGATAGAACAACATTTGAATTCATTTCCAAAACCTTAATCGTTTGGGTATTCAAACCTTGTCCTTGTCCGAATCCTCCATTTTGTTCTCCTCGTCCTCCCTGTCCTTGTTGACCTTGTTGTCCGAATCCACCGAATCCACCTTGACCGTTCATTCCTAACAAAGCGATTTTTTGAAATGCTACTGATTGATTCAAACTTTAAAATCAAATCTAGATATTTCGTTGCACTTTGAATCTAGATATTTCGTTTTGAAACTTTCCACTACCTTGGAATCCTCCATTTTGGCCGTTTTGCTGTCCAAAGCCTCCACGTCCTTGGTTTCCGCCTGAAAACATTTTAGCTTAGAGATTAAAACTTGAAAGCTTTTTGGTTTCAAATTCTTTCTAGAAAACTTTAAAGTTTCCTTTATTCGAACCTTGGAATCCTCCGCCGTTTTGTTGATTTTGTTGATTTTGTCCATTCGGCCCGCCGAATCCACCTGAACAAACACAAAAAACTCGATGGAATGGAATCATTTCAAAGTTGAAAAAGTAAATGAACTAGATTAGATACAATGTAGTACAAGTTTCAAAAAGCTCTAATCTTTGCTCAGGAGATCCGGGGAACCATGAAAACCAACCTTGTCCGCCCATTTGTCCCTGTCCGTTTGGTCCGCCGAAGCCACCTTGTCCCTGGCCATTCATACCTCCTAAAATATTCATAAAGTTATCAAAGTTTGGTTTTGAATGCAAAACTGGATTTCAAAGCTGAAAATATGAATTTAAACCTTGAAATCCTCCATTTTGTCCACCATTTTGCCCACCGAAACCGCCTCGACCACCTTGGAATCCTCCTGAATTTTGAGGGATGGCTCTAATCTTTTTTTGATGTAAAAATTATGGAAACTTTTATAATAGGTATTTAGTAAATGCTTGATTATTAAGAACCTTGGAATCCTCCATTTTGTCCGTTTCCATTTGGTTGAGGTTGGTTCTGGCCGTTTGGTCCACCGAATCCTCCTGGAAATGTGACTTTTGATTCTCTTTTTGTCTGAATGTGAGTTTATCAAGCTTTCGACTAGATGCTTCGAGTTTTTCGGGATCGATTTTCTCAAAATGCTTTTGACAATGCTTAAAAACCTTGGAATCCTCCATTTTGTCCGTTTCCATTGGGCTGTGGTTGGTTCTGTCCGTTTGGTCCACCGGATACTCCTGGAAAACTTGGAATTTCTTTTAAATTCTTAGCTTAGAAATTCAAAGCTTAATTTAGTGCAAAAGATTGGTGCTTTTTAAAATCAGCATAAGCCGCAATTTTGAAAACAGACCTTGTCCTCCATTTGGTCCATTCTGTCCATTTGGCCCGTTTTGCCCACCGAAACCGCCTGGCCCACCTAAAAGTAAAGATAAAGTGGAGCACTGAACAACACTGTAAGAATGCTGCAGTTCTACGAATTAAAGTTTTAGTTTTATTCCAACGCCAAAAGCAGACCTTGGCCTCCGTTTTGTCCATTTGGTCCAGTCTGTCCGTTTTGTCCTCCTGAACAGCTCAAGTTAGTTTAAGTTGAAATTTCACAGACCTTGTCCACCATTTGGTCCAGTCTGTCCATTTTGTCCGTTTTGGCCATTTGGACCATTTGGCACGTTCTGTCCGTTTGATCCATTGGGTCCACCGAAGCCGCCTGGTCCACCTAAATGACTTACAGATTCGCGTTCAAACAGCTTCGCATCAAATTATGCACTAGAAATTATCCTAGAGTCCTGTTAACAATTCAAGGAACTGAAACGTCAAACGGGTTTGAAAGTTCGAACCTGATCCACCGTTCTGACTGCTGAAACCAGCCGGGCCACAAGGCAAGTTAAAACTTTATGTCTAATGTGGGTAAGAACGATCAACTCCAATGTATACAAAGCACATTCTATATCATTATTCACAATCTGAACCCTAACTGTTTCCATTTCCAAACCTTGTGCTCCAATTTGAACGCTGCTTTGCCCAGAGACGCCGTTTGGTCCAGTTCCTTGGTTCGGGTAGTTGTTGTTACCAAATGGGCTAAAATTTTTCAAATATGGATTCGAAATTCACCAATCATTCAAACTCTAAGAAACTATATCACTTGAATAACTTCTTTTGTAATATTGTAAACTCACAACGCTAAGAAAACACCAAAAAGTGCTGAAGCGAGGAGGATCGTCTTCATCGTAAAACAAATTCAGACTAAATGTGCCCAACTTTCGAATAACTTTTCTCTTTATATATCCAAAGAATTGCTGTCGATGTGGATGAGTCGATGATTCTCTCAAAAAAAAACGATTTGAATATTTGCCTTTTCATTTTTTCGAACTAGCAAGGTCCAGCTGCCCACACATTGGCTCTGGGGGAATTCTTGGGTGATTCATTTGGTAGTATTTGTTTTATAGTCCATTTTATGTATTCAGAATGACCTCTTTGAATCGTGTTACTTCGCGGAAATGTTTTAGGAAGTTGGCAGCAATGATTTTTGAGTTTAAAATAAGAAGTGTTCGAAGATTTTTGGAAGTTTAAAAGCGGTTTAATGTTGGGTCTAGACCAATTTTGCTGAAAATATCTTTACTTAAGAAGGTTAAGAAGTGAATCAAAGATTCAATCGGCAAAAAAAAGTCTTCTAAAGCCAAAAAGAAAAACAAAAAACCTTCTAAAGCTAAAAACTCTTTGTTTATCGCCTGATTTGAGTTTGAGTTTGATTCTTTACCATTAGTTTGGTTACAGTTACAATTAGTTCTTTACAATTACAATTACAATTCGGTATTTGGTAGTTGGTACAGTGTGAGAGGAAAGGGGAAAGCGAAAGCCGGGTTTCAAAAAACTTTCAAAGAATAAAGCTCTACCATTTCTTTGCCTAAAGAGGTAACACTCTGTTAAAAACAAGTTACTGGATCACTAACGTTTTCGACTGAATAGGAGTAGCTTGAACTAAATACCACAATTCATAGTCACCTGGAGGTGCTTTCTCGATTGATTTCATTTCTTAAAATTATCGGATTTAGTCGATAAGCAGCTTTAGATTGAGAAGTTGTCTTCAGATTTTTGTAAGCTTTTTAGGACATCGTTCTTTTGCATTTTATGCTAGATAAAACAATATCACGAGCCAAAATTTGTTGAATAAATACCGGAAACAAAAGAAAAAAAACATGAAATTCATGGAAAACAAGACGATCAAGAGGTTTACTGTGATCCAAGCACTCCTTGGAAGCCTGGAAATTGTCTGATCAGCTCGTGAAATTGTCAAAATCATGAAATTTGGGTTAAATTTACCGAAAAATCTAAGATTTTTAGAAGAAATAACATTTCTTAACTCGCCTTGTCCACCAAATTGCCCTTGATTGTTGCCAAAGTTCTGACCGTTTTGGCCATTTTGACCATTTTGTCCGTTTGAAAGTCCACCCTGTCCTCGTCCATTCAATCCACCTGAAATATCAATTCTTTTAAAAACCAAATAGCTTTTTCGATGGTAATCTTGTATTTTCTTATCTAAATTATCTTAAAATCCGAATTTCTTGTCTAAACCTTGGAATCCATTTTGTCCATTCTGTCCATTTTGTTCATTCTGTCCATTCTGTCCTCCTTGTCCATTCAATGCACCTACAAATTTTATTGAGCTTTTAGCTTTATAAAACAAAATAAATAGCTAATAAGATATTCAGTTAGTCCGTTTATTTGTCATTTTAATAAAAAACAAACCCTGGAATCCGTTCTGTTCATTTTTTCCATTTTGGTTAGAGAATCCTCCTTGTCCTTGTCCGTTCAATCCACCTAAAATTCATTAATTTGTAATTAATGTCATAAATAGATAATAAGGTATTCAGTTAAACTATTTCCTTCTAATATTTACAAAGACAAACCTTTGGATCCGTTCTGTCCTCCATTCTGTCCATTCTGTCCATTCTGCCCATTCTGCCCATTTTGTCCACCAAACCCTTGTCCGCTGAAGCCTCCTAAACAATTTTTGATTGAATGTGTTTGTTTTTAAAAGATTGTAGCCTGTTTTTCGCTTTAATCTTATTGAATTGTTAATAACAAACCCTGGAAACCGCCGTTTTGTCCTCCATTTTGTCCATTTTGTCCATTTTGTTGCCCATTTTGTTGCCCATTTTGTTGCCCGCCTTGTCCCTGTGATCCACCTGACAATAAAATGATGATTGTAAACTTTTCGAAAATTTCGAAAAATACGGGTTCTCCTAGTGCTGAGAATTGATTCCCAGCATCGTTCTGTCGTTTTCAGATGAGATTTGTCAGATTTCGAGTAGTTGGTTTTGGGATTTCGGTAAATTTCGAACCTTGGGGATACGTTCTCAGCTCACAAAAGTGAGACAACGAAGAAGAAATCCAAGGAGCTTCAGATCGATTTAATTCGTATGGATTTCGGAGAATAATCAATCAAAGCACCATTACGATTTATCATTTGAAAAATTCGGGCACTCATACTTCCAGTGAGATTTTACAGGACTAGCGGGTCGAACTTGACAATCATCCAAGATTTCATGAGTTGACTCTTGTGAATGGACGCATTATCCTGTTGAACATTTGTCACGGTTGGATTTTGAACAAGAAAAGGCACAGAAAATTGATGTGATTTTGGCTGACACGAACTTCAAATTGACCACACCCTGGAAAGAAAAACCGGGCCAAACCATAACGTTACCTCCTTTGTGCAAAAATTGATTCCAATTCTTTAGATCGATCCACAAAGATGCAAATAGCTTGCGGCATTCGGGATTAAACTATGAAAAATGAGATGATGTCCAAACTCGTTTCACATCTTTAGTCTTTGTGCATCCCCTAGCGGAGACGCGTTCCAAAATTTTTTCGAGACACTGTTGGAAGGTCTCGGGGTTAATGCTAACCTCAAACTTGGGTAATTAAACCGGAGATTGGGGCCCCTGTCGCGCTATCTGGACGAGCCGTGTGCCAGATCCCGCTTTTCGGTACGAAACACGCGAAAGGTACACACAGTCGTGTCGTCTGGTGTCTCTGCGAGGGTTGATGCTCTCTCGTGATCGCCGGCGGCCGCCTATTTGAGTCTTCTCTCACAACCTCACCTTCGCTTACGACCATACCACTTACGACCATACCTTCGCTTACGACCAACCATATTTAGAGAGAAGAGGAACCAGATTTAGAGCGAAAAGGAACCCACTTTGTAGAGAAAAGGAACCAAATTTGTACAGAAAAGCAACCAAATTTAAAGAGATTTGGTCAATTTCACGAATTTCACGAGTCTGTTGATGGATCAGATGATGAACTAATTCAATGTATTTTCATCAAGTTCAAGCGTCAAGTTTTTTCATTACATTTTTCATTTTTTCATTTATCCATTATAGTTTTAATATACATGTAATGCCGAAAAATCGCAAAAAAAAACCAATCGATTGAACGAAAATAGGTCAATCATGGCTTCAGCGGTTCAGCGGTTTGGCTGCAGCGATTATTCGCTGCAGAAGTTTCGAATGGGTTAATATGTTCGAAAAAGTTTCCTTCCTATTGCCAAATATCAAAGTTTTCACTGGATTCTATCAAGACAACAAGAAAATTCCACGAATTTCCTTTCAAACCAATCGATTTGAGGTTTTCTCGAAATCGGAAAGTTTTCTTAT
Organism: Mesorhabditis belari; assembly: GCA_958450365.1. Taxonomy (NCBI): domain Eukaryota; kingdom Metazoa; phylum Nematoda; class Chromadorea; order Rhabditida; family Rhabditidae; genus Mesorhabditis; species Mesorhabditis belari. The sequence continues at coordinate 226,961 of CAUEEP010000893.1, forward strand.
TGATCTGTGCAATTTTGTTACTTAATACTTGCTATTTAATATTCAATTTTAGAGATAAGAGCTACTGGAGAGGATTTCTGGAGATTGTCAAAGAGATCTTCAGTCAAGGAGATCTTCAGCCAAGGAGATCTTCAGTCAAGGAGATCTTCAGTCAAGGAGATCTTCAGTCAAGGAGATCTTCAGTCAAGGAGATCTTCAGTCAAGGAGATCTTCAGTCAAGGAGATCTTCAGTCAAGGAGATCTTCAGTCAAGGAGATCTTCAGTCAAGGAGATCTTCAGTCAAGGAGATCTTCATGAAGTTGATGTCCTCGGAGTTGCTCAAGAAAAGGCAAAAACTATGCTCGACTAAAGATGGGTCAATGTCAATCGGTAGATGAAGAAGCTGCATCTATTTCGGTAGACGAAAAAGCTGCACGGCTATCAAATGTGAGTTGTTTGATTTTGGAAAAGAAGCAAAACGATTTCTCATTCCGAATTTCCATTCTACCATTAGCATTAGCATTCCTAAATACACGCTTCAAAAGAAATCCAATTTAAGCTTAAAAATTGATTTGTTTAAAGCTAAATTTTCATTTGAATCATCAAAAATCTTTTCGCTTTTAACATTTCACGAGACAAAATATCATTCCCATTCAGCGATCAACTAAAGAAACGTCAATTGGCAGCGAATTATTTTGAAATTATAAGAGAATCTTTAGCAAATCTTTTCATTAAAAGGATAAAGTCGAATTTAGAATCTCTAAATTCGAAATTCGAAATTCTATAGAATCTCGGAAGTTGGTGAGTAAAAGAAAGCATTCAAAATCTAGTTTCAAATTACTATTTTTCAGTTTTTGTTTGCTTCTGAATGTATCTTCATTTATTCGCCGCCCTTTTAACAGTTGCTGTCAATGGATTCAGGTTTTATTTTAAATATTTTTACTTACAGAATTGATTGATTGATTGATTCACTTTCAGAAATAAAACTGTCTAGTACAGAAACTTTCAGGTATTCATGATTAATAGAAAACTTTATATTCTAAAAACATAAGTCATTCATAAATTCATTTAGTGAAAATTATCTAATTCACAAGGGAAAAGTGGGCAAGCTGGCAAAATGCTATATATGATTCGACGCAGAATTTCACGCTGATTCCGAATATGGTTTCAGTTTTTGCTATGCATCACCCTATCAAAAGTTATACGAGTTTAAAGTTTTACAAGGCAACTCAAGATCAAATTATGATAAGTTAGTTCCCCAAGAGCTGTTCAAAGGCGTCGGTGGCTGAGTGGTAGTGGGTTGGCATCTCAAGCGAGCATTGTCTGGTTTGACTCTCTCTTAATCTTTCTTTTTTTTTCTTTTTTTCTTAGACCAACTTGGGTACTCTTTGTACTACCTTGATGCTATTTTTAATGTTTATTATATGTAAAAATTTCTTGTTATTATATGTAAAAGGTTGATTATAGTTTTTTGAGAAACGTAGATAGAATAAGACTACCTTTGAAACGAAGAACACCCAAGTTCGTCAAAGAAAAGATGAAAGGGGACTCGAACCAGAGAATGCTCGCTTTCAATGCTAACCCACTACCACTTGGCCACCGACGCTTTTGGAGAGCTTTTGGGAAACTAACTTATCATGATTTGACTTCGAAATTTGAGCTTGAGTTCGGAAATGTCTTCTAAAACTTTAAACTCATATAACTTTTGATAGGGTAACGCATAGCAAAAATTGGAATCATCTTCGGAATTAGCGTGAAATTCTGCGTCGAATCGTATATAGCATTTGGCCACTTGCTTTGTCAGAAGTTTTCAAATTCAGTTCAAATGACTTTGCTGAGAAATCCCTTGAGGAACAATGGAGAGAATATAAAGAGAAATTTGGTTTGATTGATTAAATGATTCAAATAAAGATGTGTTTAGGAAAATCATATGAAAAAGCCGAAGATTTGAGAAGAATGAGAGTTTTCGAGAGGAAAATGAAGAGTATCAACGAGCACAACGAGCAACACCAGAGAGGAAACTCTTCTTTCCAAATTGGCTTCAATCAATTCTCCGATTTGGTCAGTGTTTTTGGATGATTTGAAATTTGAAATTCGAATAAGAATCAATACTTAAAAGATTAAAAGGTTAAAAGATTAAAAAGGAAGATTTGGATGCGTTTTCAGTTTCCATCAGAGATCGCAATGCTCACCGCGATGACGATTCCCCCTGATGGTCCACCAACTTGGGAGCTTCCAATCGATGTCAAGGTTTGTTCCAAGGATTGCTATCATTATAAATTATCAATAAACTATGTTAGAGTCTTCTAATTATCACATTTATTCAAATTTTAGGATATGAAAATCCCAGATCACGTCGATTGGAGAGATCACGGCATGGTGACTCCAGTAAAATCTCAAGGATTTTGTGGATCTTGCTGGGCTTTCTCGTGGATTTTATATAGATTTACAAAATGTTATTCACATTACTAATCTAGAACTTAGCCTTTTAACGTACGTCAACTTTTTTGTTTTTGTTTTAGAGCAGTTGGAGCTCTCGAGGGACAACATGCGATCAAATCTGGAAAGCTTGTTACGCTCTCTGAACAAAATTTGGTAAAAATTAGAGGAATTGAAGAAATAAGATAAAAAAAATATCATTTGAAATGTTATTTGGTGTCTTTGCCATCTTTGACTTGCAGATTGACTGCTCTTTTCTCTATGGTAATCGGGGGTGCCGAGGAGGTTATGTAGGATGGGCCTACAATTACATCACGGCAAATGGGGGAATCGATACGGCCGAGAGTTATCCATACAAAGCTAGGGTTTGTTTTTTTTTTTATTTTCTTTGAGATCATTGATCACCATCTTTTTTTTGACTGAAAAACTCAAAAAAATCTATATAAATCTAGGTTCAACCATGTCATTTCAATCGGAGTTCGATTGGCGCTCATGTTTATGGATGGGTTCCATTGAGAATGGGTGATGAACAAGAGCTCAAAGTAGGTAAATTTTGAAAGAAAATTGATCATCAGTCATTTATGAATGTTTTCCACAAAAAGAATAGAATTTAAATTATTGATTATCTTTCCCAGAAAGCCGTTGCCACCATTGGCCCAGTCGCTGTCGGAATTCACGCCTCACAAAGAAGTTTTGCGGCCTATCAGAAAGGTGAGTCTTCTATTTTTTTTCGAGAAAATCAAGCCAATATGCAAAGAAAGAATGTAAAATTGTAAAATTTCAGGTGTCTACTTTGAGGAGAGATGTAAATCGAATTTTTTCTCTATCAATCATGGAGTCGTTGTCGTTGGATATGGAACCGATCCCGTGCAAGGGGATTATTGGTTGATAAAGAACAGGTTGACAAGAAGAAATCAAAGAAAAGAATAGCTGTATTCTTTCAAAATTTGCTTTTCAATTTGGTTTTTAAACTAGCAGCCCTGCAGCTAAAAGATTTTCGGAGGAAAAAGCAAAAGAATTGGTGGTGTAGTGATTATTGTTGGTTTAGATATAATCTTTATTACAGCGATAATAGTTGGTTCAGTGGTTTGAGATTGGGAGACTAGAGACACTCCACGGCACACGTCGGCAGCTCGTTCACATTGCTTTTATACGGAACTCAGGCGTTGTTCTCGTCTTGCACCTAATGGAGTTGAACGGATAGCGACGCATATTAAATCTCGCACAATAGGCGTTTGTCCACATAGGTGTCTAGCCTAGTCCATTTCCATACGTGGCGATCTCGATCACGAGATCGTCACGACAGGTGGTGAGAGGAGTCGAACCCGCGACCTCTCTCTTTCGTTTGAGAGACGTGCGCGTTAGCCACTCGACCATCTTTTAGTAGATGGCGCAGTGCCGCGCGCAATTGTCTCTATCCATGCTTATAATAGATGGCACAATCCAATCGCAATCAGCGCAATTGTCTCTATCCCACTCCTGTAGATTCAACTCCTGCCCGCGTCGGTACTTTTGGCTTTTTAAAGTACAAAGTTTGTACAAAGTTCAAGAAATTACTTATCTTTAAACAATAAGGAATAGTAAAAATGCAATAAATAGATTTAAATCAAGAAATCTATTTTGCTGAACTGTAACTTTGAAATAATTCCAGTTATGGTACGCGATGGGGAGAGAATGGATACATGAGAATGGCTAGGAATCGAGAGAATCATTGTGGAATCTCCACTCGAGCCATCATTCCAGTTGTATAAACTGTTCAAGCAATGCAATTCAATATCTGAAAACTTTATTTCTTGTTTTATCTTTTAAGTCTAGTTTTGCATCTTTAATTCACTTCTTCATCAATCTCTCAACTTTTTGAAATTTGAAATATTCTTCTCAAATTTTCTTCTGAACAAAATAGCTAATTTTATTGAGTTTTTTTCTTGTGTAAACAAAGAAAATTTAACAATTTATCAGTAAATTTCATTGAAGGAACTTACTGTATTTTTTGTCTTTAAATAAAATCATTCAATCATCAGAAGTCTCTTCACTGTTTTCCTTTAGTGGCTACTTTTTAAGCTGTATGCGCCTTCAGCTTTTCGAAAATCCCTTTTCATGATTACCGTATTTTCTCTAATAGTAGTGTCGATCAGATCAAAATCTGTCGAATAGCTCGCAAACGCGATATTTCTGGCATCAAAGCTTTTGCTTTTGATAAAAAAAAACCCGACTCGGAACCTGTTACATTTTAAAGAAATGCTGCTAAAGAAATGCTGCTAGAAATTACTCGGAAACCCGAGGAATCTGACAAACAAGTTGGAGGTCAAATTAGAGATCAGTCTCTATATAAGGTTTCTTTCACCATCTCGAAGTGCGGGCTTGTGGTGTAGTGGATAAGGAGCATCAAGGGTGGACTCTTTAGCAGTGGAAAGATTGCTTGTTCACTGATGAAAGCAAGTTTCCCCTACTTGGTTCTGATGGAATTCAGTATATTCGACGTCCAGTTAACCAAAGATACAATAAAAACTACATTCTCCCTACAGTCAAACATGGCGGCGGAAACGTTCTCGTATGGGGTGGCTTCTCTTCTTATGGAACTCTACCACTCAAACGAATCACTGGGATTATGGATCAACGAGTTTACTTGGTCTTGTTTCCGAAAGAACCTATCAAGCTGTTGCTTGGGTTCGATCCCTTCCTTTTGTTTTCATTTTATTTTGATGCTTAACCGCTCGAATTCGCTCTATTTTAACGTTACAATAAGCATTATAGCTTCTTTCATTTCATTCATTCATTCTTTAGAGCTGGCTGCCACGTGTGTTCACACTGGATAAAATGTGATTTTGTTTGTTATCAATTAAAAGAAGGGGTAGACGTGAAATGAGATCGCCAGGGGGATTCTCTTTTTCTTTGTGTGTGGCAGATTTTGCTCTCCATTCATTTCATTAAGCCGCTAAAGCTATTCAGCTGTTTACCCCGGTTGTGTTAAATGATCCGATTCCTGGTATTTATTCACGCGTTAGTAGGATTCCTGCAATTCGCTTTTGATCTGAGAATGTACATAGTAAAAAGGGCTGAACTAGAGTTTTGCGAAGACGATGAGAAACGGAGAATGAGTGTCGATTCGCGGGAAATCTCATCGATCCATCCGTTCCTTGAGGGATCTTTGGCGAAAATGGGTACTTCTAAAGGGGAAATTTGTATTTAAAATATCAATATTCTTTCTCATTAGAGCCAGCATAAAAGATATTCGATTAATGGAAAGCAAAAAAGCTTTTAGATTTTGCAAACTTTTCTTTAAAATATTCAATCAACAAGGCTGCTTATTAATTTTAGCTCATTCATACTGTAGTGAGGCAGTAGATTGAAAATTGACAGTATTTTTTTTATCCAGTGTGAACCCAGGTTTAGATATCCGTTCCCAAAATTTGAAGTATCATTTTTCCGCAATTCAAGATTCTTTCGGTAAAGAAGTATTTGGGAAATCATGTCCAACAATTCATTAAACGAATTTTAGCTAGGTAGCTTTTTCAGGTAGCTTTTTCACTGGATGCTTTAGTGTTTTGATAATTCCATCAGCCATTTCAGATCACACAGTGGTTACCTTAATTCACGTCGTGTTTGTCGTGTGTCTGGTGATTGCCGTTGCTGTCCTTTGTCAGTGTCTTTCTAGACGGTGTCGACATCACAGGAAACAGGTTCCGAATTATTAAACAAGGCCAGGCTAAAAGCTTTGTTCAGATCTAGCAAGCCTAAGTGCTTTATATAGGCCAGGCAATAAAATGAACCTGCTTACAATGCTTACAATGACACGGTGGCCGCAAACTATCGCCTCGCAGTTTTTGGGCTATATCTTAACCGTAGCTTCGCGAATCGGTTTAACTTCTTTTTAATATCAAACTTGCGATAATTTTCTACCGAGAATTTCTTTATACAAATTGTAAGATGCTTCTGAGAATTTTATTAAAGGCTTGGAAGATGCGCCCAAAATAGCCCTTGGCAAGCAACATTATTCAAGCTCTTTCTAGTTCATTTTCAAACTGAAAGCGGTTTTCTCGCTTTTTTTGATCAATTTAAGCTTTAAGAGTAACATTTCGATAATTCTTTAAGTTAACTTTGAGATTAACTGATGAGATTTGCCAGTTTCAAGAAAAATTCATCTATAAGAAGCTTTTTTTTTGCATCCAGAGCTCATAAAAACACCACATGGTTAAAGATTTTTTTTTGAAAAACATGGGTTTTGAGCTTTTTAACCAGAAAAGAGTCAAATAAAGCATGTGAGAGCCCTTAAAATCTGTTCATGAAAAGCTGCAGATGCAGATGAAAAGCGTGCCAAGGTTTGTTTTTGGCGCATCTTCCAAGCCTTTAATAAAAATCTCAAAAACTCGGAACATAATCCGAACCTAATTGGAACTGTGCAAAAAAAATAACGATGAATAGTTCAATAAAGTTAAATTTCATTCCTTTTAAAGACCGGATCAAAGTTTCAAATTCAAATCCAAACCTTTCTACAAGTTATACTATCCAACTATCTTAATCGGAAGGTCGAGGGTTCGAACCCCACATGCGACATGGTCACCCCCTTCGGATTTCCTTTCCCTTCGGGTTGAGAGGTTTTCTGGAGGGCAGTCTGGTGGTTGTGGCCCCAGTTCTTTAAAGTGACAAGCCACTCCTTCATCGTCATCTTCCCTTCACCACCAAAAAAGCTATTTAGTTCCCCATTGAGCTTAGGGTTAGGGAACCGTCTGTCATGACGTGGGTTAAGTTAAGATATAGCCTAGTATTGTGTGTGTCGTTGTATTGTGATTGATATATTTCGTGTATGCGATAAATTCACCACTGGTAGCCCCAGTCGGTATTTTTTATACGATTTGTTAGAGGATGAAAAATGTATAAAAGATTGAATTGAACAATTGAACAATTGAATTCAATTGAACCCTATGGATAAGTTAGTACAGGTTTTTGTGAAGCTTTATAGAAAAGTTTAGGGGAAAAAGTTGTCTTTTGCGTTTTTTTTCATATGGATTTTGTGTCATTGAGAAGCTTGTGGAAAAAAAAAATCGTTAATTCAGACTTTTTCAATTTGATACTTAAAGATTAAGCTATAATTAGATGGTTTAAAGATTTGGATCATGTTTAGACTTCATTAGACAGAAGAGAAAAAGCAAAAATAACCGATGACAATTAAAAAATCAAAAGCCAAAAATAAATCGACTAAAAAAAGGAACACCAACGCCGAGCATTAATGCAAATTTTGGCATAAACAATTTGCGTAAAAATTTATCCAAAAAGAATCAATTCTTATCTAAACAATCTCTTTCACAAGTTTCTTTTGACCTCCAACGATTCTCATTCCCTTGACATCCTCCATAGGTGAACTCTATGCACTTTCGGGTTCCTTTATCGAAGTACCAGCTGGGAAAAGCAGCTCTAAAAAAACTCTCGTAACTCTAATCATGAGTTTTTTTAGTTTAAAAACTTACTTGCATGGTCCAACAATTGGTCCATCTAGTTGACATGCTTCTTTTGGCTTTGGCTGAAAGTTGTTTTTCGAAATTTTTACAAAGCTCTCTTAAACCTTAGACTTAAACTCTACAAAGCTCTCTTAAGCCTTTTCTTTTTCTTATTTCAAATAAAGTATACAGTTGACTCTCTCTATAACAGAATGGAAGGGACGAAAAATTTTTTCATGATATAGAGCTTTCCGTTATATAGAGTGCCGTTTTACAGTACTGGGCAATGAAATATCATATTTGAAAAAAGATCGTCACTTTCGCGCGTCTGTAACTCCTTTGTCTTTGGGTTTAAACTATTAGTGTTATACATTTTCTGAAAGCTCTTTTCAAGGGCTACACAATGGTAATATTAATATTTAGAAATACGGTAAAGACAAGGGAGTTACAGACGCGGGAAAGTGACGATCTTTTTTCAAATATGATATTTCATTGTCCAGTAGTGTATATAGCTTAGAGTCGGCCGTGACCAAAATTCCATTCTGTTATATAGAGTTTTCCGCTATATAGAGTTCCGTGACAGAGAGAGTCGACTGTATTTATAATTCAATTGATTATATAGAGTTTTCCGTTACCGTATTTTCTCTAATAGTAGTGCACCCTGAGCGTCGCCTAAATTGCTCGAAATCTCGAGAACCGCTTATCAGAACCTATCGATGTGGGGTCGGAAAATGTAGCTGACGACGAGATCTAGTGGGGGATTAGAGTGTTGAGCTTCTGCAAAAGCTTGGAAACCGTAAAACCGTCATCAACTCGGCTCGCCGGGGTGCACTACTATTAGTGAAAATACGATATATAGAGTTTTGTTATAGAGAGAGTCAACTGTAGTCTGAATAATCAAATTGTTGTTGGTTGAGAAATAAATAACCATTTCAGTAGTACTGTGGCAATCGACGCTATCAACAATCCATTTCTCATCACGAGTCTCCCATTGAGTATTCTCATTACACACGAGGACTAAAGATGGATCAGCTTGACCCACGGTGCCACTAGGCGATTTGTAGATCTAAATAAATAGTTTCTGTCGTCTTGAAGCACATTTTATTGATTCTTGAGTGATTTATGTATAATTGTTATCAATTCCCTAATAAGTCAAGCTTTTTTATTGATTTAGGTTAACTATCATATTGGAAATGTAATACTAAACAAATCTGAGGAAAGTGAGTTTATGGGAGTGGGACAAATGCGACCTTTTTTTGCGCACCCGGACATTTGCGCACCTTTTTTTCCGCACCTTGCCCATTAGCGCACCTTTTTTCGCGTTTTAAACAAGCTCTAAAAAGCTAATATTAACCAATTTCTATTCCAAAAGTTGTTTTTCTAGGCAATTTTAGGGCGTAGAATCGAAATTTTGACATATCAGAGCTTGTGGAAACAAACGGACGGAGTTATACAAAGAGAAAAATCGACAATTTTCTGTAATTTGATCTAGCCGTTTTGTCTTTCAAATTGGTTCCACGCGTTCTGTTATGTCAAAGTTTGAATTCGACACCCTCAAATTACCTAGAAAAACAACTTTTGGAATAGAAATTGGTTAATACTAGCTTTTTAGAGCTTTTTTAAAACGCGAAAAAAGGTGCGCTAATGGGCAAGGTGCGGAAAAAAAGGTGCGCAAAAGAAAGGTCGCATTTGTCCCCCTCCCGAGTTTATTTATTTTCATTTAAATCTCACCACATAATTTGGTTGATTGCAAGTGAGCAAACGAATCAAACAACCAGCGGAACTGTTTCTAAAGGGATCCATTTATTTGTTTTGCTTTGTTTTTCACTCACTCACCCTGTTTTATCTTTATGGAACCCTTCCACACCCGGTGGATCACTCTTCTTGCATTCTGAGCATCCAGCTGAAATTAACTTTTAATTTTTGATGGGATTTCAAATTTTTTCAGTTTATAAAGCATATACAATAGTATAAAAGCTAAATTTTTTTAATAAAATCAAACAGAAAAGAAAATTGTTGTAATTGTCGTTATTTAACTGTTATCTCACTGTTATCTGTTATCTTTTAACTGTTATCTGTTATCTGGTAAATTAGATAAGTTAAGCTAGAACAGGTTTTTGAGAGCTTCGATACTTTTAATTCAAACTTCAAAACTTTTTAATAAAGACAAACCTTTCACACTTGAAATACTCAATAAAATGAAAGCTGAGAGGTAAATAAATCTTTCCATTTTGAGCAATATTTGATAGTGGAACACCTTTTGACTTCAAAACATTGTTTATATCAATCTTTCAAATGACCTTGAGAAAAGTTAAACAAAAAAATTTCATAAAAAGCCTATTTGGCAGATGAAAAGAGCAGGAAATATTTTCAGTCCTGGTGAGTCACTGGAAAATAATAAGAAAACTTTTGAAATTCCTAAGTACTTACCGCATTTATTCTAATAGAAGCACCGGTTACGAATCTTCTATTAGAATAACTACGGTATTTTTGGCAAACTTTTTGGGTTGGTGGATATGACTTGGCACATTTTTTCAAATTAAATCCCACAGATGTATTAGGTGTGTGAAAAAGTAATCCACGTTTTTTATATTTTTATTTTGTTTAAATAAATATATCTAAACAATTTTTAATTTTTTGTGAACGATATACAGTCATGGACAAAAGTCTTTTAACATTGGTTTTTAGAAGTTTGTTCTTTGCATATCTTGGTCCAGATCCGAGCAATTTGCAAACGGTTAAAAGATTTAAAGAGCTTATTATCTCTAATTTTAACATTACAAAAAGATGGATTTAACAATTTATCAGGTGTCATCAACTTTTCAATAAAACTTAATTAATAATTTTTAATTTAATAAATGATCGATCCGCCACCATATTTTACACCAACATTTAACTGTAGGACGCAAGTATTTAATGTGTAAAATATGGTGGCGGATCGATCATGCTATGGGGTAGGAACCTTTGTTTTTTGTGCCTACTCATTTTCTGATTTCTAGGAGCAATGTCCAGAAATTCACTGGGTCCACTCGTCCTTCTAAACTTAACGCTGAATGCTCAACGCTACAAGACGATTCTGGAGAATGATCTTCTACCGTTTTCGACCGCAAATATGAGCCAAGGTTGGTTGTTGTACCAGGACAATGCCCCGTGCCACAAGTCACTTGCGTCCTACAGTTAAATGTTGGTGTAAAATATGGTGGCGGATCGATCATTTATTAAATTAAAAATTATTAATTAAGTTTTATTGAAAAGTTGATGACACCTGATAAATTGTTAAATCCATCTTTTTGTAATGTTAAAATTAGAGATAATAAGCTCTTTAAATCTTTTAACCGTTTGCAAATTGCTCGGATCTGGACCAAGATATGCAAAGAACAAACTTCTAAAAATCAATGTTAAAAGACTTTTGTCCATGCCTGTATATCTCGTTTAAAAGCTTATTTTTTTCCTCTTTCAAATGATATATTTATTTTGTTAAAAGGACGACAATAAACTACTTTCATTTTCGTTTGAAAATGGTATACACAAGTATCGTTATTTGGTCAAATTTGCTTTATGAGTTCAAGAATGGGTTGAAAGCTGCGGAGGCTGCACGTCGAATTCGGAATGCGTATGGCGAAGACGCCGTTACTGATGATACCGCTAGGTTTTGGTTCCGACGATTCAAAGGTGGTAATGAAAGCCTAGAAGATGAACCAGGTGGCGGTCGCCCTGAGACCTGTTCTGATGACCAAATAAGACGCTGTCTTCTCGAAAACCCTCCTTCAACCTCTTCAGAAATAGGCCTTACATTAAATTGTGATGGGTCAACCGTAAGGAAACGCTTGAATGCCATGAATTTTATCAAAAAGTTGGACAAATGGATACCGCATGAATTGAGCGTTAAACGTTAAAAACGTGGATTACTTTTTCACACACCTAATAAAAAAACATGAGGGAGAGGGTTTTGTTTTGAAAATAGGTTAGTGAACATTCACTCTTGAGGAAACAATAAACTTTCACTTTTCATATATTTGGTTTTTGAAATTTTACTTTATTTTGTTCTAACTATTGAAAATCCATCACCTGAAGATCTGCGACACATTATGCTGTACAAATTTCTACAAGGACACAAAAGCCTCTAGAGTTCAGCTATTGTCGATTGGTACAAAAACTATTTAAATTGAACAGCTCAACACCAAGATCTTGGGTTGATGGGTATGAATCGGCACGTTTTTTGAAATGAAATGCTTAATGAAATTTTTCTTCAGTTAACATCATTCAAATCATGCGAGATATTTACCATTATTTTGTATTCTTTGTGCCCGTTTTAATGATAGAAATCGAATGCCTTTCTCGTAGGAAATCTTCGGTTTTGACGCAAAACGATCTATCATCATTTTTAATTACGAAACCACAAGTTCAATGTGAAACAAAGTCGCAAGGCCGAAATAACAACAAAAGAAGATATTCGAAGCAAAATTTTAACGGCTCCCACGCACAAAAATCTGTGAATCTTGGTAGTTTGAAGCAATTGGCTCGCCGACAAGTAAAAATCCATGGCTCAAAGAATTGGCCTGCTCCGATAAATACTTCGGAATTCCGTAAACTTTTTGATCTTGATACAGGGTGTCCGAAAAAAAAAGTAGCTTTGTGTCAAATTTCTAAAAGACTTTAAGTGGCTCAAAGTGGTAGGTATAGGCTCAGGGCTCACAAAAACACACTCAAGGTTCACAAATTTGTACAATGTGCGAAGAAATCTTTGCGACAATCGATTCATTGTAGCGCACCCGGCCTTTGCAGTCTGCTATTTTGCACCTAAAGTAGTCTATATTAAGAATGCAACTTGCTAAGAAGTAGCATAACATAATCAAACCTTACCTATAAGATACTTTTCAGCTCTTTAGTAGTTAATCCTTCCTATACTCGAATATTTCATCGTCATAAATCAATCCCTTCGCTCGTCGTGAAATTGCGATCATCTAAATATAAAAAATAATTCTTTGTAACAAAATAAATAACGAACAAAATGTTACTTTAATATTTAACTCCAGATGTTGAATTCGAAGCAGCTACGATAAGTAGTCGCGTCGAGAAGAGCTACTTGATGCGGGTACGCATTTATGTCAACACCTGAAGTTAAAAAATACAATATGCAGATAAAAACAATAAAAACAATATGCAGATACAATAAAAACAGATAAAAACAGATAAAAAACAAAGAATAAAACACTACCTCATTTTGATGTTGCCGTCGTGTTGTTGCTTCTTGCGCAATTCACGAGCCTAAATAAAGAAATATGTTAACTATAAGCAAATTGTAGACGAAAATGGCAAAAAACGGCTTAAAAAAACATGCTATTGGGGAAAGATATCATAAAACTAGCAAATTTACACATTTTCATAAAAAAAACCTTAAATACGAACTAATCTAACAAAGTTTTCCGCGCATTTTGTGCCATTTTGTGCCAAAAAAAACACTCAAGGTTCACAAATTTGTACAATGTGCGAAGAAATCTTTGCGACAATCGATTCATTGTAGCGCACCCGGTCTTTGCAGTCTGCTCTTTTGCACCTAAAGTAGTCTACATTAAGAATGTAACTTGTGCCCACTGCCGTGCCCTAAGTCAAATGAGTGAAAAAGTGTAAAAAATAGAAGCAAAACCTCAAAAAAACATGCAAAATCAGCGTGGAAAGCAAAAATATTAAAAGCTGGTCGGGCTGAAATGAACGTTTTTTGTTTATTTTTGACGCGGCGCTCAAATGATCGTTTTTTGGTCATTTTTGGCACGGCGCTATGAGAAATGAGCGCGCACTGAATCATCGGCCCTCGAATGATCGGCGTTCAATTTTTGGCGCGTGTGAGTACGTGTGAGTATCATGTGAGTACTTCCCCAAAAACACACAGTGATTTCAATTTGAACAATTGAGCTCAATTTTGAGAAAATTGAAAATCGATCAATTAATGAACAATAATGAACTCAAATTTTGCACGTCTTTTCAAAAATTGCTTCTTTTTTTGTGTTTGTGTTTTACTATTAAAGTTCAATGATTTTTAGTAAAATTGTCTCAAGATCTAACAAGGAAGAGCCTTTTTCAGACCATAGTATTCAGCAAGGATTCACTTTCACTCAATAGTGTATATAAAAGCAAACGATTCAAATTCTCTGCTTGATCAACATTCAGGAAAGAGCCGAAATGTCGTCTTATCTTTAAAAGGCCGAATAATAACTCCAAAAGCTGGCACGGGGGTGGGGGGGGGGGGGTGTGGAGGTGGGGAATGCGACTGCTTGATCAGCATTTGGAAGGACCGTCTTATCTGAGCGTACAAAGACTCCAAAATCTGGTATTATTACTGGTCTGTTAAAAACTTTCCGACGCTATCATTCAAAAATTGGGGACTGAAATCCATAAAGGAAAGCTTTCGCTGTGTTTATTTTGAAATAAAGCTTATAGATCTATCAGATTAGTCATGGTATGAAATTCTTAAAGTGCTCTTTTTATTATCTCAACTCACCAGTCAAAAAGCAAATATAAGCGCACGGCTCTTGAAAAATACATTCGAAAGCTCACTTGATAAGATTTGTTGACTTGCAAGTGATTTTTAGGAAGATTTCCCACCAATATCCCCTATTTACTTCCTATTTTTGATCAAATCTTTATCCTAAACTGATTAAGATAAATTTTTTTCCAGTTTACAATTTGTCAATCATTTCTCCAGCTATCACCAATCAGTTTTACAATATTTTGAAGTGAATAGCATGATTTAAATTTGACTAGTTACGAGAATCAAAGTGAATAACAAAATTCACTAAGAAAAAGCCAGTATAACTTTTTGTATGACTCAAGAACGGCTCATTGCTCAAAACACCCTAAAACATAATATTGTCATAAGTAATTTTACTGTAAAAGCCATTTTTTTATTCTAAATTGCTTAGTATCATTAAAATATGACGACTTGATAATAAACTTTATCTCTCTTTTTTTCTGACTAGCCTAGATCCCCGACATCCTGGCGCCAGCCAGCCCCTAAAAATTCCTAATCTGATTAGTTCTCTGGTATTTTTTATCGGGTAGTTTTTATTGCACCAAACTTTGCGTCTTTTCTGTCTCTTCTTTTCCGTGGCTCCCTTCTAGCCCACTGCTATTTTTTCCTTTATTTCAAAGGAGGGACTTATAAAAATCGCCATAATTGTTAGAATTTTGCTAAATTTTTGTCCTCTCTCGGAAAGTCGAGTTGTTCATTGGGTTGAGTAAGAATATTGTCATTGTTTTTATTTTGTTTTATTTATTTGTACTGAATCAATGCATTTTTTTAAAAACATGCTCTCTCGAATAAAATGCGTGTTTTTAGGTAACAAACCAATAACACGGAGATTCTTTCTCATCCATTCACAATCGAAAATTGATAAACGAAAGAACGAAAGATTCACGAATAATTTAACTGAAAAGGAAATGGCTGATGGATCTCTATTTATTAATCGAAAATGAGCTCTCAATATTCTCTGTGAGTTGCTCAAACTTTGTCAAAGCTTTAATATAACGAACCTGTTTACGAGGGCTTTTGAGAATGTAAAGAATCAGAATGTAAACGAACCATAAGAGCTTTTGAGAATGTAAAGCACAATGTTTATAACGAAAAAAGTTCTTGTACTCGTGCGGTTCATTGTCTTCAAGTTTGACTGTAGTATTAGAGTCGGGTAGTACATAGAAACATAGAGGTCTGTAGCCAGGATTTTGGCGTTTTTGGGTAAAATCTCACATGGGTAAAATCTTAATTCAACAATATGAAATTGTTGAATCGAGACTGAATAATGAATTTCAGATATTTCTCCAATAGAAACTGTGAAACTTGCGAATTGTTAAAGAAAGCTTCTCCAACAAGCGAATTGCTAGAGTCAGCTTCTCCAACAAGCACCCACTTGCCGGGTCGGCTGTAAAACTTGCAAAGGTGGGTTGGCATCATAAAAAAGTGCTTCATTGGGCTTGCTTCCTTTTTGATCAGTTCAAAATCATCAGTCGAGTACCTCTTTCATGGAGCCATTCTACAGGCGAAACGTAACGTTTTGAAACAGTCGAAATACAAGAATCAAGTTATCGGAGAGCTCCAGATGAATACAAAGAACACAAGAAATCATTTATTCTTTCAATGGCAGTAGTTGAAAAAAAAGAAAACGTCAATCAAGCTAACCGTCAGGTTAAACTCCTGGATGGGTTGTTCGGGCTCAAGTCCGGAGAAAATCGAATGTCCTTCGTTTCCATCTTCTCCATTCAACAACCATTCTAAAAGAAGAAACAATCCGGGAAGGATCCGAGAACCCGATGAATACGAGAACGCACAATAAATCATTTATTTCTTCAATGGCAGTATTTGAAAGTGAAAGTTTGAAGTAAATGGTAAAATAAACAAAGAGAAATACTGTATTACTTATGGGAGTCATCGGGAAAAAAGTCTGAGATTCTGAAAATAAATAAATAGAGAAATATCTTAGATCTTAATTATCCTAAATAGATAATGAAAGAGGGGATAAAAGTAGATGGTGAGTCTAAAGGTTGTTGCCGAGATTTTCGGGAACGATCTTCTCAAAATCGAAACTTGCATCCGGAAGGATATCAAGAGGATCCACAAGCTGCACGGGTCCACCTAAATAGCTC
Organism: Mesorhabditis belari; assembly: GCA_958450365.1. Classification (NCBI taxonomy): domain Eukaryota; kingdom Metazoa; phylum Nematoda; class Chromadorea; order Rhabditida; family Rhabditidae; genus Mesorhabditis; species Mesorhabditis belari. The sequence continues at coordinate 243,451 of CAUEEP010000893.1, forward strand.
TAGTTTATCCCCTTTTTTATCTTATTTTTCAATTCAAAAAAACACAAAAATCTATATGTTTATGAAATATTGACCGGATAAAAACTCACTTTCCATTTCTGCGGGTGGAATTTGGATATTCCAATCTGATTCCGGAATGTGATCCTAAATTTGGACACCGTTTAACAAGAAAATGATCAAAATATCTGCATTCCTTAAGTAAAACTTTTAAAATAGTATATGTACATAGAAGCTACTATATGTAAAAGAGAAATGTCGATCCTTCCGCCTTTCCGTCACACTCTGGATCTCGGCTCCCCGTAAACCGATTTCGACAAACTTAGGCGGGTTAGGTTCGGCGGGTTTCTCGGCTGGTATGTAAATATATGTCGTAGCCGTTTAATGAGGATATTTCCGGGCATCTAATCAAAACTGTCCATAATACATATATTTTATGATAAATTTTTTGAAATTAGCTCATTTAGTTCGGTAGAAATTTTCTTTTTGAGTCCCCAAAGTTTAGGGTCAAAAAAAAGCCTTAAAATAACTAGAAAAAAATTTCTACTCAGCCAAAAAACTTGACTAATAGCTTATTTTCTAGCAAATTTGATGTAGATTCTTAAAGTGAAGCCGTCGCAAACAATCGTTCGTTGAAAGTAGGAGAAAGAGGGCGAGGAACAATTTCAGGGCAATTCCCAAATGTGAAAACAGCGACCGTGTTCAGCTGAAGTCGTTCCTCGCCCTCTTTCTCCTAGTTTTAAGAAACAAATGTCCAATACAGCGTTATTTTAAGAATCTGCATGTTAAGCCCTATCGATATCTAAGGATTAAAGCTTTCCTAGTTCTTCTAAGGCTTACTTGTAAAGGCAGAAAAACGACAGCGCTTGTATGATCGATGGCCAAGAATCGTTCAAGATCGCCAATGAATTCCTAAGTTTAAGATAGTGTAAAATTGAAAGAATTTCAATATTTTAAACAGTGGAAAAGGCTAAATCTACAGGGTGCGGCTATAGTGTTGGGCCCTACAAAAGGATGATTTTCTCAAAAACCAAAAGAGTTGACAGTTTTTTCGTTTAGATATTCAAAATCTAGAGACATTTTTTCACTAAATTCATAAGTTTGTGTAAAAATCTAAACCTTCATTCGGTTCATATAAGACTTTAAACGTGATTGCTCAAAAAATGAAATTTGTGAAAAGTGCGCCCATTTTTGTTAGCCAAGATCAGCTCGCATTTGCAATAATGAAGCTCAAAAAGCATTACTTTATAGTCATTAATTCTAAAAACGTATTAATGCAGAAAAAGATTTTTTAGAAACTCCAAATTAAAATTTAACTATTTTTTAACATTGCATAGTATTTTTCTACGGTTAGGGTTGTCAAAATCATTAAAAACTTTTACCGTCCTTCTATTCTATGTAAAATTACGCGTCGATTTTATGAATAATTCTTATTTTTCAGCTTAGTTTAATCTATTGTCTTAAAAAGCCAAAAAGATGCATTAAGCGCAACACTAGAGATGCTGCACCCTGTATGTAGTTTCTAGAGGCCTACTCAAGAAAGAGTTTAGATCGAAAAACACTCACTTGTTCGAGGGCAGCATTGACCTCATTTTCCCCTGGGTTTCCATTTCCAAAGAGCTCCTCATCGACCTCTTGCATGTTCTAAAAAGCTCAATTGAGAATAGAGGCTTAATTATACTTGAATCATGTCGAATCCCAACGATGAACCAGAGTCAGACATCACTGAATACAAAGTTTTATGAGCAAAAATATGCAAATCTTGAGAGAAATAAGGTATCAAATACCATAGGGAAATGGAAAAACGTTTGTAAAAGATTTATTGAAAACAAAAATTAAACAATCTTCTACAACCCGATAAACCGATAAAAATGCAAATTCATCGCAGAAATCACAAGATCATCACTAGAGATCTTTCAAATTATTGTTCCCGTTGGAATCGTTCGTTGAGACCTGGCTTAGGGGATTTGTAGCTGTTTTCGAAGGGCTTTTCGCTCTGCTTGTCATCCTTTTTCTTGGCAATGTCCACCTCTTCACCCTAAAAATTGATCTAACCTTTTTTGAAATACTTTGAAATAAATTGATATCTTTTAGTAACTGCTCAACATCAACTGAGTGGATTGAATCGGGAATCCGCCAGAGAACGTTTCGATCTCCTTTTCCTTGGAGTTTTATTTAAGTTGGTTTTTATAGGATTTAGAATCAGATGTTCTGCATCGAATAATAGAAAATTCACTTAAATTTGCTAAACTAAATGTTTGATCTATTTGGATACCAATTATAACGCTTTTTGTTAATCGTTAGATGCTGCATAACTTTTAATTTTCTTCTGTCTAAAGCTCGCTGTATCTCATTTCACGGGGAATCCTTCTAATCTCTTGCAAAATACTCGTTGGTGAGCATCAGTCCTCACCAACTGCTCTGGCAATAAAATGATTACCAATAGGTCGAGAAAGAGATGACAACCCAACCCTTGAGAAATGGGGATGGGGGAAAAGGAAAGTGGAACGAAAATATATGGCTCACCGATCTCCGATACCCTCCCAACAGCTTTCAAAAAGCAAACCTTATTTTCCATCTATTTCACTTTAAACAAATCTTTGCTAAATTCTAATTTGTTAGCTCATTTTTATTCGTTATAATTCAATAAGACAATGTCAAATTGCGCAAAAATTCACCCCGTTAAACTTCGATAGTGATCGGGTTTGCTAGGGTCTCTTCAAGAGATGACTAACGTTTGTTACTGTATACACATCCATAACCAGTTCAGTGGCTAATAAGAAACAGTTGTTATTATTGTTATTAGCACCAAGCTCGTATAGGTTGAGATTGTCGTTCTCCCAAAAGGAAAACAGGACCAATCCCTAGACAAGTAGCTAAACCGGAGTGTTCAAGCTACAATTTAAGTGAACTATTAGGATTGAAGAGAGCCTAGAGAGCTAAACAAGAAAAATTGAGAATTTTTTAGGTGTTGAGGCAAGTCAAAGCTTGTTTTTATGCGGCTTGACGTCAACTAAAGTTGAAAGATCACGAAGCTATGGTTTGTGTTAATGTTCAAAATTTGAAGCTAGAATCTAGAGCCCAAAGCTTTCTATTAAAATCTATTTAGTAACCTGTTCATCGTTGGTGACGGGACGGCGAATCGACTGAAGTGGAATTGTGGAGACAACTGGTTTACATGACTGTGGTTTTCTGCTGAAAGAAGTTGGATATTTGAAATTATATATATTGTCTAAGACTGAAACTATTTCTACTACACAAAAAACTGAGCTGAACAACTAACCGAAGTATTCACTTAGGTTATACATATAAGTAACTGAAGCATTTACAGGGTGACTTAGAAAACAGTCCTCATCACGATCCCCAATGAAAGTCTAGAATTTGTTTTAGGTTTTAAATAACTTGAATTGGATGAATTCAGACATTTTCCCTAATAAAATCTGTAACACCTTTTGTGGTTACCGTATTTTCTCTAATAGTGGTGCACCACCAGCGAGCCGAGTTGATGACTATTTTACGGTTTCGAAGCTTTTGCAGAAGCTCAACACTCAAATCCCCCACTAGATCTCGTCGTCAGCTACATTTTCCGACCCCACATCGATAGGTTCTGATAAGCGGTTCTCGAGATTTCGAGCAATTTAGGCGACGCTCAGGGTGCGCTACTATTAGGCAAAATACGATAATCTTTTAGCTATAAAAACTATTAAAGAATTGTTAGAGATAAAGTTGTTACTCCCTCCCCTCCACAAGCACCCACTTGCTCCATTTCAGCTAAGTTAACGTCAATCAAGCTAACCGTCAGGTTAAACTACTGGATGGGTCATTCGGGCTCCGGAGAAAATAGAATGTCCGGAGAAAATAGAATGTCCTTCATTTCCATCTTCTCCATTCAACAACCATTCTAAAAGAAGAAACAGAAAGCTTGAAAACAAATGAAAGATACTGTACAGTGTGTACAAAGAAATAAGTTATCGGGGAAAATCCGAGAACCCGATGAATACGAGAATAGCATACAATAAATCCTTTATTTTTTCAATGGCAGTATTTAAAAGTGAAAGTTTGAAGTAAATGGTAAAATAAACAAAGAGAAATACTGTATTACTTATGGGAGTCATCGGGAAAAAAAGTCTGAGATTCTGAAAATCAATAAATAGAGAAATATCTTAATGAAAGAGGGGAATAAAAGTAGTCTAAAGCCTGTTGCCGAGATTTTCGGGAACGATCTTCTCAAAATCGAAGCTTACTTCGGGAGGATCAAGAGAATCCACAGGCTGCACGGGTCCACCTAAATAGCTCTAGTTTATCCCCTTTTTATCTTATTTTTCAATTAAAAAAAGACAAAAATCTATATGTTTATGGAATATTGACCGGATAAAAACTCACTTTCCATTTCTGCGGGTGGAATTTGGATATCCCAATCTGATTCCGGAATGTGATCCTAAATTTGGGCACCGTTTAACAAGAAAATGATCAAAATATCTGCATTCCTTAAGTAAAACTTGTAAAATAGTATATGTATATAGAATTTAGAAGAGAAGTGTCGATCCTTCCGTCTTTCCGTCACACTCTGGATCTCGGCTTCCCGTAAACTGATTTCGACAAACTTAGGTGGGTTAGATTAGGAGGGTTTCTCGCTGATATGTAAATATTTATCGTAACCGTTTACGAATGAGGATATTTCCGGGCATCCAATCAAAAAGTCCAATCAAAAATGTTCAGAATACTTATATTTAATGATGAATTTTTGAAATTAGCTCATTTAGTTCAGTAAAAAAAATTTTTTGAGCCCGCAAAGTTTAGCGTCAAAAAGTGCCTTAAAATGACTAGAAAAAATTTTCTACCCAGCCAAAAAACTTGACTAATAGATTTTGTAGCCAATTCGATGTAGATTCTTAAAGTAAAGCCATCGCAAACAATCGTTCGTTGAAAGTAGGAGAAAGAGGGCGAGAAACAATTTCAGGGCAATTCCCAAACGTCAAAACAGCGACCGAGCTCAATTGAAGTCGTTCCTCGCCCTTTTTCTCCTAGTTTTATATAACAAATGTCCAATGTAGCGTTATTTTGAGAATCTGCATGTTAAGCCCTATCGATATCTAAGGATTAAAGCTTTCCTAGTTCTTCTAAGGCTTACTTGTAAAGGCAGAAAAACGACAACGCTTGGATGATCGGTGGCCAAGGAACGTTTAAGATCGTCAATGAATTTCTAAGCTTACGATAGTGAAAATTCAAAAGAATTTTAATATTTTAAACAGTGGATCAGGCTCAATCTACAGAGTGCGGCTATAGTGTTGCGCTCTACAAAAGGAAGTTTGTGTAAAAATCTAAAGCTTCATTCGGTTCATATAAGACTTTAAACGTGATTGCTCAAAAAATGAAATTTGTCAAAAATATTTTCAGCTTAGTTTAATGTATTGTCTTAGAAAGCCAAAAAGATGCATTAAGCCCAACACTAGAGATGCTGCACAGTGTATGTAGTTGCCAGAGGCCTACTCAAGAAACAGTTTAGATTGAGAAACACTCACTTGTTCCAGCTCAGCATTGACCTCATTTTCCGCTGGGTTTCCATTTCCAAAGAGCTCCTCATCGACCTCTTGCATGTCCTAAAAAGCTCAATTGAGAAGAGAGGCTTAATTATACTTGAATCATGAATCCAAACGATGAACGAGAGTCAGACATCACTGAATACAAAGTTTTATGAGCAAAAATATGCAAACCTTGAGAGAAATAAGGTATCAAATACCATAGGGAAATGGAAAAACGTTTGTAAAAGATTTATTGAAAACAAGAATTAAACAACCTTCATCAACAATAACCCGATAAAAATGCAAATTCATCACAGAAATGAAGACTAAAGATCATTTAAATTAGTGTCCCCGGTTGGAATAGTTCGCTGAGACCTGGCTTGGGGGATTTGTAGCTGTTTTCAAAGAAAATCTTTTATTTCAGCTAAAAGTTAGATATTAGATATCTAAGTTGCACAAGTGAATTCATAAAGCTCAGATTAATTTTGAAAAAAATCAAGTTGCAGCACTAGCCTGTACGGGAAGTTGACGAATGACTGACTGCCACTTTACTGGAAGACCAGGGACCAATTCGGCGCACACATATTCTTGAGCAAATTCGGGCCACACGTATTGTTGAGAACATTCTCCCAACAATGGAGGCGTCTAGAGATGTTTGTTTTGCAAAACATTCAAGTTTAGTGATACTATCGTATATGTAAAATAGAAATTTTAGTTAGACTTACCACGTGCGTTGTTGGAGATTCAATGTAGAGCCTCTAGTGCATCCCCATCACTATTTCTTGTTGTTGTTGTAGCCGCAGCTGAAAATCGAGGTGAGACTTTCTTTGATTACCGAGGATTTTTAATGTTTTACTCTAAGCTTTCTTAATTTTTCTGTGAAATTTTGTATTTATTAGTTCAAGCTACAATTTAAGTGAACTATTAGGATTGAAGAGAGCCTAAAGAGCTAAACAAGGAAAATAGAGAATTTTTTAGGTGTTGAGGCTAGTCAGAGCTTGTTTTTATGCGGCTTGACGTCAACTAAAGTTGAAAGATCACGAAGCTATGGTTTGTGTTAGTGTTCAAAATTTGAAGCTAGAATCTAGAGCCCAAAGCTTTCTATTAAAATCTATTTAGTAACCTGTTCATCGTTGGTGACGGGACGGCGAATCGACTGAAGTGGAATTGTGGAGACAACTGGTTTACATGACTGTGGTTTTCTGCTGAAAGAAGTTGGATATTTGAGATTATATATATTACTGAGAACTGAACTATTTCTACTACACACAAACTGAGCTGAACAGCTAACCGAAGTATTTACTTAGGCTATATAATTAACTGAAGCATTTACGGGGTGGACCAAAATTATAGCAACTCGGTATTTTCTGGAATTAGCCAGCCGCAATTTAAAGCGATCGAAAATAGAAATGAAATTGATCAAAGCTGCAAAAGGAAAGAGCTTCTAATATATTAGGTTGTTCGGATGTAAACAAGCGTTACTAAAATTATTGTTGTGAGAGAAGCTTTTAAAACAATTCTTTCTATTTAAAAATACGTTATCTTGTGTATATTTGGAATCTTCTTAAACGGATGATTTCTTATTTTTAAAATCTTTTTTCTTGCTTTAGATGACCGACTTCAAATAAATAAAGTTCGCATCTGCCTACTTTACGATTTCAAACTGGGCAAAACAGTCGCGGAATCCCATCGAGATTTGGTTAAAGCATTTGGGAATGATGTATTGTCCGAAAGCCGATGTTGAGCCTGGTTCCAACGGTTTTGGAATGGTGATGAAAGTCTCCAGGATCATGAACACTCTGGTCGACCTCAAGCGGTAGAAAACGATACTTTGAGGGCTGCAATCGAATCGGATCCATGTCAAACGACGCGTGAATTTGCTCAACAGTTTCTATGTTCAAATTCTACCATTGATGAGCATCTCCACGCCATTGGAAAGACGATCAGATACGGGAAATGGCTTCCTCACGAGTTAAGCAGTGCAAAAAAGGCTTCATGGGTTGCCATTGCTGGAATCCTCATCCGCCACGCTTTTTGATTCTCTCGCTACTGGAGATGAGAAGTGGATCCATTTCGATAATACTATTCGAAAACAGCAATGGCTAGAACCAGGAGAGCGGCCAAATCCGACCGTGAAACCGGACATTCATGGGAAAAAGGTCATGCTTTCAGTATGGTGGAATAACAAGGTCCTTGTGTATTTCGAGCTTCTACAACCCGGCCAAACAGTCACATCAGACGTCTACAAACAGCAACTTGATCGGGTCAATGAAGCTGTCATTCGTCAAGAAGTAGACACATCAAAGATAAGGTTCATCTATGATAGCGCTAGACCTCACGTTGCAAAGGTGACTCAGCAGAAACTGGAGAATCTAGGATGGGAGCTTCTACCACATCCGCCGTATTCTCCCGATTTGGCTCCCTCAAATTACCGTTTATTTCGGTCGATTCAAAACTTTTTGACCAATGAGAAATTCAAAACCCGTGAAGATCTCCAAAATTGGATCGCCAAGTTTTTCGCGTCACAACCGGCTGAATTTTTCAAGAGTGGCATCAATTCTTTGCGCAAAAGATGGCAAGAAGTAATCAATAATAATGGTAAATATATTTTGGATTAAAATGTGTTGTTTCTGTTTTTAAGATAATCTTTGTCGACTACTAAAACGCTCGTTTATATCCGAACAACCTAATAGCCGTCTTGGAAGCTATAAAAAAGATTTGTTTTGATAAAAATACTCGTAGAAATGTAGAGTGTTAAAAATCTCAATTACTAATATAATTGAAAACTTAAACGTAAACTTTACAGGTAGCTGACCCACCGAACCAACTTAACGAGCTTGCCTAAGATACTTTGCTCGCTTTTCGGAGCCTTCTTCTTACTTGACGCTTCAGGTGTGCTCATTTTCGAACTGAAATTAAAGCTGGCTTTTTATTCCTAAAAAGAAAAGTGAAAAGTTAATGCTTTTAGGTTAAACGGTACTAAAGATGAAAGAGAAATCGATCGAGGAACGTGAAAGAGGAGAGCGAAAGAGATGAATCGATCGAAAGAGATGTTCAACGATTTGCACTCCAAAAAGTGACAGACAACAATGCAAGGTTTGTTTGCCAAAGTCTCCTAAATCTGTTAAACTTAGATTTTCTTCGGATCGAAGAAGAGGCGTCCACCTGTCTGTGTCATTGATAAAAAGGTGTGGCCAAACTCCCCTCAAATCGATCGAGGAACGTGAAAGAGGAGAGCGAAAGAGATGAATCGATCGAAAGAGATGTTCAACGATTCAACGGCACTTCAAAAAGTGACAGACAACAATGAAAGGTTAGTTTGCCAAAATCTCCTAAACGAAAACCAAAGATTTTCACAAGTTAGAACAAAAATTTTGAGAATTCGCATTACGCATGAACTTTCCAAAATTTGTTAGATGGTATTAGCTTGGCAAAATCAAAGTTTTTGCTATAATTTTTTGAGATCTGATTGCTTATGTTGGGTAAATTTTTAGACCAATCTATCAAGCCGTTTTCTCAAAATATTTTTTCAAAGATTTGTCAAAATATTGATTTTCAAAGACACTCACTCCCTCAGCTAGCCTTAGGCTGGCTGACATTTTAATGGCTTAGAAAGAAAGAGTATCAGGAAGAGTTTAAAGCCGCCATGAGTATGTGGTAGAGGAAAGAGGAAAATAGTTACAGTAAGTCAAGAGAGCGCGTATTGTGGTGTACTCTTGGCAGCTTTTCCCTAGACAAAATGAAGAGAAGAAAGAAATCAAATGAGAAGAGAGGGAAATCAAGAGAGGGAATCGAGAGAGAGGGGAAATCGAAAGAGATTTGCGAAATAGAATAGAATCTCGCCATGTAAATATTTTGTTTACTTTTTCAAACAATGCAACAATTTAGAAATATAAATTTAGGAAATATAAATTCAAAATCTTTTGTCAAAGATTTGTGAAAATATTGAATTTCAAGAAAATTCACTCCTTCAGCTAGCCTTAGGCTGGCTGACCTTTTAGTAGCTTAAATTCTCTCAAAATTTGAGTCAATCAACTCAGAAATATCATAAAGAGTTTAAACCCGCCATTAGTATGTGGTAGAGGAAAGGGGAAAATACTTGCCGTAAGTCAAGAGAGCGAGTATCGTCGTGTACTCTTGACAGCTTTTTCCCTAGGCAGAGAGAACAGAGAAAAAGATTCAAAGTGATCAGAGTTGAGGGGAAATCGAGAGAGATTTGACAAATGGAATAGAATGTCGCCATATAAATATTTTGTTTTCTTTTTTAAACAATGCAACAATTTGGAAATATAAATTTAGGAAACGGTTTATAGTTACAAAAAGCTTAGAGCGGCGCGCAGGAACAAAAAGTAAAGCTTTTCGAGCAGAGGGCCGGTAAACTTACATTTCTTACAATTCTACTACAAAAAAGTTCGAATTACATATAAAAACTTGCGTCAGTTCAATCGGATTTGGTATGAAAGCTTTTCTGGAAGGGACAGTACCTTTGACCAGGATTTATGAGTTGTCTAATCGGTATTGTTATTCATTGAGACTTCTTTTCTTCAGAAAAGAACAAATAGTAGGGAAAGAAAAGAGTGGAGGAAAATAAGAGTTTCTAGAAAAAAGGAGGGTTGAGTCAGCAAAGTGTTCGGAATTTTGGATCGCATTCGTAGAGTCTTCCGCTGGTCTACTATAAAGTAGAAGAGATCTCCACCTGTCTGTGCGATTAATAAAAAAACTTCTCTCTTCAGAAAAGAAGAGGTGGGACGGCAAGAAAAAAAATAGAATTGCGTGGAAAACGTGGACCTCCCCAGTGGAAAATGCGAACGTTAGTGAGTATCTGGTAATGGTAATGGTATATGGGTATATAATGGGTATAATGATCTTAAGTAGTAGGTAAGTAGTAAGTGATATTGAGTAGTAAGTGTAGTAAAATGGTATAAGGGTATATAATGAGTATAATGGTATTCAGTTATAAGGTGTAATGATTGAATACGGTTTATGAGTTAAAAAAGAAAGAGAGAGAAGCTAACCATTTTGCATAACATAAATCGAACCAAATCAAACTAAATCCAACTAAACAGAAGTATATAGGTTGATTTAAAACATAGATTTTGAAGGAGAAAAAGAGAGAAGCTAACCATTTTGCATAACATGAATTGGTTGATTTAAAACATAGATTTTGAAAATGAAATTCACTCTGGAACCGAGATTCCATCATTAGTTTAAGGCCTTCACAAAAGCTGTTAAGAAAGCTTTCGCTGTTAGCTGCTATGAAATCTAATTTCATTCCATTACATTTCTCATGAAAGAAGGTGGGTGTTGACCCACCGATCCATATTGAGATCATGTCACCCCCACCGCATCCCCAAACCCCTTTCCGGCCTTTCAGCTCATCATTCCCCCTTTTGCTTTTTCCTGGTTTTCCTTTTCCCCCCCCACTTTTTGGACATTCACCAATCAACATTCAAATGCTTCTTTCAAAAAAATTTCGAAATATCTGCAGCGAGAATCTCCCAAACGTTTTTCTCCGCACTTTACCCCAAATCTCTCGATGTGTAGACACTGAAGAAGCCTAGAAGTCTAGAAGATGACGCAAACTTAAAAATTGAAATCTTTCCCTAAATCCCCTGTTTCTTTTCCCATAAACCCAAAAACAGCTTTCTCCTTGCTGATATTTTAGTTATCAATTAGAAGGAATTTCCTGAAAATGATGTTTGAGGCATTTTTAGGAGCGAATTTCATGCTATCATATAAGTAAACTATTATAGATAAAAGATGACTGAACGGCTCTTTTATAATGTTCTTTCCCCAGAAAACCATGTTATCATAATTAAATTCCTGGCAAGAGTTTATCCTTGAATTAAAGACAAAAGCATGCTCGATTAGGGAGACGATCAAGGAGAACAAAAAAGAAAAAACATGAAATCCCCTTACGTTTTGTTTTCAATCGAATTTGTTTTCTTTTCTTTTTCAAAGCAATGATCGCTTCGTCATTTCCTTAGATCCCCTTGTGATTGGTTGTGCAGTATGAGAGAAATCGATATTCCTCTTGCCAGCTCCCTTCCTTAGTCCCCGAGAGCTCGAGAAAGAGAGAGCTCTAGTTTATCCCCTTTTTTATCTTATTTTTCAATTAAAAAAACACAAAAATCTATCTGTTTACGGAATATTGACCGGGTAAAAACTCATTTTCCATTTCTGCGGGCGGAATTTGGATATTCCAATCTGATTCCGGAATGTGATCCTAAATTTGGACACCGTTTAACAAGAAAATGATCAAAATATCTGAATTCCTGTAAAGCAAAACTTGTAAAATAGTGTATTTATATAGAGTCTACTGTATGTAAAAGAGAAGTGTCGATCCCTCCGTTTTCCGTCACACTCTAGATCTCGGCTCGGTCACCAACTCAGCTCGGTGGTGTGCACTACTATTAGAGAAAATACGGTAACCACAGAAGGTGTTACAGACTTTATTAGGGAAAATGTCTGTATTCATCCAATTCAAGTTATTTAAAAGCTAAAAGAAATTCTAGACCTAGTGGGGACCGTGATAAGGACTGTTTTCTAAGTTTTACTTAAATGGGGTCGATATGTTGACCATTTATTGATTCAAGTACAATAATTTGATGCCAAAATTCAGATTGTGTTTTCAAAGTCAGATGTGGCTGTTCAAGTGCCTTCGGCAAGAAGGGAATGTAAGTTTTTACCCGGTTAATATCTTGCATTCTTTTGTGTATAGAGATTTTGTGTTTTAAAGTAAATGGTAAAAAATAAGATTTGAATAAATACTGGGAAAAAGTGAATCTATTTAGGTGATCAAACCGAGCCTGTGGATCCTCTTGATCTTCCAGATGTAAATTTCGGTTTTGCGGAGATCGTTGCCGAAAATCTCGGAAATAGGATTTAGAAGCTTTTCGTTTGATGCTTCATTGAGTTATTTTTTATCTATTAGTTGATTTTGATAAATTCTCACATTCCCGATGATTTCCTTATCCCGTAAATGTATTTCTGTTTACTTTTGGATTTAACTATCCCAATGTTTTCTTTTTTTTTAACTACTGCCATTGAAAGAATAAATGATTTCTTGTGTGCTATTTTTGTATTCATCGGGAGCTCTCCGATAAATTCTTTTCTATGTATTTCGTTCGTTTCAAAGATTTACGTTTCGCCTGTAGAAAGTACTCGACTGATGGATCCATGAAAGAAGTACTCGACTGATGATTTTGAGCTGATCAGAAACGAAGCAAGCCCAATGAAGCACTTTTTGATGATGCCGACCCACCTTTGCCGATTCAGCAAGTGGCCCATCCAGCAATGCAAGTGGGTTGGAGAAGCTAACTTTAACAATTCGCAAGTTTCACAGCTTTTATTGGAGAAATATCCTACTATCCTCAAATTCAAACTAACCATTCTTTATTGAATATAATGTTGGTGTTGAGTAATGTCCGTGCGTCTTTCCGTCACACTCTGTATCTCCGCTCCCCGTAAACCGATTTCGACAAACTTAGGCGGGTTAGGTTAGGCGCGTTTCATAAGCCTGTTGATGTTGAGTAGAGAGGAAAGTTTGTGAACGAGAATTTTTGAGGGTAGGCAGCGGGTTGGTAGTACGCGATTTTATTGCCGAAAAGTTAAAGACCAAAAGAGTTGATATTTTAATGTATTGTCTTAGAAAGCCAAAAAGATGCATTAAGCGGAACACTAGATATGCTGAACCCTGTATGTAGTTGCCAAGGCATACTCAAGTACTCTAAGTTCACGATAGTGTTAAATCGAAAGAATTTTAATATTTCAAACAGTCGATCAGGCTAATTATACAGAGTGCGGCTTTAGTGTTGCGCTCTACAAAAGGATGATTTTCTCAAAAACCAAAAGAGTTGAACGTTTTTTCGCTTAGGTATTTCAAATCGACAGACATCTTTCCACTAAATTCATAAGTTTGTGTAAAAATTTAAAGCTTTATTCGTTTTATATAAGACTTTAAACGTTGTTGTTTTTCAGCTTAGCTTAATGTATCGTCTTAGAAAGCCAAAAATTAAGCGCAACACTAGATATGCTGCACCCTGTATGTCGTTGCCAAGGCGTACTCAAGAAACAGTTTAGATTGAGAAACACTCACTTGTTCGAGGGCAGCATTGACCTCATTTTCCGCTGGGTTTCCATTTCCAAAGAGCTCCTCATCGACCTCTTGCATGTCCTAAAAAGCTCAATTGAGAAGAGAGGCTTAATTATACTTGAATCATGTCGAATCCCAACGATGAACCAGAGTCAGACATCACTAAGTACAAAGTTTCATAAGCAAAAATATGCAAATCTAGAGAAATAAGGTATTAAATACCATAAGGAAATGGAAAAACGTCCGAAACAAATTTATTTGAAGATATAAAAGCAGTAACCCGATAAAAAGGCAAGTTTATCACAGAAATGAAGACTAGAGATCTTTTAAATTAGTGTTCCCGTTGGAATAGTTCGCTGAGATCTGGCTTTGGAGATTTGTAGCTGGCAATGTCCACCGCTTCACCCTAAAATTTGATATAACATTTTTTGAAATACTTTCCTTTTAAATTGATACTTTTAGCAACTGCTCAACATCAACTAAGTGGATGGAATCGGGAACCAGAGAACGTTTCGATAACGCCCTTGAAACCTTCTCCTTGGGGTTTTATTTAAGTTGGTTTTTATAGGATTTAGAACCAGATGTTCTGCATCGAATAGTAGAAAATTCATTAAATTTGCTAAACTAAATGTTTGATCTATTTGAATACCAATTAGAAAGTTTTTTGTTAATCGTGAGATGCTGCCCTCCCAACAGCTTTCAAAAAGCAAACCTTATTTTTCATCTATTTCACTTTAAACAAATCTTTGCTAGATCCTACTTTGCTAGCTCATTTTTATTCTTTATAATTCAATAAGACAATGTCAAATTGCGCAAAAATTCACCCCGTTAAACTTCGATAGTGAATGGGTTTGCTAGGGTTTCTTCAAGAGATGACTGACGCTTGTTACTGTATATGTTACGTTCGATCCAGTCTCATTCTGGATATTAGGCTCTCAGTTGCGCTATTGAATTCATAAAGCTCAGATTAATTTTGAAAAAAATCAAGTTTCAGGACTCACCTGTACGGGAAGTGGACGAATGACTGACTGCCACTTCACCGGCACACCAGGAGCCAATTCGGGCCACACGTCCTGTTGAGCAGATTCTTGCAACAATGGAGGCGCCTAGAAATGTTTGTTTTGCAAAAGATTCAACTTTAGTGATACTATCGTGTATCTAAAATAGAATTTTAGTTAGACTCACCACGTACATTGTTGCAGATTCAATGAAGAGCCTCTGTTGCATTCCCATCACCATTTCTTGTTGTTGTTGTTGCAGCTGAAAATCGAGGTGAGACCGAGGATTTTTAGTGTTTTACTCTAAGCTTTCTTAATTTTTGTTTGAAATTTTGTATTGATTAGTTCAGGCTACAATTTAAGTGAACTATACGGATTGAAGAAGGCCTAAAGAGCCAAACAACGGAAATTGAGAATTTTTTAGGTGTTGAGACAAGGCAGAGCTTGTTTTTATGCGGCGTGTCGTCAATTAAAGTTGAAAGATGTCAAAGCTATGGTTTGTGTTAATGCTTAAAATCTGAATCTAGAATCTAGAGCCCAAAGCTCTCTATCAAAATCTATTCAGTAACCTGGTTATCTTTGGTGACGGTCGACTGAAGTGGAAACATGGATAGAACTGGTTTACGTGACTGTCGTTTTTTGCTGAAAGAAGTTGGATATTTGAAATTATCTAAATTGTTTAAGACTGAAACTATTCCTACTACACACAAACTGAGCTGAACAACCCCGTACTTACTTGGGTTCAACACTTAAATTTCTTGCTTGGGTTCAACACTTTATATTTCTACTATAAAGCTTGAAAGTTATAAAGCTTTGCTATAAAGCTTGCTATAAAAAAGCCGATTTGATTATACTCGTGGAAAGGTAGAGCTTTGAAAAAATTGTTTTAATCTCAATTACTAATATAATTGAAGACTTAAATGTAAACTTTACAGATAGTTGACCCACCGAAACAACAAACAGCAACCGAAACAACGACTGATGAGCTTGCCGATGACGCCTTGCTCGTTTTTCGGAGGCTTCTTCTTACGTGATGCTTCAGGTGTGATCATTTCCAAACTGAAATGAAATCTGGCTTTTTGTTCTTAAAAAAGAGAAGCGAAAAGTTAAGGCTTTTAGGCGAATGGTGCTAAAGATGAAAGAGGAATCGATCGAGGAACGTGAAAGAAGAGAAAGAGAGAGAATCGATCGAAAGAAATGTTCAACGATTCAACGGCACTTCAAAAAGTGACATACAACAATGCAAGGTTAGTTTGCCAAAATCTCATAAATTTATTAACGAAAACCAAGGATTTTCACAGGTTAGAACAAAAATTTTGAAAATTTGCATTGCGTTTGGCCTTTCCAAGATTTGTTAGATCGTATTAGCTTGGCAAAATTAAAGTTATTGCTATAATTTTTTGAGTTTTGATTGCTTATGTTGGGTAAATTTTTTGATTAATCTATCAAGCCGTTTTCTCGAAATATTCTCTCAAAGATTTGTCAAAATATTGACTATCAAGGATCGATCGAGGAACGTGAAAGAAGAGAAAGAAAGAGATGAATCGATCGAAGCTAGCCTTAGGCTGGCTGACTATTTAGCAGCTCAAATTCTGTCAAAATTTGAGTCAAGCACCTCAGAAATATCAGAAAGAGTATTGTCGTGTACTCTTGACAGCTTTTCCCTAGGCAGAGTGAAGAGATTAAAAAGATTCAAAATGATAAGAGTTGAGGGGGAATCGAGAGAGATTTGACAAATGGAATAGAGAAATCGAATAGAGAAATCGAGAGAGAAATCGAATAGAATGTCGCCATGTAAATATTTCGTTTTCTTTTTCAAAAAAATGCAACAATTTGAAAATATAAATCTAGGAAACGATTTATAGTTACAAAATGCTTAGAGGGGCGCGCAGGAACAAAAAGTAAAGCTTTGCCGGTAAACTTACACTTCTTACACTTACATTTCTTACAATCCCATTACAAACAAGTTCGAATTTACATATAAAATGGAGGGAAATGAAAATGAAGGGACTATTCCATCACTAATTGAAGGGCTTCACGAAAGCTGTTATGAGATCTTTCGATCATTTCATTCCATTACATTTCTCAAGCGAGAAGTTTCTAAATTTTTAATTTTAAAAGCTAACTTTCTCAAATATTGAAAAAGATATTAATAAATCAGTCAAAAAAAAACGTTAACGAAAACCGAATTCGTATAAGTAAACTATTATAGATAAATGATGATTGAACAGCTGTTTTCTACTGTTTTTCCCTGAGGAAACCACGCCCACTTTTTGGACATTCACCAATCAACATTCAGATGTTTCTTTCAAGAAATTTAGAAATATCAGCGAGAATCTCCCAAAAGTTTTTCTCCGCACTTCACCCCAAATTTCTCGATGTGTAGTCTAGAAGTCTAGAAGTCTAGAAGTCTAGAAGTCTAGAAGTCTAGAAGTCTAGAAGTCTAGAAGTCTAGAAGTCTAGAAGTCTAGAAGTCTAGAAGTCTAGAAGATAACGCAAACTTCAAGAAATCAAATCAATCCATCCTAGAGCATAGAAAATACATTTTTCTAAATTAAATTTCGTTTTAAAAAAATAAATTGAGGATTTTAAGTGATTTTTCTCTTTTCTTTTTCTAAAATTAGATTGATCTAACATCCATGATTATTTAAATTAACTAGCTTTGATGAAATAACTTAAAGATCTAGTCTTTATGT
The DNA here is from genome assembly GCA_958450365.1 of Mesorhabditis belari. Taxonomy (NCBI): domain Eukaryota; kingdom Metazoa; phylum Nematoda; class Chromadorea; order Rhabditida; family Rhabditidae; genus Mesorhabditis; species Mesorhabditis belari. The sequence goes on from CAUEEP010000893.1 coordinate 260,759, forward strand.
TCATTTTCTCAAATATTTAAAAAGATATTAATAAATGAGTCAAAAAAAAAACCTTAACGAAAACCGGATTCGTATAAGTAAAGTATTATAGAAAAATGATGAGTGAACAGCTCTTTTGTAATGTCCTTCTCCGAGAAAACCACGCCCACCTTTTCCACATCCACCAATCAACATCCAAATATTTCTTTCAAAAATTAGGGCTCGATTAGGGAGACGACCAAGGAGAACAAAACAGAAAAAAAAGCAAAGCTTTTTCAAAGCAAAGATCGCTTTGTCATTTTCTTAGATCCCCTTGTGATTGGTTTTGGGCAGTATGAGAGGGGTTGATATTCGTGCCCGTCAGCTCGAGAGAGAGAGAGAGAGGGAGAGAGATGGGGTATGCTATCCCCCGCCCCTTCGCTCACCTCTTCTTCTTCCCTTTGCCGGCCTTTCTTGGCAAAAAATTCTGGAGGAGGCTCGAAAATGTAGTTTGTCGAAACTTCTTTGTTACAGCTAGAGAGACAGGCTAACTAGGGAAGAGTACAGAGTCGAACTTCGATATAACGAACCTCAAGCGTTCGGCCAAAAAGTTCGTTATAAGTGCTCGTTGTATTAAAGATCATTTTAAGGTAAAACCCTTCGTTGGGACCAAAAAATAGAAGGCGGAGCCAAGGACTAGGGGAAAAGTGCCCGTAATTCTTGAACACCGCGGTGAACAAGTGAGTGTTTCGCACACTACACGGTGCGCCGTGTAGATTGAGAAACACTCACTTGTTCGAGGGCAGCATTGGCCTCAGTTTCCGCTGGGTTTCCATTTCCAAAGAGCTCCTCATCGACCTCTTGCATGTTCTAAAAAGCTCAATTGAGAAGAGAGGCTTTATTATACTTGAATCATGTCGAATCCCAACGATGAACCAGAGTCAGACATCACTGAGTACAAAGTTTCATAAGCAAAAATATGCAAATCTTGAGAGAAATAAGGTATCAAATACCATAGGGAAATGGAAAAACGTCCGCAAAAGATTTATTGAAAACAAGAATTAAACAACCTTCATCAACAATAACCCGATAAAAATGCAAATTCATCACAGAAATGAAGACTAGAGATCTTTTAAATTAGTGTTCCCGTTGGAATAGTTCGCTGAGATCTGGCTTAGGAGATTTGTAAATATTTTCGAAGGGGTTCTCGCTCTGCTTGTCATCCTTTTCCTTGATGTCCACCCCTTCACCCTAAAAATTTATGTAAAATTTTTTAAATACTTCTCTTTTCAATTCTTGTTTCTAATAAACGCTTGTTACTGTATATGTTACGTCCGATCTAGACTCAGTCTGGATGAAGTTAGATATTAGACATCTAAGTTGCACTAGTGAATTCATAAAGCTCAGATTAATTTTGGAAAAAATCAAATTTCAGGAATCACCTGTACGAGAAGTTGATCAATGATTGACTTCCACTTCATTGAAACACCAGGGGGCAATTCGGGCCACACGTATTGTTGAGGAAATTCTCCCAATAATGGAGGCGCCTAGAAATGTCTGTTTTGCAAAAGATTCAATTTTAGTGATACTATCGTATATGTTAAATCGAAATTTTATTTAGATTCACCACGTGCATCGCTGGAGTTTCAAGGAAGAGCCTCCATTATTGAAAAGATTTATTGAAAACAAAAATTAAACAACCTTCATCAACAATAACCCGATAAAAATGCAAATTTCTCACAGAAATGAAGACTAGAGATCATTTAAATTAGTGTTCCCGTTGGAATAGTTCGCTGAGATCTGGCTTAGGAGATTTGTAGCTGTTTTCGAAGGGCTTCTCGCCCTGCTTGTCATCCTTTTCCTTGATGTCCACCCCTTCACCCTAAAAATTGATATAAAATCTTTAAATATTTGAAATACTTCTCTTTTCAATTCATGTTTTTAATAATTGCTCAATATCAACTGAGTGGATGGAATCGGGAGTGCGCCAGAGAACGTTTCGATAACGCGCTTATTTAAGTTGGCTTTTATAGGATTTGGGACTAGATGTTCTGCATCGAATAATAGAAAATGCACTTAGAAAATGAAAATAGAAAATGCACTTAAATTTGCTAAACTAAACGTATGATCTACTTGATCTAATACAGATGATCTAATGCCTTTGATCCAATACCAATTATTTGTTAAGGGTTAGATGCTGCATAAGTTTCAATTCTCTTCTGCCTAAAGCTATCGTTGGTTTCTATTTCATTCCGCCGGGCTTTAAACCTTGAAAATCTTTAAGAGTCTATAAAATATCTTGCAAAATACTCGTGAGAAGTCCTCACCAACTAAAAGTAAACCCTACAGGCCACGGTAAAAGTTCTGTTCTTTTTAAAATTCTCTTTAATTGAATTCTCCCTAATGGTCATGATTTCATAAGTGTTGATAGCCAAAAGATAGCAAATATTTCACAGAATTTAAATCTTACTACCGTTTTTAAATACATGATGCCACATGCATGGCCAGTTCAAGGAGTAATAAGACAACTAACTTGCACTAGTGAATTCATAAAGCTCAGATTAATTTTGAAAAAAATCAAGTTTCAGGACTCACCTGTACGGGAAGTTGACGAATGATTGACTGCCAGGTTACTGGAGCACCAGGAGCCAATTCGGGGCATACGTATTGTTGAGCAAATTCTCCCAACAATGGAGGCGCCTAGAAATGTTTGTTTTGCAAAATATTCAAGTTTAGTGAGACTATCGTGTATCTAAAATAGAATTTTAGTTAGACTCACCACGTGCGTTGTTGGACATTCAATAAAGAGCATCTGTTGCATCCCCATCACCATTTCTTGTTGCTGTTGTGGCAGCTGAAGATCGAGGTGAGACCCAGGGTTTTCCATGTTTTACCCTAAAAGTGAAAAGTTAAGGCTTTTAGGCAAATGATGCTAAAGGAAAAAGAGAAATCGATGGAAGAACGTGAAAGAGGAGAAAGAAAGAGATGAATCGATCGAAAGAAATGTTCCACGATTTGCACTCCAAAAAGTGACAGAAAGCAATGCAAGGTTTGTTTCCCAAAATCTCCTAATTTGGTAATCTCCTAAACGAAAACCATTAGAACAAAAATTTTGAAAATTTCCATTACGTTTGAACTTTCCAAAATTTGTTAGATGGTATTAGCTTGACAGAATCGAAGTTTTTGTTATAATTGCCATAGTTTTATCGAAATTCGCTTGCTTATATTGGTAAAATAGAAAGAAGAAAAAGAATTTATCAAGCCGTTTTCTCAAAATATTTTGTCAAAGATTGTCAAAATTTTGTTTTTCAAAGAAGCTCACTCCTTCAGCTAGCCTTAGGTTGGCTGTCCTTTTAGTAGTTGAAATTTCTCACAACTTTACTATAAACAAGTTCAAATTACAAAAAAAAATCGATCTGGTATGAAAGCTTTTCTAGAACAGAGTAAATTTTTATCACAAAACTGAAAATCTTCGGTATGGTCATTCAGACTTTTCCTCGTTTTGGAAAAGCCCGCCTCTAAGAGAAGAGAAAGTAAAGAAAGGAAAGAAAGTAAAGAAAGGAAAGAAAGGAAAGAAAGTAAAGAAAGGAAAGAAAGTAAAGAAAGTAAAGAAAGGAAAGAAAGGAAAGAATGGTTTTCAAAAGAGAATTTCCAGTAAAATGGAGGATTGAGTTATGAAAGTGATAGCATTGATCACAAATCTAAATATTGGTTGTTGCAGAATGGTAAATGAGTATATAATGGCTATAATGGTATTCAGTGATCACGTGTAATAATGGAATAAGGTTAATGATTTGAAGGGAGAAGGAGAAAGAAGCTTTTGCATATTTTTCATAACATAAATTGATTTAAATCAATTGATTCAATTGAATCCAATGAAACAGAAGTCTCGGTTCATTTAAAGCATAGATTTTCAAAAGTAAATCTGGTTTTTAGGCAAATTACGGCAAAAATAGCGAAATTTTTAGCTTTTTATTTTTCTTTTCTTAGAAAATCTCCAAAATCAGATCATGAAAAAAAGGGAAAAATCTTTTGCAATTCTTGAAGATGATTAGAATACTTTTTACAACTTCGTAAATAGTTAATTGAGGGGCAACTGATCACAAACAAACAATAAAGAGTAATCGTTTGTACGCGTTTCTCATAGGCAAAGCCTATGAGAAACCCATCAATTCATTTTTCCATGTAAGCCTAAATTTTTTCTTTAAGGACTTTTTGGCGTCAAATAGTCTGAAATACTTTTTTTTTTTTTTTTTTTTTTGAGTAGAGAACATAGCTCCAGCGGTGAGATAAGAACAGAACTCAACAAATGACTACACACGCTTTTTTTGCTTATCAATATGTAAACATTTTCTTTTACTAAATACCCAAAAATCATCAATCCCAAGTTACATTTATTCTTAAAGAAAAAAAATTTTAAAATATCGATTCCCGGCATCGAGAATTTTCCAAACGTTTTTCTCCGCACTTCACCTCAAATTTCTCGATGTGTAGACAATGAAAAAGTTTAAAAGATGACGTAAACTTAAAAATTGAAATCTTAAAAATTGAAAAAGCCAAAATTCCCCTTTGGCTGAAAAAGCCAAACAAACCAAAGCCAAAAAAATTAAAATCTTTCCCAAAATCCCCTCTTCCTTTTCCCATAAACCCACAAACAGCTTTCCCCTTGCTACTATTTTAGTTATCAATTAGAAGGAATTTCCTGGAGATGATTCACTTTTAAGGCGCGTTCAAGACCGATTACATGTTATAATACTTAAATTCCTAGCAAGAGTTTATCCTTGAATTAAAGACAAAAGCAGGCTTGATTAGGGAGACGATCAAGGAGAACAAAACAGAAAAACACAATCGCAATCGCCTTACGTTTTGTTTCCAATCGAATTTGTTTTCTTTTCTTTTTCAAAGCAATGATCGTTTCGTCATTTCCTTAGACCCTCCCTGTGATTGGTTGTGCAGTATGAGAGGGATCGATATTCCTCTTGCCAGCTCGAGAAAAGGGATGGGTATGCTCCGCCCCCCTCCGCCCACCCCATCCCTCAGCTCTTCCCCCTCTCTTTACCGGCCTTTCTTGCTGAAAAATTCTGGAAGAAGGTCGAAAAAGGGCTTGTTGGTGAAAGAATTCTGTCGGATTTCAAATTTTACTTTGGGCTTCAAAAAGCTTGTAGAAATTCTTTGTTACAGCTAGAGAGGCAAGCCCCCAACTAGGGAAGAGCACTAGGTGACTGTGGGATTTCGAAACGAGAAATCCAGTAGAAAATCGAACGGGGAATCCAAATTTGTAGTCAAAATCTGCTGAATAGCTGAAGTTTGTCAAAGTGGGGGATACGAAATCACGACAAAAATTCGATTCGTTCCGTAAAACGAACAGACAAGCACACTACCCGCTACACTACGACCGTCTTTGAATAGGAAGCATAAACTCAACTCAAGAGCGTATACGAAAAGCTTTGACGCCAGAAATCTTGCGTTTGCGTGCTATTCGACAGATTTTGATTACACATTCAGATTCCCTTTTCGATTTTCTATCGAATCGGCTAACCAGGAAAGGTCACAAGGCTGGGGTGGCCAAATGATATGAGCAGGATTTTACGCTGATTTCGATGCTGCTGCCCGTTTTTGCAGCAATTTATAAAATGAATGAAACCTAATTTAACATTACATCTTGCACAACCCATAAAACCATACGTTCCACAATTTTCAAAGAGTTCAAAGAGAGAGTTTATCATTAAAACAAACTTCGACGGGTGTTCAAAAAGACAAAACAAAACGAGTACAAAATGGAGGGATCGAACCCGAGCAAAAATTCGATAGCTCTCGAAAACTTGTTTCGGAAACAAGCCCCTTATCCACTACACCACGCGGCGACTTTCCAAGACAGTGAAAGAAGCCTTATATAGGGACTGATCTCTAATTTGGACTTAAACTTCTCTGTCAGATTCCTCGCGTTTCCAAATCCGTTTACAAAAATGGATAGCAGCACTTCTTTAAAATGTAGAAGGTTCCGAATCGGGGGTTTTTTATAAAACCCCCGACGGGTTTTATAAAACCCTGATAAAACCCCCGATAAAACGACTTAAACTGCTTAATTTTAGATCCGAATCCTATTCGATCCGAAAAGAGTAAATTCATTCGACCCGAACTTGACTTTTACCCAAAAAAAGCTGACCCAAAACAGCTTTAATATGCTAGACCACCCAGATAAGCTGCTTAAAGTCATCGGATTTTCTTTTCACCCCAAACTTGTTTCTTGTACAAGATAAGGTTGCCTCACCAGAGTTGCTTTGTGCTTTGTGTGTTGATAAAGTTGCTTTGTGAAGAGAAACATGGGGTTCAAGATGAATTCGAGATGAATTCAAGATGAATCATCTTCCCAAGAAAATCGGGGAGATGGCCGGACCTTTTCCCAACTCCGCCCAACTCTTCCCTCTCCCTTTTCCCTTCGTCTGCCCATTTTCTCTTTCCCTGATCACTTCCCCTTTGTATCTATCACTGTCTAAAAAAATTGTGAACAAACAAAGGGGATCAAGGAAAATGGGTGACCGACAAGTGAATATTAAAATCGAAATAGGGGTCGCTGGTGAAGAAATGTGATTGACTGATGCTTGCCAAAATTTAGGTCTTTTTTTAGATGATTTGAATTGAATTGAATTGAATAATCATCATCAACTAATTCCCCTAAATACTAATGAAATCAGTAGTACTTTTTTGAACTTGAAAACATCGGAAAAAGTGACCAACTAGAGAGATCAACTAGTAATAGTAATCGAATCCCTCAGAACTTGAGTGGGAATGAGTGACACTGATTTTTCGTTTTCTTTAATGTTCTTGTTTAATCAGTGTAGTTAAAGTTAAAGGGAAAACCTTTAGAATTCACGTTTAAAATAAAAAATATTTATTTAAATTTTGGTTTAATAAATTGATGATTGCAGATTGATTGCTCGACCTCACGCATGACTTCTTGACGTTCAACGTTCAACGTTCAACGCATGACGTTGAACCGAACCGCATGATTTGAAAAACTTCCGCTTTAAGAAATGGCAAAAAGTTTATTTCCAATAAATTGTTTTCAAAGAAACTACAATCGACTTTCTATATAACGGAAGGCCGACGCTAACCTATTTTAAGTAGTTAACGGAATTCTATATAACGGAAACTCTATATAACGGAAGGAAAATTTGGTCCCGCTTATATAACAGCCATTTCTATTAGACTTGTGTTTTGGTTGAACCGGAAACGTTCTTTTTCGGTTCGGTTTCGGTTTTGGTTTTGGTTAACCGAACCAAACTGAAAAACTCAGCTTCTTTGTTGAACCGAAACCGAACCAAGCCAAAAGACTCATCTTTTTGGTTGAACAGAACCAAACCGAAAGATTTCGGTTGACTTCGGTTGAGCCAAAACCGAACGAAAAGAGCCAACCGAAACAAGTCTACTTTCTATATCACGAAATACTTAAGATATTCAGTCATCAAATTGACCAATTTACTGCCGAAAACTCTTTAATATTACGTAATGTTTTATATTTGCATCGTGATTAAGCGTACAGATGTATTTAAAAGTTGACGCTTGCTTATTCTTGGTCTTCTCTCATTCATTTATCTTTCGATATTTTTGTTTGCTTTAATATTGTTTTATTTCAAGGATGCACAAACGAATAAGTTTTTCTCTTGAGCAAATTGCACAACTTATCAAAGACAAACGAGAAGAAAAATACACAAATGATGAAATGAAATACGCCGAAGACCGCTTTTTATGCAATTTTGGCACAAAGTGAATATTAGGGGAAGCTTTGATTTTATTGCCAACAACCAAAAGAGCATTTGTAGCAAAGGATGAAACTCTAGAAGAGGCAATTTTATCATAGTTAAAGAGCAGCGCAGCCAAAATACTCCGATTAGCGGGTAAATTCTTCGTGAAAAGGCCCTTTCTTTTACAAAATACTTTGAAAATACCGATTTTAAAGCAAGTGAAGGATGGTTGTCGACAACCATGGATGGTTGTCGTCTTTCAAGAAGCGCCACTCGATTGTTTTCAAGTCGATTCAAGGCAAAGAAAAGGATGCCAACGTAGGTGATTTGCAGGATTGGCAAAAGAACGTCATTTATTATACGTTAACTTTGATAAATGAAATATCAAATTCGAATCGTCCACCATTAGCATTTGAGCAGGCTTGCAGGCGTTTCGGGTAGGCGTCAACGGTGGCGATCAAATAGGCTGCATCGAGCTCTTCCCACGCTTTCAACACTGATTTCTTCAAGCTTTCGATGTTTTTGGTGGGGCTTTGAACAAGCTAGAACCGATCACACTGAAAAACTTTGAAATTGGGTTGAGGTCTGAAAAGCTAGATGGACACTCAGAAAAAGAAATGAAATTGTTTATTGTTGTTTGGCAGTTGTTTTGTTTTGTTTTTTCGGGAAGTTGTTTTGGCAGAACTCTTGGACTTTCTTGGATTTGTGGGCCGGTGCGCCATCTTGCTGATAAGTTCAAATGCAATTTTCAAAATGTTTACAGCCCAGGGCAAGAGTTGATCCTTGAGAAGAGCCAGGTAGTTAGCTTGTTACCGCACATGATACCTTGTGGCGACAATTATGGCGTACCTTGTATATTTAGAGAGGACCAAATAGAGTGCGTCAATCGAATAAACTTTTGAGGTTTATATAATCCATGCTCTTGATTCATAGCTATTTTCTTTTAGGACACCTTACACTAAATGGTATTTTGATAAATTTTGATAAAGTGATCGGTGAATGCAATGAGTTTGTCTTCTGGAGGATGCGGGGGAAATGAAAATTGCTTTGTCTGTGTCTGTGTCGAAGGAGAAAATCTAATGATTTTGATCAATAAAAGTTTCTATGTAAAACGGAATAGTGATTACATAAAGGAAATTTATAGAAATTTACATAAAGAAATGCATAGTTCCTCTTTTCTTCAAATCTATTAACTAAAATAAGAATGAAAAATGAATTTCGAGTAAATATCTCTTCTAAATAAAGTTTCTTTAACACATTCGCGCAGTAAAGAGTAGTGTAGTAAAGAGTTTATAGTTGTAATCTAAGAAACTGAAAGATACAGAACTTAAAGATAAAGTTCTACATTAAAATTGGATATCGGAACTTTACAGTAGCTTTCAAGAGTAATAATATGCGAATGTTATGTTTAAAACTGGTCGAACAGTCGAACTTTTAAAAAGTTTGCTACTTTATAAGCTAATGTCAGTGAGTGCCTCATCGAATTTAAGATCCGCCTAAGATCCGCCTTTCAATAGCTTTTTGGTAACAAAACTTTGGTATTTGGTTTCATTTGGTAACAAAACTTTAATTATAACATTATCAATTCAAAAATCCTAATAAACAAAGTGCATCAATTGAAAATTATTGTCAAAGAAAGCAACAGTAAAACATAAAATCACTCAGCCTAAGAAACATAAGCTTAATAGCCTAAGAAACTTAAAGATACAGTAAAGTTCTACATTAAAATTGGATATCGGGGTTTTACAGTAGCTTTAAAGAGTAATATGCGAATGTTATGTTTAAAACTGGTCGAACGGTGAACTTTGATAAAGTTTGCTACTTTATAATGTCAGTGATGATTAAATCCTATTTGTCCTTATTAACTCATCCTTACTACTAGTTTCTAACAATAACAATAACAATAACAATAACAATAACAATAACAATAACAATAACAACAACAATAACAACAACAATAACAACAACAATAACAACAACAATAACAATAACAACAACAATAACAACAACAATAACAACAACAATAACAACAACAATAACAATAACAATAACAATAACAATAACAATAACAACAACAATAACAATAACAATAACAATAACAACAACAATAACAACAACAATAACAACAACAATAACAACAACAATAACAACAACAATAACAATAACAACAACAATAACAACAACAATAACAATAACAATAACAACAACAATAACAATAACAACATTTATAATGATGAGTTATATTATAATTTATAATATAACTCATCGAATTTAAAAATAAAAAGGACATGATAAACATTGAATGATTTCATCTAATCTTCGTTAATTTGCGACTAACAAATTTCTTTTTCATTTCTTTTTCTTTTCCTTTAGAGTTTCTGACGATTGAATAGATTGAAAGTCGTTCTTTTAAAATCTAATTATTGTTCAGCCTCGATTGGGTATAATAAATCCAATTTAACTAGTCAGCCGTATTTTGTTGGCTTTTGAAACTCAAACATTTGTCCAACCTTTAACTTATAGTTTTTCGCCAAAATTTTACAGCTTTTAAGGATTCTTTTAAGGGTTTATTGTTAGAAACTATAAAGGAACTAATGTAAAGGAACTAATATACTAATAACTAGTAGTAATGATGAGGCAATAAGGACAAATAGGATTTATTCATTCAATTTCATCTTTCAACCATTAGACATTAAAAGGCTAAAAGAAAATTTCCTTGATTTTCCTTGAATTTTCTCTACAACTTAAAGTTAGCATTGCTTTTCTTGCTCTTATTTCTATCATTCAGGAGATGGCGTTTACTAATGAAACGCTTATTCTTTCTGTATTTGAAATCTTTAATCGATCGATCGTCATCTTGAATGGAACAATGGCCTATTGTGCCAATTCTGTCCTCATTTTTCTCATTCTCTTCCACAGTCCAAAACATATGGGAACCTATCGCCATTTGATGTTATGCTTCTCAATCTTCAGTATCATTTATGTAACCATTCATATTGTTGTTATGCCGGTGAGTTGTTTTTTTGATTGATTGATTGATTGATTGACAAAGAAAGGGCATCAGAAGGGGTAGGCTAATTTCCGCAATTTTTTTTTTGCGCAACTCACCATAACTTTCTTCTAAGTGAACCAATCTTTATGATTTTGGTTTCATTTTGTAGATCTCAATAAGTGCAACAAAATGAAGCCAAAAGCATAAAGATTGATTCACTTGGAGGAAAGTTATGGCGAGCTGAGTTGGGCGAGGCGAGTTGCGCAAATGACCCTTTTCTAAGTTTTTCACAAAAAGTTTTGATATTATGCAATAATTTTTAACAATCGTAAACTCACCACGATATGCTACTCGGAAAGGTTGTTTGAGGAGTCGATCAGATTGTGCTGCTGGCAATGCAAAAGGCGCTGCAGGCTTTGGTAGTGGAGGAGAAGAGTACATTTTCTACATTTGTGAAGCAGCTGGTAATTGACGAAATGGAAGCAATGAAACTGCAATGAAAGTTTTAATTTGGAACGAACTGACATGCAAACAAATTGCGGAAATTAGCCTACCCCATACAAATCGAAGAATTGAGTTGCAAATTGGATAAACAAGCTCAGCTCAGCTCAGCAACTGGGTCGTTTGTCGGTCGTTTGTGCAACTCGTTTGTGCAACTCACCATAACTTTCTTCTAAATGAACCAATCTTTATGATTTCTAGTGTCATTTTGTTGCACTTATTGAGATCTACAAAATGAAACCAAAATCATAAAGATTGGTTCACTTAGAAGAAAGTTATGGCGAATTGCGGAAACTAGCCTAACCCTGTTTTTTTAAGGAACAATGAACGAGCAACAAATAGAAAATAGATTTGCGGGGGTACGGTAGCAAAGCGTAATTTGAATTTTGGGGGTAGGCTAATTTTACCTTCAAGCACCAGAGGCATATTTGCGCAACTCACCATAACTTTCTTCTAAATGAACCAATCTTTATGATTTCTAGTGTCATTTTGTTGCACTTATTGAGATCTACAAAATGAAACCAAAATCATAAAGATTGGTTCATCAGAAAGATTAATGTTCGTTTTTTAAATTGCTCAAATTGCTCAAAGCTCAAATTGCTTTAACAAGAACATACGAAATTGAAAGAATAAAATGGAAATCAAAGAAAATTTCTTTAAACTCATTTAGAATATGCACGTGTACGGGTATGGTTTCTGTCTAATACCAACATCATTTTTGATTGCAACTTTCACAGCCGCACATTGGGGAATGACTTTTTGGGGAATGCTTTTTACACAGGTTTCGTTTTTTTTTTGTTTTTAAAATATCATTATTATTGGCTTGATTATTTGGCTTGAATTGAAAACGATCTATCAACCATTTTTTGACCTCTTCTTCGGAATCAAAGTGGTTGTTCGCTAAATCATTGCTCATTGCCTTGTTTTTTGTTACCCATTGTTTTTAAAACACAATTATTATTGGGTTGATGGGGTATGAATTGAGACGTTTTTTTCTGAAATTAAATCCCTCTTTAATGAACAAATTTCAAATTAAAAAGATATTTGCCATTGTTTTCTATGGATTTGTGCCCATTTTACTGGCAGAAAATGCCCAGCAATCGATGCCCAGCAGCTGACTTAAACGCCACTCCACTCAAACTCATCCCAAAAGATTTGTAGGCCTACGAAGGTGAATAGTCAAATAGTATTGGATTGGTGACTTAAACGCCACTCCACTCAAGTTCATCCCAAAGGATTTGTGGGCCTACGAAAGTGAATAGTCAAATAGTATTGGGTTGGTGGGTATGCGAAATTTTTTCTTCAGTTAAAAACTTCAAATCATCCGAGATATTTGCCATTATCTTGTATGATTTTTGCCCATTTTACTGGCAGAAAATCGATGGCCTCTCTCGTAGAAAATCTTTGGTTTTGACGCAAACCAATCTGTCAACCATTTTTTGACCTCTTCTTAGGAATCAAAGTGGTTGTCCACCAAGTCATTGCTCATCACCTGAAATCAGTAATAATCAGAAGGTGCAAGATCAGGACTGTATGCCAGATGGGCCATCACCTCCCATTCAAGTGAGTTTAGTGTAGAACGAGTCATCTTCGAAACTTGAGGTCTAGCATTATCATGTTGAAGAACTATTTTTCTCTTTGAGGTCTTTTCTCTAGCAAAGATTTGGTTGACTTGCCAAGTTGTTCCGAGTATTTCATTAAGTTCAGTGTTCTCTTGGCGTTTTGGCGGCCAACTCGGATCAACGGGTCGGGTCAAGCCAAAAATTTTTGCAATAAAAAGATAGTTGGCATTAGTCCAACAAAGCCGGATCGCGGCTCGATTCAGCGGGTCACTTTTGACCCGATCCGACCCAACCCGACTCAACCCGACCCGACCCGGCCCAACCCGACCCGACCCAACCCAACCCGACCCGACCCGACCCGATCCGACCCTATCCGACCCGGCCCGATGTCCATGTCTAAAGTGAAGGATAGATCCTTTTGTAGCTCTTTCTTTTTACTTTAAAATAAAGAATGAATAGTGAAAAGCATAGTGGAAATGTAAAGATTTCCAGAGTCTCGTCGTGATCTATAAAGAATGACTAGCGAAAAGCATAGTGGAAATGTAAAGATTTCCAGAGTCTCGTCCTGATCTCTTTCCATTTTTTCTATCGCTATTGTTTAATCTGCAGGTATCTTTGATGAAAAAAAGCTTTCTTTTCCTCTAAAATTTTAGAACTTCATGGTTGATTATGTTCAATCGATGGAAATATTTGCCGATTTGGGTGTCAATCTGGGCATTCATGGGTCTCTGCTGTGCCTCATTTCTTCATTTCTTTATGTATCACACACCTGAATTTCAGGTGAATCTCTAGCCTTTTTTTATGTTGAAAAAACATTTAGGCTTATTTTCGAGATATTCTCTGGGAGACTTATCATTTCGATGTGAACACGACGGCGATTCTTGGACCTCTCTATAAGGTTTGCAATTGCAATTGCTCAATTGCTTAATTCTCAATTGCAAAAAGTACTACAGGGTGTCAAAATGTCACAAAATCATCCAAAACTATCTCCTTGTGAACGTCGATTACAAATAATATTCAGAATATCAGAATATCAGAATATCAGCGATAATTTTAGAAATCAAATGAATTTGGTGAAGAGGAATGGGATTTGAGAGCCTTGTTCAGCTGTTCGATGCTCGCTTTTCTACACGGTGCCACAATTATGTTAATAGCTTTTTGTACTTATCAGATCAATAAAACTTTGAAGGTTTGATTTCGAATTGAAATCGAAATGAAAGCAAAATTTAGACTTCAGCAATTAAAGCTAAATTTAGACTTCAGCAATGTCGGAGAAATCCAGAAGATTGCAATACGAGTTCTTCAGAGCACTCCTTGTTCAGGTAGAGTTGAAGTTTGATTCTTCAAAACACAAAATTAACATTTCCAGACGCTCATTCCAACAATCTTCGAGTACATTCCATTCGTTGTGATCTTCTCGAGTCCTCTTTTCTCTCCATGGATTTCTGTTGGAAGAGGCGCCAATTTTGTGCCAATTGCTGTCTCATTTTATCCGATGATTGATCCGATTTGTATCATTTATTTTATCAAAGATTATCGATTCGTTTTGTTGAAGAATTTTAAATGGAGAAGGTAATGTCGATGAACAAATTCTTTCGCTAGTTTTTAAGCCAGCAGTTTTTAACCAACAGCTTTGAGCCAGCAGCTTTGAGCCAACAGCTTTTAGCCAGCAGCTTTCAGCCAACAGCTTTCAGCCAACAGCTTTCAGCCAGCAGCTTTTAGCCAACAGCTTTCGGCCAACAGCTTTCAGCCAACAGCTTTTAGCCAACAGCTTTCAGCCAACAGTTTTCAGCAAGCAGCTTTCAGCCAACAGCTTTTAGCCAGCAGCTTTCAGCCAACAGTTTTCAGCCAACAGTTTTCAGCAAGCAGCTTTCAGCCAACAGCTTTTAGCCAACAGCTTTCAGCCAACAGTTTTCAGCAAGCAGCTTTCAGCCAACAGCTTTTAGCCAACAGCTTTCAGCCAACCGCTTTCAGCCAACAGCTTTCAGCCAACAGCTTTTAGCCAACAGCTTTTAGCCAGCAGCTTTCAGGTACTCTGTAATTCATTCAGATTCAAATCTGAAAGATGAAAGCTTAAAGATGGAATATGATTGACTTTCTTGATCCTTAATCAATCGAATAAAAGAATATAAATAGCATGAAATTTTAGGAACTCAGTTGGTATCACAAAAGTGTTTTCTGAAAAAATGGGGAGCTCCGCAAATCCATCAATGATCCATCAATCCAGCAAATCCATCAATGGGTGATGGCTAGAGGAAAATCCCCAAAACATTGTCATAAAAAAAGGTTTTAGATAGGATAAACAATATCGCTAAAATAAATATTTGAATCAATTACTGTCAATTCAACACAAATACTGCTCATTCGATGAATTTAATTGGTCGAATTTTGCGGAAATCTCTTACTTTATGATGTTCGGTGAATGACTCAACTTGTCATCGAATTCTAAAAAGGAAACATGGCAAGATGAATGATTTCATCTATTCAACAATAATGTGAACTAATGCTTTCAAAAAAAAAGGTTTTTGTAGTTTCTGGCAATTGCATCGAAAGTCGTTCTTTTACAATCCAATTATTGCCCAGACTCGATTGAGTTTTTTCTCGAGTTTTTCACAATTTTGCAGCTTGATTTTAAATAGGTTTTTATTGATAAATTTTTAATGAAACAAATACTTTCTGAAAGCTGATGTTTTAAGGTATCTAAATATTATTAAAACTTCCTAGTCTGACACTCTTTTCTATTTCCAGTTCAAGAGGTGATTCATTCATTTTCTACGGCCAACTTTGTATTTCCTGATGTTCATTTCTTGTCTGGAAGTTTGTTCGATTAGATTCATCTTCATTAGAGAAAGTTTTGGTTTAACTTGGCATTTCTTTACGTTGTCGCTAAAACAACACTAAACCGTGCCCTTATTAATGTATCCCTCCTAAAATTTGCTAAAATAAAACCATTTATTGGCAGAAATACACAAAGAAAAGCAATCACAAAGCCAAAAATTTTGGGTAGATTCACAATAATTTTTGTATTGATTTCTATTCAAATTTCCCTTTTCTTTCATTTTCACCAATCCATATCGAGATACGATTTGAGGAATCTCTCATGAATCTCCGTCCATTCCATGTCACACGCGCGAATCTCGTAGCGGAGGAACTAAAAGAGGTAGAAATAAGTATAAAAAGCAGTACTAATGAATGGTAATTAACTAGATTAAGGTAACTATAAGCTTAACTATAGTTAACTATAGTTAGTAAACTGAAATATTCAATTGAATCTTCTTTTAAACTCATTTCCCACCTCTCTTTCATTATTCACCCCATCGCGATCGTTCTTCAGCTTGTGGAATTCGTCGAGAATCTTCTCGATTTGATCAAACTAAAAGAAAATATTATGCAGAAATTATGACTACCATTTGCTACGAAAGTTTAGAATTTCAAATGATTTGCCTTCCTCTCAATGACCCCCAAAAGCTGTGCCTCGAGAACGACGCGGTGACCGAGGGGAATGTTGTGGTCCTGAAATGAAAAAGAAATTGTTAAGAATCTTGAAATTAAACAAACTATAACTATAGCTATAACTATTAAACAAACAATCTTTAACAAATATAACTAAAAAACTTTTCAAAAATCGATTTCAAAACCTTACCACATGTTCGTCAAGAATCTCGAATCCCTGGCAAGCCTTGTCGAGTACTTCACAGAGAATCTAAAGAAGAAATCGATTATGAAAGTTTGCCAAACCAAAAGATACAAGTCTATCTACAAGTCTTGCTATTATAAATTGCAAGAATTAAAGCTATTCGTCATTCAAAAGCACTACAAACCAATTACATTCAAATTCTTCACCTCAAATCGATCCTCTTCCAGTGATCGATCGGGCCGATCCAAAAGCCAGAGACGATTCTCGATTGGCTTCACGCGATTCTCCAAATCAAACATTCGGCGTTTCAAATCCTAAACAATAATGGATTAAAAATATTAAAGCCAAAAAACAAACGGGCAGATATGGACGAAGAATCGCATCGGGAAGGTTCTTCTTGTCGAAATAGAACGAAATCGGCTTGTCTTTCATTTTCTCCATCAACTCCAAATCGGTGGCGGGCGGAAACGTGAAAACTAAAGGAAAAATGATAAATTATATGCAAAATTGGCTAACTACAAAGGTTGTCTAGCATAGGTTTAAAGTTAACAGGTACATATTATTTGATATGTACTAGTTTAACAGGTATTATAACATGTACTTTGATGTACATATTATAATACCTTTGATGTATACTTCCAAGATTACAGTAGAAAGAGAAAAGGTACATGTTTTCGAAAACAGATTAGTCAAAAAGACTATTTTATAGGTTTTCTTGTTTATTGTATTCTCTAGATTCTCTTCTAATCTAAGAGAATCTAGAGAATACAATATATAATATAATAGCGACAAAACAGCGACAAAACAATATCGACAAAACAAAATCACAATAATTACCCGGGACACCACTCAAAACACACCCAAAAGATAAATAAATACCTCAAGAAAGAATCACAGAGCAGTCATATTATATAAATTCCTTCAAAATTGGCACCAAAATTGAAGCTACTTGATCAAAGTACGTACAAGATAACAGATTACAGTTAGACTTAATAAGTTTGAAAACAAATCCACCTTTCTCCTCGTTTTCCTCTCGATTTTTCTCCTCGATTTCCCCCTCGGAATCCGTGTAATCAATGGCCGTTTTGAGAGCGAATTCGAGTTTTTCTTCATCGTTTAATTCGGGCACGAAACGGCTCTCATCAATCACGAAATTGGTCATCATTTTCTAGAAAATAACAAATAAAAACGCTAAAATAGATAAAAATATAGAATTAATGAAAAAAATAAAAAACTCACCAATCAAAGAGATGTTGGAGAAAGAAAATGAAAAATTCCGTTTCATTTCCCTGTTCACTTTGTGGATAAATGCTAATTTAACGAATTTGTCTCGATTTTCAAATTGAAATTTCGTAAAAAAAAAAGCATTTTTTCGAAAATTCATTTTTATTTTTTTTCTTCCGTAAGCTTACGTGATGCAATTCTCTTATCAGTTTCTCTTTCTGTCACAAAGACACATGATTCACTAGAGCTGTCAAAAAAGATTTTTTTTGCTTTTATTGCTATTGGACTATTGTTTCTCAACTTTTAGATAACTTTTTGAAATTCTATCTATTTTCAAATGTCACTAAAGATGAAAGTCTTGAAGTCGCTGAGTTGTTCACTCTGCGATACGCCATGTAAGTCCAATATTTTGAAGAATTTATGAAAAGAGCTGCAAAGAACTGCATTTTTCTGTAGATTTGAAATGATTGGAAGCATCATCTTATTTTTCATAGTTTAATCCCGAGTGCCGCAAACTTTTTGCATTTTTGTGGTTCGGTTTCGAGACTTGGAATCAATTTTTGCACAAAGGAGGTAACGTTATCGTTTGGGCCGGTTTTTTGTTCCCAGGTTGTGGTCAATTTGAAGTTCGTGTCAGCCAAAATCACATCAATTTTCTGGATGATTGTCTCGTGCCTTTTCTTGCTCAAAATCCAACCGTGACAAATTTTCAACAGGATAATGCGTCCATTCACAAGAGTCAGCTCAAGAAATCTTGGATGATTGTCAACCCCGACCCGGTAGTCCTCTAAAATCTCACTGGAAGTATGAATGCCAGAATTTTTCAAATGATAAATCGTAATGGTGCTTTGGTTGATTATTCTCCAAAATCCACTCGAATTAAATCGATCTGGAGTCTTTGGATTTCTTCTTCGTTATCTCACTTTTGTAAGATGAGAATGGTTCGAAATTCTCCGAAAGCCGAAAACCACTTTCAAATGGAAATTTCGTAAAAACAAAAGCATTTTTTCAAAAATTCATTTTTATTTTTTTTCTTCCGTAAGCTTACGTGATGAAATTCTCTTATCAGTTTCTCTTTCTGTCACAAAGACACGTGATTCACTAGAGCTTTCAAAAAGGAATTTTTTTTAGCGTTTCACTATTGTTTCTCAACTTTTAGATAACTTTTTAAAATTCTATCTATTTCAAATGTCACTAAAGATGAAAGTCTTCAAGTCGCTGAGTTGTTCACTCTGCGATACGCCATGTAAGTCTAATATTTTGAAGAATTTATGCAAAGAACTGCAAAAAACTGCATTTTTCTCTAGATTTTGCCTAAACCTATTCGTTAAAAGGTTACCTTTTGGCCATTGTTACAATCATTATTGTAATTATTTCTATTATACATAAAATCGTATAAACATTTACATTTTACAAACTACATACATAAACATAAACGAAAGGTTTTTCTGTTTTTTCTCTTTTCAGTCTAGATTAAGATTAAGGTAAGGTTTTTTATAAATCCAGTTAATAAAAATAACATTTTTCACAGATTCCAATCAAATCCCCTTTCATCCATCGAGCCCATATCAATTATCGTGTGGCCATGTGATTTGTCGAAATTGTTGGGATAAAGAGAAACAATTTGATTTGAAAGAACGAGCTCATCAGTGTGATCACAATGGATTTCTCGTATCAAGTTACATGATTTCATCGATATTAAGTACTTTTTCCTCATCTAATCGAAACTAAAGCATTTTTCAGATCTTTTAAATCATCCATCAATCAGCCTGGCTCCTGATGGAAGCGGGTTTTTGCTGAAAAAAGTAATTGATGTTTGCAAAACTGCAGCAAGTAAACTTATACCGTATTTTCTCTAATAGTAAGTGCACCCTGGGCGTCGCCTAAATTGCTCGAAATCTCGAGAATCGCTTATCAGAACCTATCGATGTGGGGTCGGAAAATGGAGCTGACGATGAGAACTTGACGATGATTAGAGTGTTGAGCTTCTGCAAAAGCTTGGGAACCGTAAAATAGGCATCAACTCGGCTACAAATCTAGCAAATGTAAAATCTAGGATTTATTTTAGCAAAGTTTAGGATAATTAGAAGCATAGCATCTTTGGACAAATAATAAATACCGTATTTTCTCTAATAGTAGTGCATCCTGAGCGTCGCCTAAATTGCTCGAAATCTCGAGAACCGCTTGGCAGAACTTATCGATGTGGGGTCGGGAAATGTAGCTGACGATGAGATCTTGTGGGGGATTAGAGTGTTGAGCTTTTGTGAAAACTTTGAAAGCCGTAAAATAGTCACCAACTCGGCTCGCCAGGGTGCACTACTATCGGAAGAAATACGGTAATAAAGAATATAATAAAGACTATGTATCAAAAACAGGCGTTTACAAGAGAGAGCAAAAAAAAAATACTTTAACTCATTGATTTTCTTATTAAATTCAAAATTTTAGCCATTCAACGTGCCATCTTGCTCGAACTGTCACAAAGAATGTGAGTCAATAATCAATTTTCTTTAAAAATCTTTAAATTCCAGTTTTCACAGAGCCTCAAAAGAGAAAGCCCTTCGAATTAGGGTGCGATCACACAATTTGTTGGGAATGCTTTCGGAAAATTGGGAAAACAATAGAACAAAGCGATTTTTATTGTGATATTAAGTGCCCAGATTGTGGGAATTCTCGTGATTACTCGATGAGATATGTGAAAAGTCTACTTGAAGGTGAGTCAAATCTGAAGGATACTGTAAAATCCTTTAAATATATGCAAAAATAAAAGAAAAAGCCAAAAAGACTTTAGAATTGGATACCGTATTTTCTGTAATAGTAGTGCAGGCAGGAGGGGAATTGAAAAAATAGTAGTGCGCAGTGGGCCCGGAGTTGATGTTGTCTGTAAAAGTCTGTAAAAGTCTGTAAAAAGCATGAAGTAAATTATTTTCCGACATTAGTAGATTTATAAAAACTTCATTGCTTTGATAAAAACAAAGCTGAACCGTTGAATCTCGAATCGAGTGATCCGGTCCGACCTTCAGACCTTCAGACCTTCAGGTCCGACCCATTATCAGCCAAAAATCATTTAAGTTAGTATAAACATAAAAAGTATAGTGTTTGATAGTTGATACCTGTAGTGTTTTGGATAAGCTGATGGCATTACCTTCAACATCTCTCACAAGTAGATCAGCGCCGCGTCTCACAAGAAGTGCTACCATTCGAATGTGCCCTTGTCGAGCGGCCCAATGAAGCGGTGTCGAGGCTAGGGCACCGCCAACTGCGTTCACTCGACATCCCCGAGAGATCAGATAATCGGCTACCTAAATGGGATATCAACAACTTAATAAGGGCCGAGCCAGCGAACAATCGTCGGCAATCCATTTTCCCGAGGCCAAGTCCAAGGTCACACAATGGAGCTTTGTACTGTTTTTTGGTTGGCCTAAAATTCGATATACACGGTGACCGCATAGTAGGCAGGAGGGGGGTTGAAAGAAATAGTAGTGCGCACTACTATTACAGAAAATACGGTATTCATTCTGTAATGAATAGCTTTCAAAATTCAAATATTATTTTAGAATTTCTCGAAGAGATCCCAGAAATGACTGAACAGATTCAAAGACTCAAAATTGAGGTTTCTTGCATTTTGATGGCAAAAATTTATGCTCAAATTTTAGTTGATCTTTGCTTCATATCGGGAAAAGTTCGCGAAATACGATGAAGAATTTGAAAAAGCGTTCACTGAACTTGAAAAAGTGGGTCTAATTTCTAAACGTGTAAAGAAAGCGCTCAAGCTAGCCCAATCTTATCCCATTTTAAAAACAATTGAGCTACAGTAGCTCTTTTAGCCGCTCAAGCTAGCCTAATCTTATCCCATTTTAAATCTTATCCCAGAAAGCGCTCAAGCTAGCCTAATATTATCCCATTTTAAAAACAATAGAGCTACAGTAGCTCTTTTTTCTAGCCGCATCTTTTAGAAAACGGTTTAATCAAAAAGTCTAATGAAAAATTCTATTCGTTTAGAAAATATCGAATCAAGAACAAAAACGTCAACAACAAGAATGTCAAGAGCAAGAATGTCAAGAACAAGAACGTCAACAACATGAATGTCAACACCAAGAATGTCAACAACAAGAATGTCAACATCAAGAATGTCAACAACAAGAACGTCAACATCAAGAATGTCAACAACAAGAACTTCAACAACAAGAATGTCAACAAGTTCCAGAGTCGTGTGCTCAGAGACGGATTGATGAACCGGATTAAAAATCTAAACAAAATAAAGACTAAAGATTCTTTAAATACCATTTAACACCTGGAAATCAATAAATTTTTTATTTCAAATTGCAGAGATTTCTTTGCGAAACGTTCTTTCACCAAAAAATTTCCTTTTTCAGCATCTACTGGCTTCTTTCTGCTTGTAACTTTCAAATCTTTTTGGCTTTGCTGATGAATTTTCGAATTCAGCATATCCAAGCTTATGTTAGAGCACGTTTATCAATTATCCGCTTTTTCTATCTTCTCCAAAACTCCGAAAAATCGGCACTCATTGTCAGTAAGTTGTCAGTGAAGTAAGGTTCGAAAGATTTCTTGGGAAAAGCTTTTTAATCCAATTCATCATTTACAATTACAAAGTATGACTTACTACAGCTTTTGTTTATTGCTATAATCTGACATCATCGCCAAACTCGTCGTGAATCAAACCCAATCTTCGTCACAAACCTCGTCCAAAATTCTTGAATCGAATCCAATTGCCTCTGATAATTTGTGGACAAATTTTACTTCCTATGAATAGGTGACTAGGAGAAAAGAGGTGATTATTAGAACGCGTGGTGCCGTCCAAGCCAGTAAGCTTTGGTTAGCGATTAAATAATTCATAAAGCTCAATCATCTGAAAACAAAATGACGCTGGGCATCAATCTTCAGCACTAGAGCAACCCGTATTTTTCAACGGTCTCTCGTGCGGTTCCGCGCTGCCGTTTCACTCAAACTCATTTTACATTTTTTAGTTCATTTGTGCATCCCCTAACGGGGACGCGTTCCAAAATTTTTTCGAGACACTCTTGAAGGTCTCGGGGTTAATGCTAACCTCAAACTTGGGTAATTAAACCGAAGAGCAAGGTTTCTGTCGCCGTATCTGGACAAGCCGTGTGCCAGATACCACTTTTTCCTACGAGGCACAGGAAAAGTACACACAGTCGTGTCGTCTCGTGTCTCTGCGAGGGCTGATGCTCTCTCGTGTTCGCTGGCGGCCGCCTTTTTCACTCGTCTCTCACAGCCGCACACTCGCTTACGACCATACCACGTTGAAAACACGGCATCCCGTCCGATCTGCCAAGTTAAGCAACGTTGGGCTCGGTTAGTACTTGGATCGGAGACGGCTTGGGAATCCCGAGTGCCGTAAGCTTTTTGCATTTTTGCCGATCGCTCTTGGACTGGACGAATGAAAAAGGCGGCCGCCAGCGAACACGAGAGAGCATCAGCCCTCGCAAAGACACGAGACGACACGACTGTGTGTACTTTTCCTGTGCCTCGTAGGAAAAAGTGGTATCTGGCACACGGCTTGTCCAGATACGGCGACAGAAACCTTGCTCTTCGGTTTAATTACCCAAGTTTGAGGTTAGCATTAACCCCGAGACCTTCAAGAGTGTCTCGAAAAAATTTTGGAACGCGTCCCCGTTAGGGGATGCACAAATGAACTAAAAAATGTGGAATGGCTTTGAGGCTTGGATTCATTTTTCATAGTTTATAGAGGGTCCACTTCATAAGGTGGAAGATTTGGAGAAAGGAAGGACACCATACCACCACCCTAATGGAGACGGCTTGGGAATCCCGGTGCGGCAAGTTTTTTGCATTTTTGCCTTTTACATTTACATCGGTCTAGCCTTTTGAAAATCAATTTTGCCCAAATTAACAAGGTAGATCGATTGCTTTTTAAATTTCCAACTTTACCTTCTCTATTGCCGGGGCTTTACAGTATACAACTTACAAGATCAGCCGGGTAGGGAGATTCTTTTGGATTTAGAGTTTCAAAAAGAATTCAAAGTGCCCGAATTGCTCACTATGAGATTTCTGGACTTCCCAAAAAGGCAAATCCGCTCCAAAATTTCTCGAGAGACCTTACGGTTCTCGGGGTTTATACTAACCTCTAACTTGGGTAATTAAACCGAATTTCGCGGTCTCTTTCTCGTTATCTATCTGCCTCGTGTGCCAGAAGGCGCGCGATTGTGAGCTCCCCCAAAGTACACCTCCGACACTCACATTTGACCGCCATTTCGGCTAGAAGTTTCAAAATTCTCCAAAAGGAAAGCAACTACTCGAGATCTCTCTCATCTTAAAACGACAAAATGATGCTGGAAATCAATTTTCAGCACTAGAAGAACCCGTTACTTTCAAACTTTTCTCCACCATATAGTGGACGTTTTCCCATGTGGAGTGAAGAGTTGACACATTCTTTGATAAATCACGATGCCTAAGCATCAAAGCCTCAACTCATTTCTCATTTTTAGTTTATTTGTGTTGAAGCAAAATTTAAAAAGCAAATCGATTCCCAGGAACGTCCCTCGTTTTTGCTATCTCGGCAACTATCCAGATATTTCCATGAGCACAATGAAGCCAACGCTTAACTTCGACAAGTGCTGCATAAATTTGTAAACCTTTATTAACTCTACCAAAAATTGAAAATATTTAACCAAGATCATTGAAAAGAAAATTGAACATATGCACAGATACCCGATATTGTGAAACGAAAAAAGCGAGAGGTGAGAAGTGAATCGGGGGTCTGTTGGCAAAATATCATTTGGCACAAGGAAAATTTACAAATAGAAATGAATAAACAGATATTATAATGCATAATATTAAAGCAATTCTGTAAACAAGTCACATGAAGTAAAAATTGGGTGACATTTAGAGAAATCAGTACAAAGCTTATATAAAAATTCAAAGCACATAGAAGTCAAAATATGGATTAAGGGCGTTTAGTTAAAGGCATTCAATCGTTTGAGCTCTCATCGTCTTCATACTGATAACCATTATCAAGTTAAAACTTTAATAAACTTTCTTTACCATTTGCTTTAAATTTAGCAAAAAATTTAATTTACTTACTTAACAAACGGGTAAAAAAGCCTATTATTGCAATTTTTTTCAACTTTGTCACTTACCCGATCAGGAGCATCATCGTCGTCGCTGTCCAAACCATCACAAAGCGTTGGGCGGCTTCCAGCCAAGGCCTAAACGAAAGAATAGCTTGTGAGCTGGCTGAACTTGTTAAAGGTAAGATTACTCATCAATTAAACATCGTCAAACAAAACTCACTGCAAGTCTCCTGCCAACCTCGACATCCACCATTGCACGCTGTTCTCCGGGATTTGGGTGCATCGATCGATGACTTTCAACATAGACCTAAATAAAAGAATGGCTTGTGAACTAGCTGAACTCTGATTGCTCAATAATTAAAAATTTGTAAAAAACTTACTTCTTGTCGCCTGATAATCTCAGCAGCCTCCATTTCTTGTTGTTCTCCGAAGTATGGGTGCGCCGAT
Source organism: Mesorhabditis belari (assembly GCA_958450365.1). NCBI lineage: Eukaryota > Metazoa > Nematoda > Chromadorea > Rhabditida > Rhabditidae > Mesorhabditis > Mesorhabditis belari. The sequence continues at coordinate 285,895 of CAUEEP010000893.1, forward strand.
TGACTATGTTGAGTTTCATCCGTTGACGAAAACACCAAAGATGTGTCCGATGAGATGAGAGACTCATTAAAATTTGCTTGGGGATCGTTCATCTGAATTAATCAACTTTTCAAAAGCTATTCCTTCAAAGTTCGATTTACAAGTTCGCAAAAAGCTAAAACTTACTTGCATGACAAGATTTTCGGCAAGTTTCTGAGATTGAGGTGCAATATAGTGGTCAATTCCTTGTAGAGCAACATGTCCGAATCTCTCAAACAACCACTTCGGAATCTTTTGACGATATACCATCAGTGTCTAACGATTTGAAAATTTTAGAAAAGTGTTAAAATAAACTCGTAACAATTGTGGTGCCTGTTGAAGTTCCTTTCCACCGTTCTTGTTGAGAAGCACAGTGCAATTACCTTCCTAAAACGAGAAACTAATAAACCTTCGAAAGCTTAGCTTACCTCTCCACACCGTCCAGTTCGACCAACTCGATGTGAGTAGGTTGACCAATTTTGGGTTGGCAATTCAAACATGATCACCTGCAACAAAGATTAACACCGTTCACTGCAACCAAATTTAATTTCACGATTTGCAATTAATTCCAATTTTGATCTTTTAAATTACTTACATGGTTGATGCTCGGCTTGTCCAATCCCCTGGCCATGACATTTGACGAGATCAACAACGGTAATCGGCGATCAGTGATCATTCTCATGTTCTTCCTCTTGATGTCTTCAGGCATTCGTCTAAAGAAATAGCTTTTAATGAAGAACCGCTTTTTGACAAACCCAGTGTGAATTTTGAGGTAGAATCCCTTTTGAGTCAACCATGCTGCCAAATTGTAGACTTGCTTTCGCGTGTCGCAAAAGACGAGCGTTGTGTTGCTGTAGGTTTCTGGAATCAAAAGGTAACAAAATAGTTGTAACTTTAGAAATTACAAAACTATTGAAACATCTGCAGGAACTAATTTTTATTCTTGGACACCTTCAAACTAGACGTTTTTCTTTCTCAGCATATCTTGTTATAATACCGTACTTGATGCTTTATCTGTGTCTTCACGTGATCTTCCCATTCGATACAAGTCTCGGTCCAACAGTTGTTCCAAAACTAGCAGCTTCTGCGGAAAATCGTCAACCTACAAGGAGAAATAGGGAAAAATCGCCGATACCCTCACTTGAATCACATTTTGCTGAATCAATGTCGGAAATTGTACGACAACATAACCAATCTGAAAAAATAAAAAGATCAGTACATCCATGGTTATTAGCAAACCTTTTCTACAATTTGGGGCCATTCAACGCCAAAGAACACTTCTAAGCCTCGCTCGACTTCTGGCGATTTAAAGACAAGCGTTGCTGAGAACATCGAGAAGGTTGGTGCAAATGTGGGCTGTAAAAAGAATCATTTTTGTTGGCTTAATTGTAAAAATCGCTGTTCATATTCACTTACCACAGTTTCCCGGCACTCTTGTAAAGCCTTTTGAAACTCCCTCAACTCAATCAGGAATTTACCGCAATGGAACATCTAAAAACATGTACAATAGGAAAAGCGATAAACTGAAACCTCGTCAGCTTCGTCGAAAACAATGTACATCAAGTGGGAGAGATCCAACTAGATAAAAATATTAACTTGATCTTTAACTGAACTTTACAGCAAAACAAACCATTTTCTTCTGCAAGGCTTCCATCATTTTTCCAGGTGACATGAAGAGGATATCCGATTGGAAAGATTTTAAGTATTCGTATCGAGGAAGCCGCGCTAGATGCACGCCTCCAATATGGCAACCGATGGTGATGTTTTGATTGCCTAAAATAGAACTTGAATTTAAATAATCTTTTCAAATTCACACCGGCATCGAGAAATTCGTTGATCTTTAAAGCGTTCTGGTAATGTTGCACCAAGAGATCTTTTGTGTCGGCAATGATGAGGGCCCTCGGTTTTTTCTAAAGAAAAACTTAACACGTCAAACTACTTAAAACTACTCAGAATTCTACGGCTTAGCATTTTAACATGGACTAACAATAAACATACCACACGATCACGTCCCTCTACCAAAATGGCATCCAAAATCGGCGCCAGAAACGCGATCGTCTTTCCACTGCCCGTCGGCGATCTCACAAGTACGTGCTGGCGCTCTAAAGTTAACTGGTTGAGCGGTTATATCTCCCCTTTGGAACTACATAGCATTGGGTCTTATTCGATTTAGTTTAAACACAATGATCAGGAGCAAACCTTTTAGAAACGGGTAAACATAAGATTGAACGGGCCAAGGCTTGAAGGGCTCCTGCTTGTCTTTTCGATTTGGATGTATTTCTTCGAGGAACTGCTGAATTGGATGGCTGACCGCGCACAAATCCTCGAAGCTTTGCCTAAAAAAGCAAAAAGTTAAACAAAATGATAGGAGCTAGATGCATTTTTAATTCTTTAAAACAAAATAGCTACATAAAAAGGACTTACAAGGCTTTTCTTTGCATTTCTTGTGGGTGCACGAGCGTTGACATTTCTGGCTGCTGAGAAGCTAAAATTACGGAGACTAATTAAAGTGATGGTTTAGCTTAGAGTAACAATGAAAAGATCAAACTCACCCATTCCAACTGGCGGCATTGTATCTCCCTAAAAATCAAAAGATAAAAATATTCAAGAACAAAACGAGTACCTTGTTATCGATGCGTTCAATTTGAAAGGCATTCCGTGGATTGCTTATGGTTAGATCTAAAAATTGAATCATCGAAAAGCCTTGTAATTATTAACCATAAGTTAAATTTCAGAGTCAACATAAAACTAGGATTTCTCAATTACACAGCAAAACTTTTGTTAAAACGCTGGAAATGGGTCAGACCTAAAAATAGAGCTTCAAAACAAAGTTTTCAAAGTGCAAACAAATGCTTTGTGCTTTGCTGTGTTACAAACCGGTACGAAGGTAAAACCAGACAGTGCAAAAGCATACCCTTCAATTTTGTAAGTTCAACGATCCCGTGCGAACACTGCCTCAACAATTCATCCATCATATCCGTACCCCTCTTGTCCATTTATTTGCGAGCGATTGATTCACGAGTAAATGTTATTGCTGAAAAGACGACGATTCACCAAAAAGAAGCTTTGAAACGAAACATTTGACAGAACAAAGAAATACGGTAATGACCTACTCGTAGAATTCTATCCACTAGTTTTTCAAAACTGGTTGATTGTGAACCCTGCAAAAAGAAGCGTAAACAAAATCCTAAGAAAAATGAAAGATAGGACCCGAATTTTAAACATTTGCTTTTCAACATGTTGCCTGGATAGTTCTAAATAAATTTCTGGATTTTGCCATGTCAAACATGCTACTTGGTGCAAAATAAAAGACAGACACGGGAATGCATCCTTCGACATCAGAAAAGCTCCAAATACCATTCGAAAAATGAAAGTATTTTACGGCTTAAAAACCAGAGATTTTTTTAAATTCCCCCTAGAAACATTTATTTCACACCTAGCTTAAAATCCCAAAACAAGAAAAGTAAAGGCACAACAAAGAATTATAAATTGAAACTTGGCAAAAAAAATAAAACAATTTGAATAAGACACGAAAATTGTCCAAATAGATCAATTGTTTTTCATTGGCGAATGAGGACACCTTGTGGAAGAACTTGCGTGTTTCCATACTCATCGTATCGCACAGTGCATCGTTGTGGGCCGGGGCCAAGTTGAATGATTGTAGCCGGGTATATCTGAACAAAGCATTTTTTAATTAAGCAAATTTTTAGCTACGAAGCCTTCTTTCGTTAATCTATCCACTCAAAAACTCAAAACTTACATTTCCATCTTCCCATGGAGCCAAACATTGATCGCCAACCCTCCATTCGATTGATCCTTTCTCTTCTCGTTGTTGACGATTTGAAGCTGAAGAAGAGCCAGGCCGACTTGACGAAATCGTTAAGCTCTCCACTAGAAAAAAAACAAGTTACGCGAACACAACTATAAAACCACTTTTCTGCGACACTTCTTTATTCGTTCGTCTTGCCGTATTCTCAAAAGTCATTCCTTGATTTATGGCCGGTCTCTCATTTCGCTCCAATGGATACTTTTGTGGCCTTGGATTGTTGAAATTCTCTAAAAAGTCATAAGCTTGCAAAAATAACAAAACCAAACCTTGTCTCTGTGAAGCCAGACCATTCCTCTCATAACGTTGCTCATTATAACCAGGCTTTTGCTGTTTCTGATTGAAATCTCCTAAAATACGAAGCTTTCATGAGGTTTTAATAAAAACTAGGTGCCTTGTCTAGATTGATTCGACTCATATCGCTCGTTCTTCTGCTGACTGTAGGTCGGCTTTTGTTGTTTCTGATTGGTATCAACTATAAAATATGTTATTACATTAAGTTCTAATAAAATTACCTTGACTAGGCTGACTCGAGTTATATCTGTCCTTCTTCTGTTGACTGTAGGAAGGCTTTTGTTGTCCCTGATTGAAATTATCTAAATTGATACAGTAAAAACATAACTTTCCGGAATTACCTTGTTTCTGTTGAAAACCTTGTGCCCTCGGAGCATCTCGTCGGATTTGTTGGGCTCGTTCGGGAAAATTGTTTCTTCGGTCGTCTTGTCTTCCATAATTATCATTCGATCTCTAAAAAAGATAATTTTAGAAATTCAGAATCGTGTCAAAAAACAAAGACTAAAACATTACCTGATTGAATCGACGATCTTTCTGGAAATCATTTGTTCGAGTCGGCTGTTGTTGAACCGGCGGTGGTGGCGGCTGATTGAGAATCTCGGTCGCTCCACTTGCCTGTGCCACAAAATCAAACAAAGTAGCTTGCACTTTGGGCGCTTGAAACTCGGAAGGAATCTGAAAAAACAAAAGATTGTATGTAAAGCAGTCTTTCAATGTTACCAACTACCGAGCAAAGCAAAAAACCCACGCTTATTCGCAGATGGCAACTTAAAGATTATGATTTGAACCAATTGCTAACCTCCAATAATGTTAGTAACGTCGTTATCTATTGTTCTTTTCTTTAAACTAACCGGCCCATCATCATCGTCATCTCCACCCCTTCCACGTCCTCTTCTCGGTCTTCTATCGTGCCCTCGATCCTCTTTTTGTGCTCGTTCCCTTTCTTTAGCTCGTCTCATCTCTTGTTGTTGCTCTTCCGTTGGAGCTGCTTTCACCGGACCTTGTATCTTTAGCAAATTTTTTCAAAACATTTTCTTTAATTTGTTACTTGTGGCGCTGTGAAGACTTTCTCTTTGTTCGTTTCCTGCTTTGCCGCTTCGATTTGCTCTTTTCGTTGTTGCTCAAAAGCCGTCGCCTCTTCGGTGGCTTCTTTAGGAGCTCCTTGAATTACCTAAATCAAAACATTATTTATGAATCGCCATTGTAAAAACCACCTCGTTTGCTTTGAATCCTTTATTCGCGCCAGTTGGAGCAGTAGCTTTCTAAATTGCAACAATTAAAACATTCTTCGTTTTAAAAACCTTCCCAAACGAAACCCATTTGGGGGCTTTGTTGGCGTTTGAAATGTGACGCTTTGTTGCAACACCAGTGCTCTAAAATACACACATACAATCCAACCAACGAAGTTATCGAATACTTGTTCCAATCTCCACTTCTCGATTAACTTCTCCACTTGTCCGCCAAGAATTTTGATGTGTTGGCTGGTGAGAAAAATGAACCCTCCCTCATAATCGACATCTTTTGTGATCAGCAGTTTCGTGCCAGGCGGGGTTGCAGCACTAAAGTATACGTTTAAACCGAAAATAATTTGTCTTAAATGCTTAACTTCTTTAAATAAGTACTAAAATAACTTACTCGATTCCCTTAATGTAGTCCAAAATGATGGCTGACACAGCCCCGTGTCCGTCGGTCAAATGTAATCGGATTATTCCGTCAGATGAATGCGATCCCTCGTTGATCTTCGGATAGGAGACGTTTCTAAAAAGAAGGTAATGCTTTAAAATTGTAAGAATCTACCTGAATCGAGTGATTTGTAGCACAACTGGTCCCTTCAATTTCCCCTTTTCCTTCTCTAAGCGATCGGCGAGGGTGGGCATTCCGAATTGTCGAATGTCTTCCTAAAGTAGACACCATAATATACCAAATCACGTAGTTTTTTTTACATCATTTTAATACATTCAAAAATCACTCACATCACATAGCTCCTTGTAGAGTTGTTGTCGATTCGCTGGCGGGGACTCATCTCCGTAGATTGCTGAAAGCGCCGAGTCGTTCACAAACCATCCATCGTCCATTCTTTACCTAAAAAAGAGATGTTTATGATTTAAACTTTAAACTTTTTCCAAATAAAAATGTCAAACTGAAAAGAAATTGGAAAAAATTAAACTTTTAGATTGCTTACGCGATGAATTACGGTTTAAAAGTACGCGGATGGACGGGTAAACGTGTGGGAAAAGGGGGACAGAGAAGAGAGGAAGACCTCAAACGAAACCTCAAAATGCCATTTTGCTGTTGGCGATTTGCAGCTTGCAGTAAAATGAAATAGAAAATGAAACAACGGAAAAGTTGTTTCATAGGTTCCTTTGTTAGCCGGGTTAAGGTAAATTTTTCACTCTTTAGTGAGCCGAAAGAGATCTACCTACTTTCGGTTTCTAAAATAACCAGCCGAATTCTGGCTGGATGTTTTGGGGCAGAGGTTTTGTCTCCGTGGCGCAGTTGGGAGCGCTCTTGTCTACGGCCCACATGACCCGGGTTCGACCCTCCGTAGTGCCACTAAATTTTGACTTTAATTTTTTATTTTAAATGGCACAACTACAGTGCCGCTCAAAGGTAATGGCCCCCTCAAACTTTTTAGGTTTTTCATATAAAACAAATGCACAGAGTAATATATTTAAAAACAAAATGTAGATTTTTCATAAACATGCATAAATATTTTGGTTTCAGCTCATTTTGAATGCTTTCTAAAACATCACATCAAAAAGAAAACTTAAGTTCTTTAGAAAACTGAGTCTGAATCAGCCTGCAAGAAAAATGGTATTTTTTGCAACTCCAAATTTCATCACAGTCTAACTTGTAAAAATAACTAATGATTATGTTGATTTTTAAACTTGTATTTGTTAATTTTCCCCTGTTGCAGTCTAATTTAAGTTGATTATGTATTGTTCAATTTTGTTGTTTTTGCATTTTTTATTGACTGTTCTAAAAATTCTAAAACTTGTTTGCAATTCACAATCGATAAAAAAATTCTGAAAACTTCTGTAAAACATAAAACAACAACTGAGTCAAATCGGACATAACATACAGTCAGCAAAAAAGTCTTGCACCATTGTCTCTCAAAGGCTTAAAACCAAAAATTTTTCGCAAAAATAAGCGTTTCAGAGAAAACTTGTTGGCAATTAATTCTACCATTGTGGTCTAGTTTCCGAATATATTATTGATTTTTATTGCAAGTTATTTCTTTTGACGTAAAAAATAAGTTTTATTAGAGACACCCGGTTTAGAGCGCAAAAAAGTCTTGCACCATCGTTTTATTATGTTGTAAACCTTTTCTTTTTGTTTTCTGTGCATTAATTTATTTTTTTAGATGCCCTGCGAGCGATATCTGGAGACTCCGACTAAGGAAAACATTGTCAAAGCCCGTCAAGGAAGTGAAGGCCATTTGTGATCTCTTTATCGACGACCAGCACGAAAGCCTCTAATGGTTTTGAGAGTTCTTTTTTGCATAAAAAATTTGAAATCAAAAACACGGTAAATTCATTTGAATCGAGCCATGTTCGCAGAAGCCGATTACAAAGATTTTATACACATCTAGCGAAAAAATTTCATTCGTAATCGGCTAGCCGCTAACGAATCATTCGTTAACGGCTAGGCGTTTGTTTAATGCTCTTTCTAAGGCGTAGCAATTTTTGGCGACTACAGTAGTCTTGTCTACTTTTTAACTTTGGTTACGGTATTCTTCGTGAACTTTAACAGAATCACATCAAGAACAGTTTGACCTACCTACTTTTTCTGCTGTATATGTTCAGGAACACCCTTTCATATCTGGTCAGCTATCCTAATATCTGTACGAGCATTCAGTGATACTTACTTCATCTTATTTGTGGTTTTTGCACTTTCCATCACGGCCATCATTTTAGTGAGTAATGAGCATTTATAGAATAGAAAAAGCTTAGAATATGATGTTCGTGGTTTGGTGCGACAAGATCCTATCCACGACGCGACGAATGAGCAAGCGAACACAGCTACAGCAACGGAGATTTTTTGCTCGCTCTGTATTCAAGTTTGAAAGTGTTCAAAGGGTCAAACCACCGAGAAAAGCTCAATAACCTGTCTAACGTCTAACGATAAAAATCATTGATCACACATTGACCAGGCTTGAAACAGTGCCAACTTTAGGTCTCAATTCCATTGGTCTCTTTGAGAATCCCATGGCTTTGTTATGCTATCCTCCTCATTCGACCCGAATATATCAATCAACTATTTTAAACAATTAATAACTTTTTCTTTGCGAGCGGCTGTGCCCACGGAACGTTATCGTCATTATCTGTCTTGGCCTTAACAGCACCTTATCGAGATTTCACTCTGACTTTAATGCAAAAGCTACCATGTTTGAGGAAAACGTTGAGAAAGAGAGATCAAGGTTTTGTAACTTCAACAAGTGCAGCATATAATTTTGTACGCCACATATATAAAATTAGAAATTTATTTTAAAACACACTTACAGTACCGTACTCTAGAAAATGTCTGAGCAATATTTGTATTTATGCTATTTTCTCACGCTGATCATCATTTGCCCGATGGCGCTACTGTTTTGAAAGTCTCTTTAATTTTTATCTTTATTGTGAACGCGCACTTACAACTTCATTTAACTGACACATTCACGACTTGCACTGGGTTTGAACATCATTTCGTTGCTTGTTCTTTCTAAAAAACGTTCTTGAAACTATATTTTTTGTTTCAGCTTATAGACTTTCACTTGAATGTTGAAAACTTCTTCACGAAGATAGAGATTGTCGAAAATGGCCGAAAAACGAAAGCTACTTGGTGAAATCGACAAATGCTTTAAGAAGGTAAAACATTGTTTCTTTATTTGCTAAAGTTTCTTTTAGATTGATGAAGGTGTGGAAGAGTTTGAGGTTATCATGCAGAAGATGCAAGATGCCAACTCGGAAAATCAACGGGACAAGTATCAAGATGATTTGAAAAGAGAAATCAAGAAACTACAAAGGTAAGCGCATCTATTTGTTTGTAATATTCAATTTGTTGCCTTAGACTTCGTGATTCGTTGAAGGGTTGGCAAAACAATCCGGACATCAAGGACAAAGACAAGCTAACACAATATCGACGATTGATTGAACACCGAATGGAACAGTTCAAGGTGTTTTGATGCTTTGCGTATCAATAATTTTATTGTTCAGGATATTGAAAGGGAGAACAAAACAAAGCCACACTCAAAAGTTGGACTTTGTGCGGAAGAGAAAGTCGATCCAAAAGAACGTGAAAAAGCAGAAACAACTGAATGGCTTCAAGTTTGTTAATTTTAGGTGACAGTAGATTTTTATTTTTGTAGAACATGATCACCGACTTGGAGGCTGAAGTGGATCGAACGGAAGCACTGATAGAAGGCCAAGCTCAACCAGACGTTTCAACCAAGAAGGGTCGAAAGGGCAAAGATGATTTCAAGAAGAGCGAATCCGCGGTGTGCCTTAAGTTACATGTGTGAGCAGAGTCAACCAAATTGTTGTGATGATTTTATTTTATTCGTTCTTTTCGGTTATGATAGAACGAGAGTAAAAGAAAAACGCACGTGAAGTATAGCTCAAATTAGGGTGTGCATTTGAGATTTATTAGAAAATTAAATTGTTTTTTGTTGCTCTGCAAGCATTCCTAGATGCACACTCTTAACTTTGTAACGTCATAATCGTATTGTACTGGCAATTATTATTATTATAAAGTGCACCTTTAGAAAAAGTTGGACGATCTCAAGAAGCATCATGAAAGAATGAAATTCCACATTCAACAACTGGAAGTTAGGGTTTATTGCATTAAATACTTTATGGGTATTTCAGCTTTGCATGAGACTGGTCAGCAATGAAACATTGGAGCCGCAGCAAGTCTTGGACGTGCTAAAAGTTTGGATTTATTTAGGTGAGAGCAATGAACTGTTTTAGGATCAAGTGGAAATGTTTATGGGAAGTCTTGATCCAGATTATGATGGAGAAAATGGAACCTCGGAAGAGCTGGACCCTGAAAGTTTGACATTTAGCAGCTACTTTTACTGAATAGTTTTAGGTGCTTATGAAGAGTTGGATCTTGAAGCGCATGCAACAAAGCTGGGTGGAGTAGTCCATGTAGCTACAATCGATCAAGAAAACGAAAAGACTACAACAACAGCGCCTCCTGCACCTACGCCAAGTTGAATTTTTAGATTTATACAAGATTAAGTTTTTACTATAGTACTCACCGGGTCACAACCGCCCTCTACCAACTCGCCATCGCCACTCAACAACGAGAATCATAATCCACCATCAACTCCTACACCAGCCGTTGTTAGGCCTACAATTCAGACATTCAGTCACATAACATCAATTGTGTCTAATAAAAGTAATGAGGTACGTGTTTGTTTAATGCTTCAGTGGAGTGTTTAAAGCTAGTTCGATTGATTACAAATTCAACCTGCAAAAGGGGATAGCTGTTGTTAGACAAGGAGATGTATGTTTTGTAATACGGAACAGCTACTGAGTGAGCTAGCAGAATTAGCTTTAGTAAAAAATGTTATGGCGTATTTTTCCAGGCTGAAGCTGTCAAGACTCCGATAAAGCAGATCACTGTGGCTGAGATCATCTCCAGTCCAGTTCCGGCTTCTAGTCCTCCTCAAGTGGTAATATTATATCTTCTGATAATATTTATAAACGTTTCAGATACAAAATTCTCCAATGAAGGTAGCACCGTTGCTTCCCGTAATGGGCATTACACCTGTTAGCAATTCACCTACTATTAAACAGCGTTCGTTTGCTTATCATTTCTTCAATTTTTGTTGTTTAGAAATGCTTTCAATAAAAGATGAGGAAGCTCCTCGGCAAGTTTTACGGGCATCTCAAACGGATAACACAAAGGGAACGCCATTGAAAAATGTATAAAGCATTTTATCGCGTTATTTAAGATGTTTTTTAGGTTTTGATAGAAGAAACGCCGTTGTCTCTTATCAAAGAAAGCATCCGATCAGAGTCTCCTGTTAACAACCAGCCAGTGCCTCCTGCTACCAACAAGCCAGTACCTCCTGTTACGCCTGCGAATGATGTGCCTTTGCCTACTGTAGAATCTCGTTCGTTTCTCTGTTTTCTTAAAAGTTTCATTTATTTAGAATCGCCTCCAGACGCCGAGGATACACTCCGACAAATTATTCGGACAACAGCTGAAGTCACAAAGGGTCCAACATTAAAAGTATTAAAGTTTCATTTGTTTTTACATTTGGTATTTTAGGGTTTGATTCCTTCCTGGCTAGGAGCTTCACCGTTGGGCCGTACCGCTCCAAGTTCGGAATTGGATGCTCAAGTCCTCGCAGTTGATCAGGCACTGATGAGATGTCCACCATATTTGGAATCTGAAAGACCAAGGTGAGGATTATCACTGGTTGCAAAATTATCGTCAAAGCGAAGTGCAAAAGTCATTACCAATGCTCGTGTTCAAAATCCGTTTAATGAATATTTTTAGATGCTACTTGCCCAAGCTGAGTTGCTCTGCGCCGTCTTATTATCCAGCCAGCACCCTTGCTCATGTTGATACACTGGAGTATTATCTACGTCTTGCGCCCGAAACGCTCTTCTTTGCTTTCTATTATATGGAGGTAGAATTCTTAGTTCTTTGAAAATACGTATCATATTTAGGGGTCTCGTGCGCAATTACTTGCAGCAAAGGCATTAAAACGATTGTCGTGGCGCTTTCACACAAAGTATCTGATGTGGTTTCAAAGACATGAAGAGCCAAACGAAATCACGAACGAGTTGGAACGGGTGAGTGTTTTAAATGTTAATGATGGACAAAAATATAGAAATATTCTATATCTAAAGGTGATTGTAAATTATCTTATGTTTAGGGAACCTACGTCTATTTCGATTACGAAAAGTGGCTACAACGGAAAAAGGAATCATTTGTCTTTGAGTATCGATATTTGGAGGACAAGGATTTCGATTAGCTTTATACATATAGTAAATTGATTTTTTCAAAAGTCTGTCGCTTGTGTGTTTTAGGTTTGGTTATAAGAATTGGTATATGTTTCTATTATTATTGGTTTCTGGCTTTCTAATAAAAATTTCTCAAATGTAAAAACCTTATTTTTTTCATGCTGTCAATCTCCTACAGTTGGTTTAACAGTTGCGAAGGGAACGGTAGCATTCAGAGCCGCGTGGAATGGGTTCTCAAAGTCTATCTCGTACTTTGGGCAGTAGTCCGCCAACAATGTGTAAGTGCAGGCACCCGCACAGCGAGTGTGTGAGAGATCCGTGGAATTTGGTGGCAAACCTACAAAATTGTCATAGTTCCAGACTTGCGATGGAACCGTGAGGCTTAAATTGAACTCCAAAAACAACTCACGCAATTGATTGCCATTGTGAGGTCCTTACTACAAACGGCAATGGTGGCCTTTGCGTTGTGATCGGCTCTCATTTTGATGACCTCCTTTGACGGTGGATAACCTCCATAACTTGGGATAAGCTCGTCAGTTTGGGAGTTGACACCGAAAAGTGAAGCCGAGAAATTCAAATTGTAAACGATTCCACCGTTCGATTTTTGAGTTTAGCTTCTGTTTTGTCTGGATACTGTTGTGGAAATCGTGGAAATCGGATAGAATACGATTATTGAATGTGAGAGTGAGTGCTAATTGGTTGTGCAACTCATTGAATTCATTTAGAATCGACTGTGTTGGAACTTTTTGCGAGCAATAAAATGATTTAATTGTCACGCAAACAGAGCCCATAGAGGAACTAAGCCTTTGAGCATCCCCGATCACAACCCGATTCTTAAAAACTATTCTTGAGCATCCCCGATCACAACCCGATTCTTAAAAACTATTCTCCATGATAGCCCGTGGTCTAAAAGGTGCAGAAAACATGTTTAAAAGTAAAAATATTTTCTTACCCAAGACCCTCGGACGATCTCGAAAAAAAATGAACGTGATCCCCCTTACGATCTTTTTTGAAAAACCACGTTTCCAAAAAACAAATGTTTAAAAAAACTCAAGATTTCGAGGAGTCGAAAGGGGTCTTCTAATAGAGTTTTGACGGTATATTGAGTTACTCTTGAAAAAGGCGTTTTCTAAAAGGTGGGCAATTTTGATTAGTCATTTTCATTAGTCACTCTAGATGTGATCTCAAGATTACCGTAGCCCGCCAGTAACCCCGTCAATACGCATCGTTAAGTTTACTTGTCAAATATTCACGAAATTACCCATACCATGGGGTGGAAGAGTAATGTATGAGCTTAATTTTTCGGCTAATCGAAATATCTACAGTACTCTTACAGTAAGTGTGCTGTACGTATTGCTCTTACACATTTAATCGCCAAGTCCAAATCGTTTCCACAAACTTTGTAATCTCTGTTGTTGGGGTTCTTTTTTTTTTGCCATTTCGATGAGTAAAGGCGTTTCAGAATGGCAATCAAAGGAAAACACGGTGGAAACGGTACATAACATCACAAAAAGCGTCAACGATTTCACTTTCTTGACTGCTTTCTGGCTGAATATCTTTGTGTTTTTTTTTAGTTCTACATTCAATCAAGTATTAATGTGATCGTAGAGAAAGCAACTCGCTTACAATTACACATCTATAATGATCAAAGGAAATACAAAAATCTATAAATATCATTATATCATATCAGAGTCATCTCAGGGGAGATCTAGACTGGAGCTTATTGGAGCTGAACACATGCTTTATTCAGCCTTTATTCGAATCAAAATTTTCAAGTTACTGTAGTGACATAAATGGAATTGACTCGAAAATATTTTTGTTTGGAAAATCCTGGAACACATTTTAGATTTCAGCACGCATTTTAATAAGGACACATTTTAGCATACAAACGGGGTAGGCTAATTTCCGCAATTTTTTTCTTGCCCAAATGGGTCGTTTGCGCAACTCACCATAACTTTCTTCTAAGTGAGCCAATCTTTATGATTTCTAGTGTCATTTTGTTGCACTTATTGAGATCTACAAAATGAAACCAAAATCATAAAGATTGGCTCACTTGGAAGAAAGTTATGGCGAGTTGCGCAAATGACCCTGTTGCTTGAATTTCCTTGAATTTTCTCTACAACTTAAAGTTAGCATTGCTTTTCTTGCTCTTATTTTCTATCATTCAGGAGATGGCATTTACTAATGAAACGCTTATTCTTTCTGTATTTGAAATCTTTAATCGATCGATCGTCATCTTGAATGGAACAATGGCCTATTGTGCCAATTCTGTCCTCATTTTTCTCATTCTCTTCCACAGTCCAAAACATATGGGAACCTATCGCTATTTGATGTTATGCTTCTCAATCTTCAGTATCATTTATGTAACCATTCATATTGTTGCTATGCCGGTGAGTTGTTTTTTTGGTTGATTGATTGATTGATTGATTGAAAGGCATCAGAAGGGGTGGCTAATTTCGCAATTGATTACTTACTTAAAACAAATTGCGGAAATTAGCCTACCCCATACAAATCGAAGAATTGAGTTGCAAATTCGATAAACAAGCTCAGCTCAGCGCAACTGGGTCGTTTGTGCAACCCCCCAAAAATTTCTTTTGGCCCCCCCGAAAAAAAAAAAAAAACAAAACAAGAGGGAAAAATTTGATAGCAGATTTTACTCAACTCAAAAGAATCTCTTCAATAAAATGATCAAAATCGTTGAAGCAAATTTTAAGTTCGCCACACTTGAAGACTCCTAAAAGGAAATTTGTCTTTTTTTGTTTTTTGTTTTTCCACCTCTCCATCACCCTCATCATTCCATTTCCTTTTCATCACCTCTTGATCTTTCAAATAATAATTGAGCATAGTGAAATTCGGCTAAAATGTTTCGAAAACTTTTTGAAATCATTTTAATTCCTCACTGCATTACAAAGCTTTCCTTGACAACAATCCATTGTCCCCTTAATCACTTTTCCGTCTCGACCCTCCCAGAATTCCCGTTGCTAAACGTAAATTTGCTTAAAAGCTCAAAAATGCTATAAGTAACTACAGATATTTGACGAATTTTACAGATTTTACAATTCTAAAAGTTCTCTTTTCAAAAAGCAACCGGTGGATGTTCCCCTCCTTCACACACTCCATGCCCATCACCGCACGTCAAAAAGATCAACCGTTGTCGTTTCAATTTTTTCGCGTATCCTGGATATTCGACAAACAACCCGCAATTTGTATCATCACATGGAAATTCATCAACTTTATCCTAAACTAGAAGATTGCTTTTGTTTAGAACTGACATCATTGCGTCGAGCACAGTTCCACTATGATTTTCAATCCACGCCAAGAGCAGAGCTGATTCTTGGCTTACTATTAGCTGGCCTAACTCTTGGCTTACTATTAGTTGGCCTAACTCTTGGCTTACTATTAGTTGGCCTAACTGTTTTTCTCAATCCCTTTGTATTCCAATCAAATAGGTTGGCAAAAGATTCAATTTGTGTTAAACAGGAGACTATTACCTTAATTTTTTTATTACCCTAAATACTCTAATAGAATGCCACTCCCATAATGACGGGCATGCATTCAATGTGCCTAGTAATTCTTCATTAAATGGCACCAAAATTGGGTCAACTGAATGTAGTTGGTACTGTAATAAGGAATAACAAACCGTTAGTCCTTAACGGGACAACGGTAGTTTTCTTAAAGACTGTAAATACTCTAATAGAATGCCACTCCCATAATGACGGGTATACAGTCGCGAAGTCTAACTTTGAATGTCCAATTCTTCGCATTGTTTTATGCTACAGTAAGCGCTTGAGTGTCAAATGATAGCCCTTGAAATCTAATATTTTTTTTGGTATAAAAAGTCTAGTTGAGAAAATCTAGGGGCTGAGAAAAACATGATTTTCTAAAAAGAAGTCATACTATGCGACTGTACGAGGCGGTGGCGTTCTATTGGATTGGTGAATTGAACTGCTGGCTATTTCGAGAGATTCACAGATAAAAAACAACAGCATTGAACCAGCTGAAAGGGGCTTTGATTACTTCAACATTTCCTCAAATTATTGCGAAAAAAATTATGCTTCCAGCTTTTTATTTTTTTGGTATTTTTCTTCACTTCTTCTATTGCACTCGACAATCTGCCAACGGGACATATTCGTCATGTCATGCTTCATGAGTTCCCACAAGAGCACCGTGCAGGCTTGGCAGCTGCTAATATTAAAAAGATATATGGGGAGGACTCACCTTCCGAAAGAATGTGTCGAGTATGGTTTACCAAGTTTCGAGCTGGGGACAAATCTTTAAAAGATACAGAGGGCCGTGGAGCGGCACCCCAGATGGATGATTTCAAATTACTCGAACTCATTACCAACGACCATCGGATATCATTGCGTGAATTGGAGAAGAGTTAGGGGTTGATCATGTTACAGTGCTAAGGCACCTTCATACCCTTGGATTTAAATCGAAACTCGGGACTTGTGTGCCCCATGACCTCACTGGCCCCCAGAAGTGGCAGCACGCCTCCATCAGTGCCGCTCATCTCTCACGATACGAAAGGAAATCCTTTCTTCCTCGAATCGTGACAGAAGATGAGAAATGCAGGCTTGGCAGCTGCTAATATTAAAAAGATATATGGGGAGGAAGCGAAAGAACGTGTCGAGTATGGTTTGCCAAGTTTCGAGCTGGGGACAAATCTTTGAAAGATGGAGAGGGCCGTGGAGCGGCCGTAAAGCGAGAAGTGAAGAAAAATACCAAAAAATAAAAAGCTGGAAGCATAATTTTATCGCAATAATTAGAGGAAATGTTGAAGTAACCAAAGCCCCTTTCAGCTGGTTCAATGCTGTTGTTTTTTTTATTTGCGAGTCCCGCGAAATAGCCGGCAGTTTTCAATTCACCAATCCAATAGTTGCTCGTTGACTTGGCGGTGAATTACCAACAGACGGTCAAGCGTTTCTTTTACGGTTGCACCACTTTTCTGGCTTTGTATCACGCTAGCTTTAACTTGGCGTGCAGATAAGAAATAGCCGGCAGTTTTCATTTCACCAATCTAATATTAGAGTTTTTACGGTAGTGTGTCTAACACCTAATCTGACCTAAAGTTTAAATCTTTTGCACGTGTTTCAAATACGATTACAACAGTGTTTCCTGTAGGAGAAGGAAGGTTTAGACAGAAGCCATGTGCAGAAAATTGGAATAAGTTAGGCCACCCTTAGACTAAAGCAATATCCTACTGTTTGACCTTACTATTTACCTTACTATGACTTAGTTTGTCGGACAAAGTCGGAGTTTGTCGGACAAACTAAAGTGTTCAGGGAAAATTATAGAGCCAGGACAAATTAGAGTGTTCAGGCTCTAGAGCAAAAAAGAAAAAAAACTGCTTGCGCATCCAGTCCAACAACTCACCGGGTCTCCCGTGTAATCTCCGGAAAAACACAAATTCTCGTTGACCAATTGATTCGTATTATAAACTCGATAGATATCCGAGAGGACAAACGAAATAAAAGCGAAGAAAAGAATGTACATTTTTCCGATAGAGATTATTTTGATTGCTCACCTCATTTCGTGTGTTTATCAAATAGTGGGGAAAAAACACAATGAATAAACAATTTGTAGAGAGGGGTTTCGATGGGATTTTTTTTTGGCTAGATGCATTTTTTCTCCATTAAAATCTTAATATGGTTTTCTGTTTTGAGAATTTTTGTGGTTTAAAAAGAGAAAGGGTAAGAAAAATAATGGAATCGTCAATGACAGGGTAAGGAAAATAATGGAATTGTCAATGACATTGTCAATGACAGGGTAAGGAAAATAATGGAATTGTCAATGACAATAGATTTTCAGATTCTCAATTGAAAAAAGACATGTATTTGCGAAAGTTATGTTAAACTAGTCAAAAATTCGATAGAAAACCTTCTTGAACCTTCTCTTACAGGAAATACTGTTGTAATCTTATTTGTTATCTGCTAAATTATCAGCAAGATTAGTAGAATGAGTAAAAAGATCTAAAGCCTACAGCAGAAACATGTGACGAAGCTATCGGACATCTGATAAGCCCCGCTCCTTTTCAACCCAGCAATCTAACTTTGAGCCTAAATTTCTTGATGTTGGACTGTCGAATTTCAATATTCTTCGTATCATTAGTTGTTTCCAAGTCTTTCTCTGTCGATTTGTACAAAAACTATTTAAATTGGACACCAAGAAATTTGAGCTTAAAGTTAGATTGCTAATGGGAAAAGGGGTGGGGCGCGTAGGTCTCACCTTTTATACTTGCCCCGCCCCTTCGCCATTAGCCATCTAACATTGAGCTCAAACATCTCGGTGTTTCGCTGTCCAATTTCAATTCAATTCAATATTCAATATTTCCTTTTATACTTGCCCCGCCCCTTTTGCCATTAGCAATCTAACTTTAAGCTCAAATTTTTTAGTGTGGGACTGTTCAATTTCAATTTAATTCAATATTCTTCGTATCATTAGATGTTTCAAGTCTTTCTCTGTCGATTTGTACAAAACTATTTAAATTGAACAGCCCAACACCAAGAAATTTGAGCCTAAAGTTAGATTGCCAATGGCGAAGGGGCTAAGCCTAAGCCTAAGCCTAAGCCTAAGCCTAAGCCTGAGCCTGAGCCTAAGCCTGAGCCTAAGCCTGAGCCTAAGCCCAAATGTCTCAAAATCTTTGCTTGATTCATGAATTCCTTTGTACAATATTATACAAACAGCCGTTCAACCGTAAAACCAAGCCCAAGATTTCACTATTTATAATCGAGTAACAGAATAATGGATCGGGTGCGAAAGAAATAGTTTGTGTTACATCGAGTTTCAACTATTTTACAAAACATTCGCGAGATTTCAGTACCGGATATGCATCAGATACCAGATCTATATTATTTGATGATGCAATTAAAGCTCTAAAGCCTTGTTAGGCTACACAAGTAAACACTCTTCATCTAGCACCTTCTTTATTTTCCTGCTTCATCTGGTAGCTTCTCAAAGACTCTGCGTAGTTTTTTTTTTTCTTGTTTTTAAAACTTTTCTTTTGTTTCTTTATTTTCCCTTCCGTGTTTTCCTCGTTTTCCTCCAATCCCCTTTTGATTGTGCCCAATAAATTCTCGTAGTAGCCGGGAAAAGAAAGGAAAAAGTTTCCACTCCCGCAAATGGTTTATTCGAGAAAAGGGAAAAAGAGAAAAGAAAATAAAAATTGAAATTCTTCAGTGCTGTAGATCTGAATCTTTTGAGCAATTATCTACAAATCTTCTCGATTTCATTGTTCAAGTTTAACTGTTTATAGCTCGATTGTCTATAACGACAAATATTTGTTCCTACAGTACTGGACAATGAAATATCATATTTGTTATCTGCTAAATTATCAACAAGATTAGTAGAATGAGTAAAAAGATCTAAAGCCTACAGAAGAGATATGTGACGAAGCTATCGGACATCTGATAAGCCCCGCTCCTTTTCAACCCAGCAATCTAACTTTGAGCCTAAATTTCTTGATGTTGGATTGTCGAATTTCAATCATCTTGGTATCATTAGTTGAACGATCGTCACTTTCGCGCGTCTATAACTCCCTTGTCTTTGAGTTTAAACTATTAGTGTTATACATTTTTTGAAAGCTCTTTTCAAGGGCTACACAATGGTAATATTAATATTTAGAAATACGGTAAAGACAAGGGAGTTACAGACGCGCGAAAGTGACGATCTTTTTTTGAAATATGATATTTCATTGTCCAGTAGTGTATATCTTTGCGTCTTTATTTTAGTTTACAAATCACTATTTTGCAAAAAAACACTAATTCCTAGAGCCCACAAATTGCTTCAATTACTTCAATTTTACTTTCATTTGCCGGGAGTGAAATTCTCTTTTCATCTGCTGAAGCGCCCAAGTTTCTACTGCCAAAAATGGAGGGAAGATTGGGGAGAAAATGAAGAGAAAGATGGAGAGAAATGGATCAAGAAAAGAAATGAGAAAAGGAGGAAAAGAAAATGGGGAAAAGCAAAGGGATTTTCAGGGTAGAGAAAGGATGAAAAAGCGGGAAAAGCGGGAAAAGCAGCCACTGGCCGGGGGTCTTCGTTGAGAAATCGATTGCGTCGCACATAGCCGTGTATGGATAAAGATATGGAAATGGAAAAGGGAAAGGAGAGGCACCATAAGGGGCGCTTCAGTGGACTGGACTGGGAAAGGAGCTGAAGAGGGGTACTGGGACTCGACTGGACCACACTAGGATATCCGAGTCTCTCTCCTTTCTCTTTTTCTTCTAACTCTCACCTTTTTCCCTCTGCATTGCTTTCTCTTCTTTTCTTCGTTTCCTTCTTTGCCTCTGCCTTCTTCACTAGCCTCTTGTGTTGCCTTCTTTTCCTTGCTTTCTAGCCCTATTTGGATTCCTAGTGAGCTCCACAAAGCGCCCATTCTTGAGCACTCGCTAATCCAACAATCCCACGCTCTTTTCACTCTCAGTTTTTTTAAGTCATACTCTAAGCACTTTCGATATTCGACCGTTTGATTTTCGAATTTAAATCCGTTTTAGTAATACTTGATTGTTTGTTTTGTGAATTTAAATCCGTTTCAAGCTTGCTTTTGGTGATTTTCCAAAACTCTGTTCTCCTTTTGGTCTTCTCCTTGTTCGTGTCTTGTTCGTGAGAACTGAGAAGTCTGAAAAGTGAGATTTTACAGTTATGATGAGAGTTTGCCGGTGTGGGTGCTTGGCTCGAGGCATTGTCAGGAATAAAATCAGCCACAAGCCAGTACAAGCCAGTCTCTCTAGCTGCTACAAATCCTATTAGCTATTGGTTTGACCGGAAAGTCTTGTCCGCCTTTTTGAAATTTCCTTTTATAAATGAATAATATAATCGATAAACGTGTGATTTGCTTTAAATAAAAAGATTACCTATTTCATTTAGCTCATTTTTATGCAAATTTGAGTCCGCTTTGAAGCAAATTTGAACGGGAATTCTTGTTTTTCCGAAAATTTCCTTACAATGAACATAGAATGAAAAAGACTTGGTGAAATGTTTTGTAAATTTGTCTATCTGCCTAACTTTTCATTCTCTATCTTTCGTCTTTTGAATCAAAATAAGTTTCTTTCACAAAAGGTCCTCAAATTAACTATCAATCGTAACTAACTACTGTAAATACTGTAACAGCACCCCACCCGGGTGGGGTACTATATCCGAACAACCTAATAGTACCGCACGCCCATAATGACGGTGCGGAGTGTTGCGTAGGCTAGCTTTGAACGAGTTTTTCTCGACACTGGCTTATGCTACAATGCTCGCTTAGGTATCAAAAAATAGCTGAAATTCAGGGCTATTTTTTGATACCAAAGAAGCATTTTTTGTAAGTACGGGTGCTTTGAAAAAAATGAAATACTAAAAAACTTTTGCGACTACGCGACTGTACGAGGGCGGTGGGGCACTATTACAGTATTTACGGTAACTATGTAATCAATCGAACTAATCTCAAATTTCATCGTTTTTGACTGCTCGATTTCACACTTTAAAAAAAATAAACTAATGCGAGCTTTTCAGAATTTCTTAAAGAGCAATTTGTAAATAAATAATAGGGCTTTTTGATAAAATAAACCATAAATTGATTGGTTCATTATTCATTTCAAAAAGTAACCTTTAAAAAAAGCGAACAAGACTTTCTGGCCAATCTGATAAATCCGTTTCACTAATTGTTTTCAGCTTGCTTTTGGTGGTTTGCCAGTTTGCTCATTTGCGTAATCAGTCTTTCAATCGCTGCTCCTTCAAACTCTGAATTCTTTTAATCAATCAGAATTTGGTCTGATTTCTTAAAGCATTTCAAGCGCTTCAATTAATTAGCCAAACAATTAGCCAATCAGTTTCAAGCGCTTCAATCAATTAGTCAACCAATTAGCCAATCAATTAGCCAATCAACTAGCCAATCAACTAGCCAATCAACTAGCCAATCAACTAGCCAATCAACTAGCCAATCAACTAGCCAATCAACTAGCCAATCAACTGGCCAATCAACTAGCCAATCTACTAACCAATCAACTAGCCAGTCAACTAGCCAGTCAACTAGCCAGTCAACCAGCCAGTCAACTAGCCAGTCAACTAGCCAGTCAACTAGCCAGTCAACTAGCCAGTCAACTAGCCAGTCAACTAGCCAGTCAACTAGCCAGTCAACTAGCCAGTCAACTAGCCAGTCAACTAGCCAATCAACGCATAGTTTCCAGATCTAGCCCTACCGTTTTAGCTTCCCTCTAGCAGCCTGACAGTTGCCAAAGTCATTCAAGAAATTCTGCATCTCTTATTTTTAGCTTTAGAAATATTCACTCTCTCAGAACGCTCATCTAATATCCACTTCACCCCAGCGCTTCCCGCTTCCCAGCTTCCCAGAGCGCGAAATTTGCATTTGAATTGCGAATGCAAGGGTTCTTACGAGAAAAACCGTATTGACAATCGTCCTTGGAATAATCTCATCTTACCCTTCTTGCTTCAGGATTAGAAAATAAATATTTTTTCCCTTTGATTGCCTTAAAACAGTGCCTCCTTTTGTCAATTTGCAGAAATTCTTTTCCCATCATCGCCCAGATGGGTTCTCCCATATACAATTCTTTGCTGGAATCTCTTTTCCTCATCTTTTCTTTCATCGATTCTCTCACGGGATTTCATGAATTATTGCCGCTTTGACAAAAAAAATTCCCCGTGCATTTGCCAATTTGACGGTGGAAATAGGCAAATTTGGTCCCTTTTCAGTCAACTAGGCATTTAATATTTGTCTACTCTTTATTCGGCCATGAAAAATGGATGATCCTTTGAATTTGTGTAGACATCGTTTCTGAGAATCGATTTTCTCCAACCATTTCTATAAAGGATGGACACGAATTGGCATCCGCGCCACATCCGCGCCACACCCGCGCCACACCCGGGCCACACCCGCACCACATCCCCGCCACATCCGCGCCACATCCGCATCACATCCGCGCCACATCCCCGCCACATCCCCGCCACATCCGCGCCACACCAGCGCCACATCCGCGCCACACCCGCGCCACACCCGGGCCACACCCGCACCACATCCCCGCCACATCCGCGCCACATCCGCATCACATCCGCGCCACATCCCCGCCACATCCCCGCCACATCCGCGCCACACCAGCGCCACATCCGCGCCACACCCGCATCACATCCGCATCACATCCGCGCCACATCCGCGCTACATCCGCGCCACATCCCCGCCACATCCGCGCCACACCAGCGGCACATCCGCGCCACATCCGCGCCACACCCGCGCCACATCCCCGCCACATCCGCGCCACATCCCCGCCACACCAGCGGCACATCCGCGCCACACCCGCGCCACACCTGGGCCAACCCGCACCACATCCCCGCCACATCCGCGCCACACCCGCGCCACACCCGCGCCACACCTGGGCCACACCCGCACCACATCCCCGCCACATCCGCGCCACACCCGCATCACATCCGCGCCACATCCGCGCCACATCCGCGCCACATCCCCGCCACATCCCCGCCACATCCGCGCCACATCCACGCCACACCCGCATCACATCCGCGCCACATCCCCGCCACATCCCCGCCACATCCGCGCCACACCCGCATCACATCCGCATCACATCCGCGCCACATCCGCGCTACATCCGCGCCACACCCTCACCGCTCTTCCCCCTTTACGGATTCAAAAAGGGAAGCCCCTTATGCCAGATGCGTTTGAGCGATGGCGAGCGATCACCTACGTGCATAAAGAACACCTCTTTCTTCCGGGATTCTTCTTTTGCTTTGTAGATGGTTCAAAAAGAAGATATTGAGCTGTAAATTTGTGCCCGAGGGTTTTCGGGATCGCGGAATCGATTAGAGCTATGCATTTTATTGAGTCTATCAATCAGCTCGGATTTAACACAGATCCAAACTCGGATTTAACACAGATTTGTTAAATTATTTCCTATTTCCTAAGTTCAAAAGATTCCTTCAAAGATTCCTTCAAAGATTCCTTCAAAGATTCCTTCAAAGATTCCTTCAAAAGATTCAAAAGATTCCAAAAGATTCAAAAGATTCTTTTTCTTTTCAATTCTTTAATAAAATACAAGAAAACTTTCATTAAAAACCTCAAACTTTACCAATTTTTTTTGTTACCATCAGAGAGACTTGAGAGATCATCAGAGAGATCATTCAAGAGCTTCTAAAATGAGTTGTATGATTCCAAACGGGAAGTTCTTTTTGGATAGCCAATACCCCGGAAGAGCAAATCCCATGGGCCTTTTTTTTGACCCTAAAAAAAGCTGAGAGTGTTTAGAGAACGGGTTCTTTTTTGTCTTTTTTTTTGTCTTTCTTTTCATCTGTTCTATTTCAAAAGGCCCAATTGGCTCCAATCGAATCTTTTCATTCGAATTCAAAGCTTTTCCTTTATGTCAAGCACTCTTTTCTTCCCCCAAACACTTCTTTTCACTTTTTCTTTCTCCATTCACTCAAAAATCCCATCACAAACATTGACAATTCGGATTTATGAGAGATTTCTTTGACAAGTTGCACAAGAAAGCTTATAATTAGACTAGTTTGTCTTCTTGAAAGTTGCCTTTTTTTCTATCTGATGCCTAACCATTGACTCGACAAATTGACTTCGAAATTTTTTGAAAAACATCCTGGGAAAAGTCGAATTTATTTTAAAACTAGCAAGTGTTATATAGAGAATTGTAGCCCTTAATCTTGGCATCATTTATCTAAAAAAAACTTCCCGTTTGGAATCATACAACTCATTTTACAAGCTCTTGAATGATCTCAAGTCTCAAGGCGATAGGCCTATTTGACACACAATATTATGCAATGTT
Organism: Mesorhabditis belari; assembly: GCA_958450365.1. Lineage (NCBI taxonomy): Eukaryota > Metazoa > Nematoda > Chromadorea > Rhabditida > Rhabditidae > Mesorhabditis > Mesorhabditis belari. The sequence goes on from CAUEEP010000893.1 coordinate 310,779, forward strand.
TTTCTCAATTTTGAAGAAATCAGATCAATTGTTTGCCTTTTAACTTTACGAATTTTAGTATAGACACTGACGACACGTTTTTTTTGAAAAAGTTCCTGACAAACAGACGTTTTATTCGAAACTTTTAACGACTTATTATCAAGTGTTATATAGAAAAATAAAGCCCTTAACCTTGGGATCATTTATCTAAAAAGAACTTCCCGTTTGGAATCATACAACTCATTTTACAAGCTCTTGAATGATCTCAAGTCTCTCTCTGGTGATCGGCCTTTTTGACACATAATATTTTCATCTGGCAGTTGCTGGCAAACGTCTGACTTATTATCAAGTGTTATATAGAGAATTGTAGCCCTTAATCTTGGCATCATTTATCTAAAAAGAATTTCCCGATTGGAATCATACAACTCATTTTACAAGCTCTCGAATGAGCAGCCTCTCACCAACGATCGACCATTTTTGGTAATTTTCTTAATAAAATAATCGTTTAAAAGTTTTTTCGATATTGATTTCGTGAGAAAATAACATTTAATATCATTTAATAACAATAAGGATAGCAGTAAACTCTTTTTTTAAACTTTCCAAACCCAAAATTGGGGTTGATTTCTGGATTCATTCAACTCTGCAAAAAAGGGAAAATTGAACTTTTTCGAATATTCATTTGACAAGAAAATCTTGCTGTATAAGCCTCTCTAGTACTATACTTTTGTTAAATGGTACTTAAAGTAAAAATACCAGAAGCTTGATTGAAGGAATGTCTTTCTAGGAGAAAATTGTGTGTCATATTGTGTGTCAAAAAGGCCGATCGCCAGAGAGAGACTTGAGATCATTCAAGAGCTTGTAAAATGAGTTGTATGATTCCAAACGGGAAGTTCTTTTTAGATAAATGATCCCAAGGTTAAGGGCTTTATTTTTCTATATGTCGTAGCCGATTAAGGATTTCAGCTTCTGGTATTTTCAGGCTTAATCGGCTAGCCGAAGAAGTCTCAGACTTCTTGGGCTAGCCGATTAAGTCTCAAACTTCTTCGGCTAGTCGATTAAGTCTCAAAAATGAAATCTTGAGTTATGTATTGACTCAAGTCAATACCGCAAACTCAAGCTCTCTAAAAGGCGCTTAAAAGCTAAAAACGCATTCTAAAGAGTGCGCATTTTATCATACTGTAACCAAAGGCTATGAAAGGGCCCTTTTCGCCATTTTCTATCTGATTCGTCATTTATTTGAAATAGAATTGTTTGTTTTTGTAAGCCAATTTGACTCCTTTGTTGGATCATCGATAAAACTTATTTACCACTAATCTGTTTATAATCGAACATAACCCCTTATTTCAATCCTATTTTTTCTTTTTGTTACTGTGCATTTTTTGTTTAAGCTACACTAATTTCTGTTGATCGTTAACCGGCCAAAGAGCTCCTCGTTCTTGACGACTTTCTTGGGTTTGTCCAAATTGCCTTTGATCCCATGATTGTAAAGCACCTCTTGATTCAATTCGTATCGAAGAGAGAATAGCACTACAAGTTTTTAGTTTTTAGCGCCTTTTAGAGAGCTTTTAGAGAGCGTTTTTAGCTTTTAAGCGCCTTTTTGAGAGCTTGAGTTTGTGGTATTGACTTGAGTCATAGATTTCATTTTTGAGACTTCATCGGCTAGCCGAAGAAGTCTGAGACTTAATCGGCTAGCCGAAGAAGGTTTCGCTAGCGAAAAAATTTGAGACTTAATCGGCTAGCCGAAGAAGTCTGAGACTTCTTCGGCTGAAATCCTTAATCGGCTACGACATATATAACACTTGATAATAAGTCGTTAAAAGTTTCGAATAAAACGTCTGTTTGTCAGGAACTTTTTCAAAAAAAAACGTGTCGTCAGTGTCTATACTAAAATTCGTAAAGCTAAAAGGCAAACAATTGATCTGATTTCTTCAAAATTGAGAAAAACATTGCATAATTGCAAAAACACCACTTGAAATTGAGCTTTGAAACAATGCTAAGCCTTTTTAATCTTACAATTTTCGAATTCAGCTTACTAGTAAACTTTTGTAGTTTAAGAAGATGTGATCAATGAACTTTACATTAACTTCTTTACAAATTTGATTTCTTTTTTATCAGCTTTATCTCTTTCAACGCCATTTCTTTCTTTCCTACCCTTGTTTTTGAAAGTTTATTGAAATCATTGTCTTGAGAAATCTTTGATCAAATAAGTGTGGCTGACTGATTAAGTGTCTTTTATCTTAATCGGAAGGTCGAGGGTTCGAACCCCACATGCGACATGGTCACCCCCTTCGGATTTCCTTTCCCTTCGGGTTGAGAGGTTTTCTGGAGGGCAGTCTGGTGGTTGTGGCCCCAGTTCTTTAAAGTGACAAGCCACTCCTTCATCGTCATCTTCCCTTCACCACCAAAAAAGCTATTTAGTTCCCCATTGAGCTTAGGGTTAGGGAGCCGTCCGTCATGACGTGGGTTAAGTTATGATATAGCCTAGTATTGTGTGTGTCGTTGTATTGTGATTGATATATTTCGTGTATGCGATAAATTCACCACTGGTAGCCCCAGTCGGTATTTTTTTTAAATAAGACTTAAACTTTGCACCAATTTAAACAATTTCAACCCATTTCTTTTGCTTGATTGGTAAAATTTTTACTTAAAAATCCACCTGACATCATTTCCTTCATTCCCCAAATTCTTTTCTCAAATCAATGTTTTCCCCCAAGTCGATTTGTTGTGATCTTTTTTTTTTTGTTTAAGGGATCTCCATTCACTCAATCACTCCCTGTCTCATGCCGAGGATTGTCTCACTTGGCCACTTTAATATCGCCAAGGAAATCCTCGCTGATCAGAGTTCAGTGTTTGTTTCTCTTTCTTTCGATGTTTCTTTTTGGCGTTTAATCTTTTATCTTTGTCGGCTAATTTGTCGTTTTTTTTTTTCAGAAAATAGAGAACTGGATAGGTCGAGGCTGGGCGAGGGACGATTGGAGGGACGACGATTCCAACAGTCCTCCAGGACCCCCATGGAACATATTTGTGAGTAAAAATGAAATATTGGGTTGATGGAAAAGTCCCTTCGGATTTTTTGGGAGATTACCTTAAATTTGTCCAATTTTAGACGTTTTATAGCTCATCCTAAAGCTGAATTCAAGACGGATCGATTGGTAAAAACCGTTTTGAGATATCTCTTTTCTAAAAGTTTTTACAGCTATTTTAGTAAAGGGCGGCAGAGCCAAAAAAATCGCTGTTTTCACGTTTCGTTTGGTTTTCCGTGCAGAACTAGTGTTGTCCCTAAAATTTACCATAATAACAAAAAAGAGAAAACAAATAACAAAAAAAAAGCGAGAAAAACGAAGGAAAATCGCGAAAAGCGGCGGAAAGGCTATTGATCTGAGGGTCGCTGGTTCGACTCCCACCGGTGACAATATTTTTCAAAAATTTTTTGCTAAGATTCTGAAAATTTGTGTCTAGGGGTTATTTTTGACGCCGATCACGAAACACATGCTTTTAGCCTAGGTTTCTGCACGGAAAACTAACGAAACGTGAAAACAGTCGATTTTTTGGCTCTGCCGCCCTTTACTAAAATAGCTGTAAAAACTTTTAGAAAAGAGATATCTCAAAACGGTTTTTACCAATCGATCCGTCTTGAATTCAGCTTTAGGATGAGCTATAAAACGTCTAAAATTGGACAAATTTAAGGTACTTTCAAAAAATCGGAAAGGAATTTTCCATCAACCCAATACAATGATGTTAGAAATCGATTTTTTTTTAGCTTAATTTGTTATTAACCGCTATTTCTATTGCCATTAGCTTAATTTGAAACTCGAAAAATGATAGGGGAAAGGCGGCAGCAGGATTTCAAATGAGATACCGTATTTCTTCGAATAGAAGACCGGGTAAAGAGTATGATCGCGTACTCCTGCGTAGCAGCCCTTTTTAAAATTTCTTTTCCGCATAAAAGCTTTCAATCAAGTGCTATAGGGCTGGAAAATGACTCAAAAATACCACACAAATTTTTGAGCCATTTTCCAGCTCTACAGCACTTGATTGAAAGCTTTTATGCAGAAAAGAAATTTTAAAAAGGGCTGCTACGCAGGAGTACGCGATCATACTCTTTATCCGGTCTTCTATTCGAAGAAATACGGTAAGTCAACCATTCGACGCAGAATTTCACGCTCATTTCGAATCTGTTTTCCGTTTTTGCCAAATGGCTTTCCATCAAAAAGTTATACGTTTTTCAAGTTTTAAAGTGAAAATGCGAAAGAGCGATGCCTTTATAATGGTTCTCTCATGGGTCTGGCATGAGACTTGATGGTGTAGTGGATAGTGGTGTAGTGGATCAGCGAGGATTTGCTTGCATACAAAACGGGAGCTACATTTTTCTTTTCTCGAGTTCGACTCGTTTTTGGCAAAACTTTTCTTTTGCATTTACCAGTGTTCTCTGTGTACACATACACACAAAAAAAATCGAGCATCATCTGGAAGAGAGCCTGGAAGAGAGAACATAGAGAGCCCTGGAAGGTTACTTCTAATTGTCTACATCTGTTTATCAGAAAAGAAAGCAGAACTGAAAGCAGATTCGGAAACAGCGTGAAATTCTGCGTCAAATGGTTTATGGCTTATTTTATTTGGCCACAACCTACTATTGCCTTTCCCTAATGAGCTAGAAACTTCAATTTGAGAGCAAAAGTCTATTAAAGAACACTAAAAGTCTACAATGAAATCTAGTGTAATATGGTTCTACGATCTTTCTGAGTTTTCATGATCGATTTTCAGATGGAGCCAACACATCATCTGATCGTTACTATGGGGGTTCCGGGGCTGCTGGCGTGGGCTCATCCTCCGGCGCTCCACCTCCCCCACCGCCGCACCAATTCGCGCCCAGCTCCTCGAATGTTGTAGGTAAGCGATTCTCGAGTTGTCAACGAGATGTCAAGAGCTCTAGGCATTAAAGTCAAGCCAAGCACCGGGTCAAGTTAAATCGAAATCCTTAGTATTTGACCTGATCGTTACTATGGGGGTTTCGGGGCTGCTGGCGTGGGCTCATCCTCCGGGCTCCACCTCCCCCAGTTAAATTTGGGTTTAGCACATTGTTGTGGTTCTGGTTAACCTCCTATACATTTTACATTTATTCAAATGAATAATGTGGTACAAGCAATACAAAAGCACAACATCTAATCCCTAAATGTTGAAAGAAAAGTGGAAAAAACCAAAAATCTAGCGAGGGAATTGAACCTTTGACCTCTAGACTTGAATCCAGGACTCCTAACCAGTCTCCTAGCCAGCTATGGCAGCTACGGGCAGCCTAGTGAAAAAGTTGAATTAGAAAAAGATTTCCTGATGTTTCGTGGGTTTTTAATATTTAGATTTTTAGTAATTTCTCTTTTACAACTACAATAAGTAGCTTGAAGCTTTCGTTATAATAAAAAAATGGAGTTCATTGAAGTCTTGCTTGCTTGCCTGCAAGTTTACAGCTTGCAGCTTGCCAGTTTATCCAATAAAAACCTGACCTTTGATCAATCGTCTTGTCTTGAAATGAAATGATCATCAATTTCACTTTTTCTCCTTTTCAGGCCCCGCCCCATCAAGTGGTCGACAGGCGATGCTGGATCGAAGGAATCCGTTGATTAGGTGAAAATTTAAAAGTTTAAAACATAACAATTTCAATTCGAATGATCTTTCATCGTTTTCTCTCCGTTTTCTTTCCGTTTTCTCTTTGAAAGTTGATCTTTTTTGATGGCAAAATATAAAAGAACTCTAATGACAATTTGAAAAGTGATATGCTTGAGAAAAGGGAATAGTAAAAAAGGGGAAAATGGGGAAATTCCCGTTTTTACCTTTTAAAAAATGGATTTTCTTGAAGGAAAACTTCAAAAATATGTGCCAAAACAGAGAATTTACAAATTTCAACGATCTTTATTATGGAATAAGAGGTGAGTGAAACGGGAAACGCTCAGTTTGACTCAGTTTGACTCACTTTTTGCCTCACAAAAACACTTTAGGCATTGATTTTCTCAGAAGAAAATCATCAAATTGCTAATAAACATTGCTGAATTACATTGTCGATTATCAAATTGATAATATTGCGAAATTTCCCTATCGATTGCAATCCACGATTTTGAAAATTTTGAAAAAGTTTGATCTTCTTCCAGTTACCCAATCCTTTCCATTTACCAAGCACCCCTTAGCTTCTCGTTTTGTATTTTTCGTATTGTAAACTAAGCAGTGCGTATCCTGACGTTCATTAGAATATTGATCGTTGATTGATTGATCGATTTATTAGAACTTGAATTGAACGCCTTGGTTTTTGCGCTCAAATCTCATCTTCGTATTTTTCGTCTTCTAAACTAAGCAGTGCGTATCCTGAAGTTCATTGATTGATCGATTCATCAGAATTGATCGTTGATTGATGATAGTACCCCACCCCCATAATGACGGTGCGGAGTCTTGGGTAGTCTAGCTTTGAACGAGTTTTTCTCGAGACTGGTGCTACAATGAGCACTTAGGTATCAAAAAATAGCTGAAATTCAGGGCTACTTTTTGATACCAAAGACACATTTTTTGAAAGTACGGGCGCTTTGAAAAAAATGATATACTAAAAATTGATAATATTGCGAAATTTCCCTATCGATTGCAATTCCCAATTTTGAAAATTTTGAAAAAGTCTTATCTTCTTTCAGTTACCCAATCCTTTCCATTTACCAAGCACCCCATAGCTTCTCGTTTCGTATTTTTCGTCTTCTAAACTAAGCAGTGTGTATCCTGACGTTCATTAGAATATTGATCGTTGATTGATTGATCGATTTATTAGAACTTGAATTGAACGCCTTGGTTTTTGCGCTCAAATCTCATCTTCGTATTTTTCGTCTTCTAAACTAAGCAGTGTGTATCCTGAAGTTCATTGATTGATCGATTCATTAGAATTGCTCGTTGATTGATCATTGATCGATCATTGATCGATTGATTGATTCATTAGAAATCCTCGAAACAACTTGAATTGAACGCCTTCGTTTTTACGCTCATTGAACGACTTTTCCCATCTTCTGGGTTTGCAAAAATGCGCTAAACGACTTTTTCTACAATCACAATAAAATAAAAACAGCTTATTTCTCTATATCTTTCAAAAAAAAAAGCTCTATTTATTCTCTACATTTATGCCTATAAAACTAATGTCCGTTTTTGGAAACAAAGTGACTTTTGGAAACAAATTTAATAAAGCTACTTGAGTCAAATCGGCCTTAGCTTTACTTTTATCAATTCTTATAGTCACTCTCAGCATTTCCCCTCCATTCCTAACAGTCTGGATGATTTTTACGCGTATATTTGCACACTTTTTTTCCCCTTTCTCCTCTTCTTTTCATTGATCACATCGAATGAAAAGAGGCCAATGTCAAAAAAAAAAAGAAAAGAACGTCCCAACAAAACGCCGCACTCAAAAAAGTTTTTCATTTTTTCATCTTTTCCGCTTTTTTTCGTTGATCCCGATAAAAACATTTTTGAAATTCCTTTCTCAGCAAATTTCTTTTCTCATTTCCCTATTCTCTCGATTTCTCTCAGTGGAACTGATCAGCATTTGTGGCACAAAATTTTCCAACTTATTACTGGTTCCAAAATTTGTAAACACCAGTAGGTGTTTACAAATTTTTCCAACTTATTACTGGTGCAATATTTTCTAAATTTCTGATCAAATCCGTTTATGGTTTGGCTATTCTGTCATCGCCCGCAAAACTATCGAAAAGAGGAGAATGGGTAAAAGAAGAAATTTCTAATTTTTCTTGCCAATTCCTTTACTTCTTTATTACTAATACTAATGGTTCTCGTTTTTCTCTAATGGTTCTTATTGGCGGAAGCCCACGGTTCTGAAGATACCGGTATTTTCTTCTTGCTTCTTGCTTTCTTGCTTTCTTGCTTTCTTTCTTTCTTTCTTTCTTTCTTTCCTCCTTCCTTTCTTCCTTCCTTCCTTCCTTCCTTCCTTCCTTCCTTCCTTCCTTCCTTTCTTCTTCTCCATTGTCTTCCCCTCTTTCTCTTTGAAAGTTAAGACATTCGATAGCTCAGTGATTAGAGCAATTGCTCGGAAAGCAAAAGGTCGATGGTTCAATCCCATCGTAAATCTTCTTTTTCTTGTCAATTCCTTTACTTCTTTATTAGACGCTTAGTTAGTTTAACTAGCAATATCCTAAAGAAGATTTTCAAGTTTATTTTTAACTTATTCCCAACAGATCAAGACACACATTGATTTTAGATATCAAACGATCAAATAAAAGTAGGTAAACTTTGTGTTAACACAATTTCTGGTGCACTAGATTTTTTAAAAAGTAGAATAGCAGAAAGAAAAATGAGGGTATTAAGTGCGCCAGGAAGTGTGCGGTTTACCCATTTGAACACAAAGTAGGCATTCACTTTCGTTTTCACTTTTGACCATTCAATTCATCAATTTTCCCCCGCAAAAAGGGAATCAAAAAAAAAAAAAAAAAAAAAAAAAGAAGTATTTGAAAAAAAAAAAAAAAAAAAAAAAAAAAAAAGAAAAAGGGGGTGGGGCATAACAAGTAAGGTAAGGGAAAAAATTTTAAAAGTATAAAATTAAAAAAAAAGGGGAGGGGAAAAAAAAAAAAAAAAAGAAAAAAAAAAGGAAAGATGTGTTTATTTGCTTTTTTGCAGTACCCCACCCCCATAACGACGGTGCGGAGTGTTGCGTAGTCTAGCTTTAAACGAGTTTTTCTCGACACTGGCTTATGCTACAATGCGCTGATTGCCCAATGTCAAAATAGAAGTTGTAGAATTGACTAGGCTGATCAAAATGGTGTAAAAATCAGCTGCCCATACGCCTGCCCGATATCTGGCATAGAAGTTTGCGATATCTCGCTTAAAAGGCTTCTTTCGCGCGATAATGACGAAGCGAGTGAAGTGTTGCGTAGTCTAGCTTTGAACGAGTTTTTCTCGACACTGGTTTATGCTACAATGAGCGCTTAGGTATCAAAAAATAGCCCTGAAATTCAGGGCTATTTTTTGATACCTAAGCGCGCATTGTAGCTTAAACCAGTGTCGAGAAAAACGCGTTCAAAACTAGACTACGCAACACTCCGCACCGTCATTACCTTTGGTATCAAAAAATAGCCCTGAATTTCAGCTATTTTTTGATACCAAAGACGCATTTTTTGAAAGTACGGGCGCTTTGAAAAAAATGAAATACACAAAAACTTTTGCGACTACGCGACTGTACGAGGGGGTGGGGTACTATTACAGTATTTACAATAGTTATTTCATGATTCTAATCAAACATCTCCCTCTACTTCTTCTGAATTGAATTCTCCCGAAAATTAGCATCCGCAAGAATTGTGCACAAGTTTGGTAACGAGGCTTCTTTTTCGCTCACCTTTTTCCTTTCATTCAAAAATAGAAACCCTTTTTCTTTTCTTCTTTATAGTATAGATCTTTCTTAGCTCTGACTCTGGCTGACTAGAGAACTAGCAAATAGAAAAAGAAAAGAAAAGAAGAAGACCAATTACTTTCTTTTCCTTTTTTTTCTTTGTCGAAACAAAAATGGAGAAAAGATCACCGAAACTTTTTCCACAATTCTCTATTGTTCATTCAATTCTTTTAATGACTTCTAAAAAGAAATTGCTAAGGTAAAACGATTGCTGAATTAGATTTTTACAAATTTTTGCACTATTTGATGCGCGAGCGATTAAAGTATCCCTCTTTTGAGGCCGCTGACCCAAATGACCACAACAAAACTTTAGACGCTTACAACTCCTGTTAGATTGTCGTTTACCAAAAACCGAATACATATTTGGAATTAGCATAAAATTTTGCGTTAAATGGTATAGATTACATAGCATTTAACCAACTCAGCCAGTTGACCTTCCCTTGTGAATAAAATATCGCATGATTTTGCATTATATTTTTGTTAAATGGTACTTAAAGTAAAAATACCAGAAGTTTGATTGGAGCAATGTCTTTCTAGATGAAAATATTGTGTGTCAAATAGGCTTATCGCCAGAGAGAGACTTGAGATCATTCAAGAGCTTCTAAAATGAGTTGTATGATTCCAATCGGGAAGTTCTTTTTAGATAAATGATCCCAAGGTTAAGGGCTTTATTTTTCTATATAACACTTGATAATAAGTCGTTAAAAGTTTCGAATAAAACGTCTGTTTGTCAGGAACTTTTTCAAAAAAAACGTGTCGTCAGTGTCTATACTAAAATTCGTAAAGCTAAAAGGCAAACAATTGATCTGATTTCTTCAAAATTGAGAAAAACATTGCATAATATTGTGTGTCAAATAGGCCTATCGCCTTGAGACTTGAGATCATTCAAGAGCTTGTAAAATGAGTTGTATGATTCCAAACCGGAAGTTTTTTTTAGATAAATGATGCCAAGATTAAGGGCTACAATTCTCTATATAACACTTGCTAGTTTTAAAATAAATTAGACTTTTCCCAGGACGCTTATAACTCCTGTTAGATTGTCGTTTACCAAAAACCGAATACATATTTGGAATTAGCATAAAATTTTGCATTGAATGGTATAGATTGCATAGCATGTGACCGACTCAGCCAGTTGACCTTCGCTTGTGAATAGAATATCTCATGATTTAAAAGAATTTTGTTGACAACTGACATAACTAAACCAAAATTAATAGGCTGATGCATAAGTGTTTTTGTTCCTTTTCGTCTGCCGTTTCAAGCCAACAAATGCACCAATTAAACTACGGTTGATTTCATTAGAAAAACCAATTATTTTTCTGCAAAATAACATTAAAACGGGTTTAAAAATATTGAATGCCTGGATTTTCTTGAGAGTATGAAGTCGGGTAGTCAAAAAGGGCTAACTCGATGATGCGGTTTAGACACCTTAGCTAAAGAAAACCTACCGTAAATACTGTAATAGTACCCCACCACCCCCTCGTACAGTCGCGTAGTCGCAAAAGTTTTTTAGTATTTTATTTTTTTCAAAGCGCCCGTACTTTCAAAAAATACGTCTTTGGTATCAAAAAATAGCTGAAATTCAGGGCTACTTTTTGATACCTAAACGAACATTGTAGCTTAAACCAGTGTCGAGAAAAACGCGTTCAAAACTAGACTACGCAAAACTCCGCACCGTCATTATGGGGGTGGGGTACTATTACAGTATTTACGGTATCTTCGTGTCAATAGATAAAAGATAGAGAAAAAAAACGTTTGATATTTCGCCAAAATTTCAGAGAAATTCATTCAGCCAATTTTTCCGTAGAGTTTTTTATAGATTTTTACGAAAAAGGCGTTTTTCACTCTCGAATTTGCTTGAAAGTGAACCGAAATTCATTTAAAAAGATGCAAATTGAACAAAAAAAACACTTTTTTCATAGAGCAAACTATAGATTAATTGGTGAATTTGTTACTTTTTAACAGAAGTACGAAAAAAACGAAAAGACTTATGCATCAACCTATTGGATCTTGTAGAAGCTAATTTACAAATCTAAGTTCTATTTTCAACAATTTTTCCAGACAACACCGCTCGATGGACATCGAGGGAGTGATTTCCGATCACCATCAACAGCACCAACAACAGCATCGACTAGACGACTTTCAACCGCTCTCCGTTGCCACATCTGGGTAAGTGAAAGCAAAAATGATGCTAAAACTGCTTTGGAGGCATTTATCTTGAGTCTTTTGAAAGCTTGATAGCTTAAAGGTGACTTGATAGCTTGATAGCTTAAAGCTAAGTATAGGGTGTTCAAGAATTACGGTCACTTTTTCTAGTTTTCTTTTTCTAGTCACGGTCGTTAAGCATTCCCGTTTCTCTGAGTTAAGCATTCCCAATTTTTGATAATATAGAATCTAATGCTTTTTTTCAACGCTTTACTTCAATACTTTACTTCGAAACTTCAAAATTAGCAATTTTATATCAATTTTATACAGCAAATCTTTAAAAAACGAGTGCCTTATGGCCAAATTTTAAACATAAATCATTGCTATTCAAAAAAAAAAATGCTAATTTTGAAGTTTCTAAGTAAAGTATTGAAGTAATGGGTTGAAAATAAGCAGTAAATTCTATCAAAAATCAGGAATGCTTAACTCTAGGCGAAGCTAGAGAAAAAGTGGTCGTAATTCTTGAAAACCTTGTAGAATTTGAATAATTTTAAGACAGTTTCTTTGCCACGTAAACACTAGACAGCAAGACAACATCACTTTGCGCCCATGATAATCCGGCTTTGGAGTTGGAATTGGCGCTTGACCTTTGCTCAGCCATTGCCTTTTTCGAGAAGTATTATCAAAGTGAATCCACTTCTCATCCATCGTCAAGATATTCTCAAAAAAATGGCTTCTTTTCGACTTATGGAGCAAGATATGGCTGATCGAAACGCGTGCTCCCAGATTCTCAACACTCAATTGATGTGGAACCCATTGTCCATTACGATTTGTCTTTCCAATTATTTCCAAATGGCGTACAATTGTTGAATGATCACATTGGAGATGTTTGGCAAGTTCTCGTGTTGTTTGCATTGGATCAGCTTCAATTAATTGTTCCAATTCATTGTTGTCGATGGCTTGTGGCATCGTGCCATGTCCATGCGATTCGTCTTCAAGGGATTCATTACCATCTCGGAATTGGGCAAACCAGAGCTGGCATGATCTTTCGGTGATAACCTGTTCTCCAAAGGCGGAACAGAGATCACGATGTAAATCAGCAGCGTTTTTGCCCATTTTGAAGTCATAGAGAAGACACGTGCGCAGAACATACTTTTGATCCACCATGATCTAAAGCAAAAATCAATTAAAAAGTGAAAGCTCTGACTTTGAAAAAATGCGAAAATAAAGTAAATATCCAAGAGTACAAATGCACAAAAGAACATCAAATAAGCTCTTCAGATTAAAAAAATAAGAACATTTTACATCGACCGAAATTTCTTTTGCACCAACCTAATATAGTTATGAAATATTCAAGAAGCACAACACTTTAGCCTCTAAAATTTTGAATTCAGTTATTCTCGTGATGGTCCCTCATCATACATGAGAAGCTCGGGTCCTCTCTCTAATCCAACAGCCTCTGGGCAAAGATATTGGAATGATACAGCTTTGTGAGTGGAAAGCTTTCAAATTTCTAATAGTAATAAGAAGAAGAACCTCGATTTAATCTTTCATTTATCAGCTCTTCAAGAACTTTCTTTCAGAAGATATGATGGAGATCAACTCGGCGGTGGGCTGAGCCTTCAACAAGAGTTCGCTCAATTGAAATCCGATTACGCGACGAATCTTGAGAAGTTGAATCAAACGATGAACAGTATACGACAATTTTGGAGTCCCGAGTTGAAAAGGGAGAGACAGATGAGGTTCTTTTTTGTTGTTGCTTGCTTTTCCTTGTTGAATCTAGCCATTCTACTCCTTTAGATGGTTGCCAAGTACCTTCAGATTCTTTCAGAGCTTACAATTGTATTGTACAATTGTTGTAAGCAATTGAAACTAAAATTTCTATTAAGTAAACTAATCAATCGAATTTTCAGAAGAGAAGAAGCCACACGGATCGCACAATTGGAGCGAATGTTGGCGGCGGCGGGTGGAAGTGCGGCGAGTGTTGTTGGAGGAAATGCGGCACTGCAAATGGAAATCGCAGCCAGGTAGTTGGAAACAAAAACACAACGATTTCAATGTTAACACATCGATGACCACTTCTTTTACGAAACGGCCGATTGTGGAGGATCAAAAGGAATCCCAGAAATCCCATAAACTTGCAAATAAAGGCTTAAAAGACTCTAGAATCCGAATCCGGCCTTAAATCTAGACCAACACCCGGTTTTTCCGCTTTTTACGAAAAATCACACAACTTCTTCCTAAAACTAACGTCGAATTGGAAAAGAGGACCCAAAATTACATGCTCTTGCAAATTTTGAGATCCTTTGATCCAGCCATTCACCAGAAACAGCCGTCACTCAGCATTGAATCTGTGTTAAACACGGGCAGTACTTTACGTTAGAATATCCCTTAACATCGAGCTTAAATCAAGGTCAACCGATCTCAGCAGTAGGAAAACCGTAGTAGACCTCTGCTAGTTTTCAAAGACCTCTGCTAGCTTCAATTTTGAAAATGCACCAGAAACTTCACGCTCAGTTCATTACTTATCCAAAAAACCAAAAGTTGTGATGAGAGTGGGATTCGAACCCACGCCTCCGAAGAGCCCAGTGCTTCATAAACCTGGCGCCTTCCGCTCCTCCCCACCGGGGGGGGGGGCTGCTCAAAAGGGGTTTTAATCACAAGCTGTCAATTTTGACAGTTGGCAGTAAAACGAATCTTGAGGCCTTGCCCTTACAATTCTTTTTTTTTGATTGTATTGCATAGGGGGTTTTTGGTGGCAGGATAAAGTTATTGTATATAAAAAAGCAAAATCTATCTGATGAGAGTGGGATTCGAACCCACGCCTCCGAAGAGACCAGTGCCTTAAACTGGCGCCTTAGACCGCTCGGCCATCTCACCATCGGGAAGACGGCGTCTCAAAAGGGCTTTTAATCACAAGCTGTCAATTTTGGCCTATCACTTTTTCGACTTTCAGAGACGAAAGAATCCGGCAACTCACCGCAATGCTGGACGAACAAGGACCATCAGGGATGCTGAGTGCCGTTAATGAAATTCGATACAGAGAATTAGAGCAAACGGTCGAACATCTACAAGAAATGGTGAAACAAGCGCATTCCGGGGTTTGTAAGAATTTGGCAATGAATTGTCGATCTTTTTTAGGATCAAAGCGGACGATTTGCATTAGAAACAGCGTTGAGGAGATTAGACGAAAAGAATGAGAGAATAGCAAGGATGGAGGAAGAGTTGACACATTTTCGGGCAATTCGCTCACAACAACCGAGAGATTTCACTGATAAAACGGTCAGCAATCACGATTTGGTGACGATGAGGATGAAGATGGAAAGGAGTGAGATCGAATTGAGCGAGAGGAAACAAGAGTTGGCGTCGTGCCAGGTGAGAGATGGGAAAAATTGTCAATTTAGTTAGTTGACTGAATTCGACTTCTATTTTAGACTTTTCAAAAACAATACCTATCAAAAATGGTCCTCTAGGCCAAAGCTATGGCTCAGATTAGGCCAAGATCAAGACCAGGACTATAGCCTGGGCCTAGATGATCTCCAAAATTGTTAGGGCAATCCTAGACCAAGCCAGTGGCTAATCCTAGGCCAAGCTATACCCTGGATTGGTTTTTAACCCGTAAATTTGGTTCTAGAACAGGATATCTATGATATCTTAAAATTGATTAGCAAAAAAGCAAAACTTCCTAAGAGTGGGATTCGAAACCACGCCTCAGCACAATCCGGTGCCTCAAACCGGCGCCACTTGGCCACTCAAGACCAGGACCATAGCCTGGCCCCACTTGGATGTCCGCCTAATCCCACTTGGACCACTTGGCCATCACGGCATGAGGTGCAGCAAATCGAAAAGGCTCTCAATGCACCAAGCTGTC
This sequence comes from Mesorhabditis belari, assembly GCA_958450365.1. NCBI lineage: Eukaryota > Metazoa > Nematoda > Chromadorea > Rhabditida > Rhabditidae > Mesorhabditis > Mesorhabditis belari. Next base: position 326,186 of record CAUEEP010000893.1, read on the forward strand.
AATTTTGACAGTTGGCATCTATCCAACTTGATTCCAGGTCCGACTTCATGACTTTGAGGATGAGAATATGGAGCTAAAATCGCATCTTCAAGCTTTCCGAGATAACTCGAATGTGAAAGAACATACGAACACGATTCTGCAAGGAGATGTAAGTGAATTCTATCTTTTATTTAAACGAAAAAATTCAGGTGGAAGCACTCCGAAAGAAATTGGAAGCAAAACATCAAATGGTCGAGCAAAGAGACGGACAAATTCTGAGATTAGAGAAAGATTTGAGAGATTGTCGGAATGAGGGAGCTGATCGATTGGAGAATGTAATGAAATAAATAAATCAATTCTCGATAATCTTTACAATGCTTTTACAGCAATAAAATGCGATTTCAGGTTCGTCAAACTGAGCTCCGAATGACGCAAGTAGTCGGCCGACTAGACGGCTTGGAAAACACGTTGAGAGATAAAGACAGTGAGTTTTTTTGCTCAACCAAGCTTTATCTTTAAATAACTAGTCAAAGGGCTAATAGTTTAACAGCTAATTGCTTTAGCTCCATCTAAATTTTCAATTTTCAGATGAAATCGATCGAATGAAACAGCGGCTAATGTCTCATCCGGATGTGATCAAAGAAAAGGAGCTGATGGGACGAATTGAAAAATGTGAGTCTAGGATATCTATGATATCATAACATTGATTATAATAATTGTTGATAAAAAACAAACAAGCAAAAGCTCTGATGAGAGTGGGATTCGAACCCACGCCTCCGAAGAGACCAGTGCCTTAAACTGGCGCCTTAGACCGCTCGGCCATCTCACCATGCCGAGGAGGCTGCTGAAAAGGCTTTTAATGGGTCAAGCTGTCAATTTTGACAGTTGGCAGTAAAAATCTTCACAAAAACCTTTGAAAACCGATAAGAAACCGAAAAATGTGTTGAAATTTCAGTGATGGAAGAGAAGAGACAATTAGAAGCATTGGTGGATGACTTGAGAAGGACGGGAGATAAGGAAAGACAGCAACAGGTCAGGCGAATATTTTTCAATGGTATTATTCGATTTTAAAGTTGTTTCTAGACTACAGCACCCTTTTTATTAAATTATCTCTTAGCTCTATAACAAAAGGCGATTTCCAGCTGGAAACCTATCAAACCGAGGCCAATCAACTCAAGGCGAACATCGAGAATCTCCAAAAAGAATTGGCGGATAGGTTTGAAAACATCTTTTAACTTTACTAATACCGTATTTACTCTATTAGTTTTGCGCAGGACTATTTTTTCGATCAAAAAAACCAAATACCGTGTTCTCTCTAATAGTAGTGCGCACTACTATTTTTTGAACCCCCTCCTGGACCGCAATACTATTAGAGAGTGCAGTACTATTAAAGAGTTTTATCATTTACCAAAGTAAGACAGATATAAGCTTTATTCCAAAAATTCTTGCAATTCTTTCACGTACTCCTTTGGCTCCTTTTGACATACAATTGTGGGCCGGCGAGTTGACAATTTGTGTCTTGACAAACAACAAAAACATGTTTTTGCACTTTGCACAACAATTTTAGATTTTTTAGATTTTTTGCTAACTTTTTCATGTGAAGAATAGTTAATAAATGAATAAAAAAGCCTCACTTTTGCTTGCTTGAATAGCTTTAGAATGTCACATAAACATAAAGTCAAAAAGGTTTAGATGAAAAAGAAGCATCAGAAATTCAAATTTTCGAGGGTGCACTACTATTTTTTTTACCCCCTCTCGGACCGCAATACTATTAGAGAATGCACTACTATTAGAGAGAATACGGTAGATGCTTACTGAATCAATAAAATTTCATGTAAAACGCAAAGGAATCCTATTTCTTTTAAAAATTCAAGAAAATAGGCAGATTTTTTTTTCATTTTATTAAGATAAGACAATAAACATAAAAAGTAACAATTCTAATTTATCAATAAAACTATCAATAAAAGAATCAACATTAAAAAGAAAGATATATATATATATTCATACTTTATTCAAGAAATGAAATAAAGCGTGGTCAATAAGACAATAAGATACCGTATTTTCTCTAATAGTAGTGCACCCCGGCCTAGCCGAGTTGATGACTATTTTACGGCTTTCAAGGTTTTCCCAGAAGCTCAACACTCTAATCCCCCACTAGATCTCATCGTCAGCTACATTTTCCGACCCCACATCGATAGGTTCTGATAAGCGGTTCTCGAGATTTCGAGTAATTTAGGTGACGCTCTGGGTGCACTACTATTAGAAAAAATACGGCAATGAAACATGGACCATTAGCTCATCTAAATAGTAAGTTGGTTCTCTACTCTTTATCGGGTGGAGCAATCTTTAACGGCACGGAGACTCCCGTTGAATATCAGGTAGGGGAAAGAAAAGATACCACCTCTTCCCTACCACTGCACTGCGCTGAGCCGAGTTGGTGACTATTTTAAGGCTTTCAAAGTTTTCACAGAAGCTCAACACTCTAATCCCCCACTAGATCTCATCGTCAGCTACATTTTCCGACCCCACATCGATAGGTTCTGATAAGCGGTTCTCGAGATTTCGAGCAATTTAGGCGACGCTCTGGGTGCACTACTATTAGAGAAAATACGGTATGCACAGAGAAAAACAAAATTTTTAAAAAACCACGATATAATATGGGATCAACTTTTAAATAAATTTTCAATTTCTATCGATTCAAAATGTAATAATGAACGTAAATGCTCAATTTAGTTTACGAGTTTGATAGAAAGTAATGCTTTTAAAAGTGTTTAAATTGGAAATATCTCTAATGGAAGAGCAGGGATGGAAGAGCATTCCAAACGATCAATGACGAGAAAAATAGCTTTGAAAAATTGATAAGGAAATTGAAAGAGATTCAGCTAACAAGCTGGAACAAATTTATTTAGTTAGCAAAGAAGTGGGCTACTAAACACTCACAAATGAAATAACTTTGGATAAATGATAAATGAAAATTTGTCTTGCAGTACTCTTTTTTCGATTTACTCCCACGCAGCTCGCAGTACTAATAGAGTAAATAAATAAATTCGTTACGTTACGTAAATACGTAAAATCGTAAACTCGTTTTAGGGACATCTTGTTGGAATCGCAAAATGAAAAGATTGGAGACCTTGGGAAAGAAGTGCAAGCAGCTAAAGACAGACTGACAGCAGCAATGGTTGACAAGGGAGCCGATGAGTTGAGGAAAGATGTGAGTGAGGGTTGAAGGCGAAGAATTGCCTCAATTGTCTCAATTGTCTCAATTGTCTCAATTGTCTCAATTGTCTCAATTGTCTCAATTTATTTCAGCTTGAACAAGCCCGGTCCGAGATCGACAAATTGCTGAAAATGGTTCGAGCGCTCGAGAGGGAAAAGGATCAAATCATTTCCCAGTACAAACAATTGAGAGGATCCGTTAATCGAGAAGGTAAATGAGTTTTCATTTTCTGGGTAATCCAAGATTACCAACAATTTTATTGCTTATTTTAATCCAAGATTACCTTCATTTTATTGCTTTTTGATATTTAAATGCAAAGTAAAAGGGTAAACAATTGTAGAAGTTGAAGTTTTTTTGTTTGAAAAACATTAAATTTGACTTTAATCACTATTTTGAGCAATTCAATAGTCTAAAAAAATGTGTAAAATAATGAATTTATTTTAAAAATCTTCAGATTCGGGGGTGGGACAAATGCGACCTTTTTTTTGCGCACCTGGACATTTGCGCACCTTTTTTTGCTGAAAAAGGCCTTAGGTAAGGCCGTAGAGCTTCGAAAATATTTCAATATAAGGGAATCGTATGCGTAGATTCCGAATTTCGACAAATCAGACCTCGCTGACACGTCAAATTTGGGCTAAAAGGCAAAAACTAGGCAACTTAACGCTTATCCGCAGTTTTTTGCCTTTTAGCCCAAATTCGACGTGTCAGCGAGGTCTGATTTGTCGAAATTCGGAATCTACGCATACGATTCCCTTCTATGAAAACATTTTTGAAGCTCTACGACCTTTCCTAAGGCCTTTTCCAGCAAAAAAAAGGTCGCATTTGTCCCACCCCCTCAGATTCTTAAGTAAATTTGTTTAACGAAATATTTTATACTTTCAAAGTGTCCCCAGCTGAATATCTTCTAGTTTTGTGGAGAAATTGAAACAACTATGAAAGCTACGAAGCATAGATTTTCGTCGTTTCACTATTTGTTTAATCTTTTCCATAAAATTCACAAGATATTCAACTATGGCTGAAAGTATAACAGATTTCCCATCAACAGTAGTTTTTATATCGTTTCTAGCTAGAGGAGAACCGATGACTCCTGAAGGTAAGCGGCCGTTCTGACCATTTTTATTGGAATCATTCGAGTGCCACTCACTCTCTCTATCTTTTACTTGGTTGTTTTTTTTGATTGGAATCTAAAAGGTGCTATTAGGAGCAAGTTACTGTACTCCTGCTTTTGGGATTACGGTTCTTCTTGAACAGTTTTGAACGATAGCCAAAGTAGGATTACAATAACTTTTTCCAGAGCATATTTTAGAAAAACCCTTCCATCAAGAGAACCAATCTCTTCAAAAAAAACTCTCGGATTTCAGTGAATTTTGAGGGGAAACTCTCAAAACTAACCAAAATCCAGCTTTTCTCTGTTCCCGAGTTGATATTTCTCCTCATATCCTAGCTTAGAGCCCTCTTGTCCGGGCTTAGTATCTATCATAGACTGGGTGATGAAAGATATTCAAGCAATTGATAGGGAAATGTTTTAGGAGCACTGAAAATCGATGGACGAACGGGGTTAGTTGCAGCGAATCCGATTCAACAGCACAGCCAACAACAAAAGAGGTGACAGACATCGGAATTGATTTATTATTTAAATTTGCAAAACTTCTTATGCTTAACATACAGTACTTCATACGTCATAGGTTAATTTCATTATTGGTCTAGAATTCGTAGTAAAATCGATTCCTAAAGGTCAACGAGTACTTTAGATTACTATACAGTACTTCATACGGTTAACGAGCGTATGATTACTATACAGTACTTCATGCGTCATAGGTTAATTTCATTCGTAGAATTCGTAGTAGTAGAATTCGTAGTAGAATCGATTCATAAAGGTCAACGAGTACTTTAGATTACTATACAGTACTTCATACGGTTAACGAGCTTATGATTAACATACAGTACTTCATACATCATACGTTAATTTCATTATAGGTCTAGAATTCGTAGTAGAATCGATTCATAAAGGTTAACGAGTACTTATACGGTAAAAAAAGACATTAAGCAGTGAGCAACCAGATTTCATACTATTTTACATTCAAGTTTTACTATATTTATCGATTTTTATTTGCCACAGACATAAATATTTTAAAGATCAAACAAACAAATCACTTTTTAGAATCGAAGAGCTAGAGGAAGCTTTAAGAGAATCGGTTTCGATCACCGCTGAACGAGAAGTTCACCTCGCTCAACAAAAGCATTTGATGGGTCAAGTCTCCCAACAAGTTCGTTTTTAAACCATTTTTTTTTTCAAATCCCAATCCCATTTAGCAGAAATCCTTTGATATCAGGGTATCGAATAGAGTTTTCACCTAGAAATTTACCCACTTTTTGACTTTTTTTGTAGTCGAGCACTAGAGCTGATCGAGCACAATTTTGTTTTTAAAGAATTTGAGTACTGTTGAAGTTTTCTTCAACAAACTGTTGAAGACAAAAAAAAGTCCATTTTCAGTTCACTGAATCAAAACGGGAGATTCAAGAGTTGAAGAGGAGAATGGCTGAGACGGGAGGACCGGACAGGGAAGCCACGATGAGAGCGATTGATGCGGAAAGGAGGCAACACGTTGAACAGCTGCTACAGCTTAAGTAAGTATCAGGAAAAGGTATCTAAAACTACCGTAAAGCGCCACTTTTATTTGTTCATTCAATTTGGGTATTATTGACTGAGATTCCCCATCGAATTATATCCAAACCGAGCTGATCGAGTGGAAACTGACGGCTCGATTTGCGATAGTTTTCGTTGCCTTTTTAGAAAATGCATTAACCAGAGAAAACTTACTTGTTTATGATTGGGTTTAAAGAATTCTCTTGAAGGAATAGATTCAGAGCCATTTGTAGATTTTGAGTTTTAAAGGCGTTTTGCATTGCAAATCTTTTTGAAGATAAAAGGGATGTAGCCAAGATTCGTTTGACTGTCAAAATTGACAGCTTGTGATTAAAAGCCTTTTTGAGACGTGTCTCGCCATGGTGAGATGGCCGAGCGGTCTAAGGCGCCAGTTTAAGGCACTGGTCTCTTCGGAGGCGTGGGTTCGAATCCCACTCTCATCAGATACATTTTGCTTTTTGTAAACAATAATCTTTATCTGCTAAAAATATTATTCTAGACAAGAAACCCTCTTGGCTGCAATCCAAGAGAAAGATGCGCATTTGGCTTTATTGGAGAAGGGAAGAGCTCCGCGAGAAGAGATTGAGACAGTGAGGAGACATCGAGATGCACTCATTGCTCAATTGAAACAAGTGGATTTCATTTATGATTTCTAAAAACGAAACTATTTAGGAAAACGAGCGTCGAACGTTGATGATGTGCGCTGATCAGGGCACCGTCAACAATCTCGCCAAACAGATTGTGGCACAAGGGAGTCAAGGTTGGTTTTTGAAAGTGACTAAATTCAAAAAAACCCAATTTCCTCTTAGGTCCAATCATTGGAATGGGTGCTCCAATTCTTCCCCTTTCTTCTTCATCTCATCCAATTCACGTCCAACAATACAATGCTCCGATTGGAATGCTTGGACCGCCGAGTAAACCGCCGAGCCGAGCTGCAGGTTTGCAAGATAAGACAATAGTTTGTCACTTTCAAACCTGTTTTCAAACGTGGCAAGTATTAAAGCCTAACGTGTCTTGTCTAAGTTTTTATTCCTCCGTAATTCCTTACAGAAACTTGTTTTTAATTTTTTTGAATGCCAAGCCTCAAGATTCGTTTTACTGCCACCTGTCAAAATTGACAGCTTGACCCATTAAAAGCCTTTTTGAGCGGACGCCTCTTCATGGTGAGATGGCCGAGCGGTCTAAGGCGCCAGTTTAAGGCACTGGTCTCTTCGGAGGCGTGGGTTCGAATCCCACTCTCATCAGAAATTTTGCTTTTCTGGATAAATAATCAATTTTAAATAAAGAAATACTCTAACTTCTGGATAAGATTACGGTAGCTTTTGCAAATTGGCAGAATGCTTCGAGAACTAAATGAAACTGAATAACATTGAGGCCAGATTATTATAGCTTTTGAAAGTTGAAATAAAGAAAGAAACCTTTTGAAACCTTTTGACCTTTTGAAAGAAAAGATGAAAAACACTATTTGAAAACAAACAAATCCTAACGAAAAACAGATATTTGAGCTGAAAAGAATAGAATTGATTGATTTGAGCTAGATAGAGCTAAGAAGGGCTGAGAAGAGCTAAGAAGTGCTGAAAAGAGCTGAGAAGAGCTGAGAAGAGCTAAGAAAATAAGCAAAGAAGAAGCTAGCGAATGCAAGAGCTAAGAAAAACCTAATGAATCTTTACTGTTCAATTTTGAATTGAAAGTTGAAGGAAAATGCTGAAATTTTCAGGCGATCTCATGGCCACTTCAGCCGAAATGGACGATTCCGAAGGGATTTGGGCTTAAATTATTCTCATTCTTTTTTTCTTCTTGGTTCTTTTTTAGGTAAACTTTTCAATTTCAATATCTTTTATTTCAAATTTTGGGGTAGGCTAATTTCCGCAAATTTCTTTGGGCAACTGGGTCAACTGGGCAACTGGGCAACTGCAACTCGCCATAACTTTCTTCTAAGTGCGCCAATCTTTATGATTTTGGTTTCATTTTGTAGATCTCAATAAGTGCAACAAAATGATACTAGAAATCATAAAGATTGACGAACTTAGAAAAAAGTTATGGCAAGTTGCGCAAACGACCCAGTTGTGCAAATGACCCAGTTGCGCAAACGATCCAATTGCGCAAAGAAATTTACGGAAACTAGCCTACCCCCAAATTTTAGACCATTTTTCATTTTCTCTGACATTTATGTGCACACTGCCGATCTCGTGATTTTCACTTGTTTCCTTCTTTCGGTTGATGAATTAATGAAGTTGAATTGATGAATCTTCCCTCATCTTGGTGACAATTGATTGCCTCTAATTTATTCTCTTTATTTGATATATACACAAATTTACATAATAAATTATCGCTCAACACATTTTTTTTTTGGGGTTTATTTTTGTGTTTTCCTTGTGGCGATATTCTTTCGGCGAGTGTCAGGTGTCCATTGACCGCGTTTCGCTTTGTAGCCGAGCTCGCGAAGATTCCGGAGAATTGTGTCATGGGAAACACCTGAGATTTGACAATTAGACTCTTTTATTGGCAATTGGTTTGTATAGAAAGATGTTTTTACTAATTGTAAGAAAGTGAATCTTGTTTTAAAGAAGCTTCACTTGTTTACTTGGCTGCTAGCTTCCAGCTGTAGCTGTAGCTGTAGCTGTAGCTGCAGCTGTAGCTGTAGCTGTAGCTGCAGCTGTAGCTGTAGCTTACAAGAACCTGACATTCGAGATCGTTTGCTGAAGCTTTAAATTTCGAAAATTCTTAGAGATTTGTAATCCTTATGGCACTATAAGATCTGGAGAAGTTCTGGAAAAGATTTTAAACTTTAAGCTGGGTTGTAAGAGTTAAATCTAACAAGGGAAGGTCAATTGGATTTGCTGGCCTGGACACGGCAACTGGACACGGCCATTCAACGCAGAATTTCACGTTAATCATGATACTGTTTTTTTTTGCTAACCAACACTTTTTCAAAAGTTATACGCATTTAAAGTTTCTTTAAGGAGTTTTTAAAATCAAACCTCGGCAATATAACCCTGCCTTTAGGTGGTTACGGCGTTGGCCGAGTGGTAGTGGATCAGAACGCGAGGCGAGAGCTTTCGAGTTCGACCCGGTAGCTGATTTTCTTTTTTAGGTTTTAATGCCTTGTGTTCTCTATTGGCGAACACAATCATATAGCATCTGGCACACCACTAATCCAGATAAGAGGCTCCAAAAGAAAGACATAGGCCATCATTCAAGTCAAGAGTGAAATTTCATTTTTGGATTGATTGGGTATAACTTGGTTTTACTTAACTTTCCCTAAGCTTTTTGGGTTTTCTGTTTGCTTTGCTAAGATGTTTTTGCTTGAAATGAGGTTCCCATTGAAACGTAAACAGAATTTGGAAATGAGATGTCACAAGAAAAAGGCAGAAAACAGGGAAACAGGGAGTCAAAGGGAAACAGGGTCGATTAGGGGAAAAAGTCGATCTTTAAGTTAAAATATAGAATTTCTTTAGTAGATCCTAGTCTAAAGTGGATTATTTTAATCACTAGAATTATTTTGACACTTTTAAAAGTTTTTTTTTGCTTAAAATTTACTGAAACCAACTCCAGATATCAATTTTTCCCCACTCACCCAATTGTTGTGCCATTTTCTTCGACGAGACTCGGCTATTACTGCTCAACAATTTCAACATATCTTCGACTTGGGTTTGCACAGGACGAGCTGATGTTGTTGATAAAGAAATCCCCTGATCGCCCATACTCGTATCACCCGCACGGAAACGATCAAACCATTGGGAACATTGCTGAAAAAAAGAATTGGTTGTTGATTTGAGGATTATAAGAATTATATGGGTTTGCTGGTTTGAGGATTTTAAGCATTTTCTTTTCTATATGGTTTTAATATGGTTCCAATATGGTTCTAATATGGTTCCTATTTTGATCTATTGGGTTGGGGAGAATGAGTCGGCGCCAAACTTTAAAGGGACTTTTTGCACACATAAAACCTTCTTTAAATACACGTTTTGTTTCATCAAAATGGTCCACTATTTCTTTACAAAATGGCTTTTGAGAGATTCCACAAAGCTTTTCTTTTTTGGGATTTTATGGATTCCCAAACACAGCTAATCAAAATGACAAAAAGTCCGACTCATTGCTTGAACAGTTTCTTCCACATAAACCTCCTTTGGTGTTTATATAAAAAAGATAGAGCACACTCAATTACATAAGTTACCAAATTTTCAGGAAGATCCCTCCAACCGTTTACTCTAGATGACAGTTTATCGATTTTGTGAAAAAATGATCCTTTGTTGAGTTGAGGCGCTGTTTGAGTTCTCTTTTAAATATTATTTTGTAGAGAATTAGTTACCCTTCTACGGATATCAAACGCATATCATTTGACAAAGTCTGCTATAAGTTTTAGAAATTTCTTTGATTTTCGGCGCCGACTCATTCTCCCCAACCCAATAAAAGGTTCCAATACGGTTCCAATATGGTTCCAATATGGTATAAACCATATTGGAACCATATTGGAACCATATTGGAACCATATTGGAACTGTATCTGAACCATATTGGAACCATATTGAAACCATATTGGAACCAGATTATAAGAATTATATGGGTTTGCTGGTTTAAGGATTTTAAGCATTTTCTAGCATTTAAGCATTCTAAACATTTTACATTCGATTCCTCTCGTGAATGGAAATGCATAAAAATAAATATCTTTTATTTACTGTCTTTTTTATAAACTTTTACATTGAAATCTTTCACCTTGACATTCGCTGTCTCTTGCCCGTAAGTTTCATTGATTTTTTTCGCTGCTTGTTGTGGAGTCGAACCCTTCGAGAACTCGAAATAGACACAATGCCGTATGTGTTTCGGTGGGAAATCCGGAAAATCCGGTGCTGGATTTGAGGCCATTTTTGAATAGAAACGAATAGTTTAAAGCAAAAAACTGAGAAACGTTTCTGAATTTCTGATTTCGATTTGTGAAAAACGTCTGCCTCTCACATGTTTGTTCTCTCAAATGCACTTGTTTGTTTCCTCAGGCTCCACCCACTCTTTCCTCTTTTCCAATTTGACGTAAACAATCCATAGAAAAGGGCAAGATTACGAAATAACCAAAAGAGAAAATTTAGAAAAGAAATGAAATGTTTAATGCGCTTTTCGTAGAATCCAGTTCTCATTACAGCTTTTTGAGAAATTCTGTAGGAATAGAGTTTCTAAGATAGGCTGGAAAACTACACTGTAATCTTACCTTCAGATTTCCCTCATTTACTAACTTCTTGAACCCATTCGATTCACAATTTCAATTTCTCATCGAATAAAAGCAGAATTAAGCAAAACGGATCTCCAAGAAGGGTTTTATTTTATTTTTTATTTCGGCAGTTTTCTAAAGTGTCAAAACTCTAGTCAGATCAAGGCCAGACCGTCAGAAAATCATTTTGCAAGTTCTGGTAAACACTTTCTTGCTATTGTACAATCAAGTTTTTCATGTTTGGAGTGTCCTTGAAGCCAAGCAGGTTCAAAACCACACAAAACTGTTGATAGTTTGAAAAAGGCTTGGGAAGAGCTTGGGAAGAGCTTCGAAAAGGCCTGGGAAGAGCTGGATCTCCTATACCGTCTCGCCACGATCGACGCTTTTCTACGACGTTTGAACGCCTGTGTAAAAGCTATTGGAGATCTGTTTGAGAAGGAATAGTTTTTTTATGAATTGTTATGAGACAATAGAAGTTATTTTTTAGAGAAATCTTTGACGTTTTGAGTTGCTTTTTATACAGAGACTTTTTTTATATGTAACTATACATTTCGAGTGTCCCCCCTGTGTCCCCTTTTTGTCCCCCTAAAGTGTCCCCCCCCCCTAGTATCCCCCTATTTTTTTTCATATCAAATCACAACTTTTTGCTCTCCAAATGTGCTTTAACTTTTTAAATTTTTCCGTTTAAGATGTTTCGAGTTCGATGCATTTGCCGATCATTCAGTTTAAAAAGTTAAAGCACATTTGGAGAGCAAAAAGCTGTGATTTGATATGAAAAAAAATAGGGGGATACTAGGGGGACACTTTAGGGGGACAAAAAGGGGACACTTTGAGGGGGACACTTAGGGGGGCAAAAGGGGGACACAGGGGGGGGCACTCGAAATGTATATGTCGTAGCCGATTATGAACGAGTGGGTCTAGGAGCGTCCAACCATCAAGTATTTAGTATCATTCAACGCAGAATCATTAATAATTATGTTAAATTTTTAAAATTAGCAAGATTTGATGAGAAGAACACAAATTATGGGGCTTCAAAGTTTTCTCTTGAACAAACAGTTTTTTTGCTCTAATTTTTTTTTCTTTTCATCAAATCTTGCTAATTTTAAAAATTTAACATAATTATCAATGATTCTGCGTTGAATGATACTAAATACTTGAAGGTTGGACGCTCCTAGACCCACTCATTCATAATCGGCTACGGGGGTCCAGCCGATTTTGAATGAAACGTTGTAGTGCCGGCAATTTTTAACCTAAACTCACAAATTTGGTACCAATCGACGCAGAATTCAATTCGCTACAAGATGATATAATATTGTCCTCATACATTAAAGGGTTGCTCTACTAGAAAGATTTGCCAAAAAATTTCATTCATAATCGGCTACGACATATATATGTAACGGTAATTTTGGCCCACCACAGTTTTCTAAAACGCGCCCTTTCGTATTTTTGTCGCGACGTCTAAAGGGGCGTTGTGTAGTCGTTAAATTATCATTTTGTTTCTCACAACGTTTTTCTCTTTGGTCTAATTCTTTTTCTATTCCAAGTTTTGCTGTTTTCAACAAAATTTAACTGTTATTCGATTCTCTATCAATCAATCGGATCTATCAAAATGAACATATCAACGGACACGCAAGAGTACAACAGTATTAGTTGCGTCGAAACGGAATAAACGTGAATTCTCTTGTCTTTCGGTGGAAAATTGGTGTGTAGATTTCGAATTTAAACCTTCGTATATCTTCAGGATTTTGCGCATCCCATGTTAGATAGCTGAAAGTTCAGTGGAAAGAAATGACTTTCACAATTAGACACAGAAACCTATCGACCAACCTTGCCACCGAAGTTTTCACTTTGAAGAACATGTCTTGCACGAAATTTTGCCCAATCACTGAATGAATCTCTTTCAGCATCAAATCAAATCCCATTCATGATCGGCTTCAACCTAACCAAAAAGCTCAGTAGATTTTACCCGATGAAAAGTATTCAAAAGGTCTTGAAGGCGATTTTCACTTTTTGACATCATTTTGCAATTTCAACTGGTACTCCGGGATGCGGAATTTCCAATTTAAAACCAAAATCTTTACTAAACCGATTAAAAAATCATCTACTATTAAAAGCAAATATCTTTGCGCTAACATGGTATTATTAGGTTGGCAAATAAGTTTTTTTTCGTTTCTTTTCGTACTTCCGTTGAAAAACAACAAACTCACCAATTAACCTATGATTTCCTCTATAAAAAAAAAGTGTTTATTGTCGAATTTCCAATCTTTTTAAGTCAATTTGGCTTCACTTTCAAACAAATTCGAGAAGGAAAACCGTGTTTTTCGTAAAAACCTATCAAAAACCTCTACGAAGAAATTGACTGAATGAATTTCTCTGAAAATTTGGCTATATACTAAACCGCTTCGGCTTGAGCTTGAGCCCAAACCAATCACCTTAATCCTGCAATTTCCCATTTGATACTTGACAAACGAAATACCAACAACATTTGGCAAATTGAAAGTCCCATCATTTATGGCTAAATGTAATGAATGATTTAGATTGTCCATTGTTGATTTTATAAGTCTGTTCTTTTGTGCTTAAAATCCAAGAACGATTGGAAACGTTTCTTTTTTACTTACCAATTGCCAATTTCAAGAAAACTTCAGCCAATCGTTCTCGATTTTCCCTTGTTTCCGTTGAGCCGACCCTCTTTTTGTTGAACTCGAGGAGAAATGAGCCACCACCGACACCTAGATAAAGAATCTTTTTAATATTTTGCGTATTTATTATTGAGCTTTGAATCATTCTTTTGCCAACCTGTTCTTCCAGCCAATCTTCTTTGACCTTCAACCTTTTCGATGTCTTCGAATTCAGACTGAAAACAGTTGATCGTTGGATTTTCAATCAAATCAACCTCATTCTCTTTATAGCCAATCTTCTTTGAACGGTTTTGGCTCTCACCTCTTGATGAGCCAGATATCTAAAGAAAAATGAGAAATCATTTCAAGAACTGTAATAACTTCTCCAGTTCCTCTTTGTCGCCGGATGGCTTCAGATTCTCCCAATTCGGCATACATTTCATGGTCTCGAACATGAGTTTCCTTCAAATTTTTATTGATAGAAAGTTCGCGAGTTGAAAATTCTCAAAAAGTATAATATATGTAATATCTCAAAAAAAATCACCCATCCTCTCTACTGTAATTTGATACCTATTGGGTTGGTGAAATGAAAACTGCGGGCTATTGTCATATGTGACAGTTTGAGCACTTTCTTCAAAAGAAACCCATTTTGGTGTCAATGGAAAAGTTGTAGAGAATCAAAAATCAAGCTTATATCCAAATTTTCGGAAAGACCCAAAAACTGGTTTTCAAGAAATGCCAAATTTACGAATTTCCACAAAACTTGCATTTTAAGCGAAACTACTAAGTGTATCTTTTTTGAAATTTGGCTATAAGCCTCATTTTTGATTCTCTACAACTTTTCTATTGACACCAAAATGGGTTTCTTTTGAAGAAAGTGCTCAAACTGAGACATCTCCAGTCCTCGATTTTTGAGTCTCACACTTGTCTCACACACAAACCAAAATCCTACTACGAAAGAGGAATCCGCAAATTGCCTGTAAAATGGGCAGAAGTCGTCAATAATAATGGAAATTATTTCGAATGAATTCATGGTTTTATGTTGAATAAATTTTAGTTCAAAGTCCCGCAGTTTTCAATTCACCGACCTAATATATGTTATATCTCAAAAAAGAAAGAAAGAAACGTACTCGTGTCGAGGGTATGAGCGTTTTTTTTGAGAGTAAGCTTAGCCGAAGCTCCTATAAGGAGCTCTTCTATTAGAATATTTACAATATGTTTTTATCGATTAAAGGCTAAAAGATGGATTTCTGAAAAGTTACTGTACTCGTGTAAAAGCATCTAAACTGAGTCTGCCTTTCGGCTGAGTATTTTAAAGTATAGCTCAGTTATTTTCAAAGAGAGCTGGATTACGGTAGCTTTTCGAAAGGTATCTTTCAAGAAAGCTTTAGATAAATCAGTCGTTAGATGTTAGGACTACAGTACTGCCTACTGTAGCGTACTGTAGCGTACTGTAGCGCTTATATCTAGGTAAACAGCTTTATGATTTAAACTTTATGATTAGATATTGCTTAACTCGTTTAGAGTGGTAGAGTTTCAGCTCAAAAACGAACTAGAACCCCTTTTACTTTTACTTTTGAAGAACCTTGCCACAGTTTGAGTATCGACTTTCGAAGTCAAGTAGAACTTGTCCACATTCTCGAAATCTTCAACTTTAATGCGCTGCAAGAGTTGCGAAATATCAGCCATTGAGAAATAATCATCAATTTCCATTTTTAAAACGAACGAACGAACGAACGCAATACTTGTTTTTTTTTGGGGGAATCATTTGGGTATTTATAACGGTATAATAAAGTAGTTTATTAGCGGCCAGGCACACGAATGAATCTGCTGGAAAATAGCTGATAAGTGCATGAATCATAATTTTCTTCTTCTTCTTCTTCTTCTTGGCCAAAATTTTACGACTTTGTTAAGCAACCGATTCAAACATTGAACCAGTCATTAAAACAATACAATGGTTAGTAATCCCAAAATTGAAGAGAACACGCAAAGCGGACCTGGATCAGAGAGCGAATTTTGAGCTAGGATAGCTTCACCAAGTTAAAAAGGGATTATGATCCCATAAAACAAAAAGGATATGCCAAGTTGATAATGAAATGGCATTTATTGACGAAGCAAAAGGTCGAACAGTGTTCAAATTTTCATCGTTAGTTTCATTGAATTTTTCAAGCATCCAACCAGCCTTGCAAAAAAGCGTGGAGCGTTGGAAGCTTTGGAGAGCGTGGCAAGAGTTGGCAATTTTCAGCTTGATCAGCATCTTTCATTGGACGTTGTGAGACAAAGAATGGATTCTAAAGATTCTCCAATTGATCAGTTTTCAATTCACCAATCCAATATTATTCCCTTTATAATACATAGATTTTTAAATAACTTAAGGAATCATTTTGAAAACAAAAAGCATTATTGTTTTCTTAGTCAAGCAAGGTATACGGAACAAGGAGAAAGCTTGTGCTTCCAAATCTCTCACTTTAAACAAACTTTATTTTCACAGATTGAAATATAAGAGTACAGTCCATTAAAGGTGCCGACTCAAAAACCGAAACGCTTCTATAAGCCTATTTCTTTTGACTTGACGAATTTCCCGGTCATACACCTCGGTGATCCCTTTTTGCTCACGGAGCTGTTTTGGCCAGGAAGTCTCGTCTTCCAAATCAAACCATTCACTCAACGCTTTCCCATCGTATTTCACGATTTGAGCCTCAAGGCGATGATTGATCAATGTCCATGTTCTTCTTTTCATCGGTGTCTCTTCAATAAATTGCTTTGCCTCAGCAAAATCTAGAGATCGATAGCTTAAAGTGAAATCAAGACACGGAATTCTTTCGGGACTTTCATAATTATCGGGATGATCAAGAAAAAATAGCTCAATCAAGATCGATAATTGCATAATACAACGATAAATAGTCAAGCACTTCTTGTGAATTATCGTTTGAGTAATTCAAAAAAAGAAAACAATTTGTCTTTGTCTTGAAGTAATTATCAAAGTTTTGAGTTTGAATTTTCGGATAAATCGACTCTGCAGTCAATCCGATTTCGGCTAAATGAAATAAATCGATAATTGCATAATACAATGATAAATAGTCAAGCACTTCTTGTGAACTGCACTCATAAACGGGAATTTTCATCTCAGCTTTCAATGGCTCAAATGACAAATGATTTAGTTGATAAATTGATTTCAAAGGCTCAAATGGTTGAGTAGAGCATTTCATTGAACAAATGCACGTAAATCGTGGTGGATTTCTCAGTTGAAAGAAATATTTAGGAATTGGCGGGCTGAAGCCTTGTATTTTCGGAGTTTCTATCGTTAGCTTAACCTCTCAATATTCCATTTTTAAATATTTTGCTATCGTTGAAAAGTTTCGCTTTTTCTCGCAAGCCGCCTTGAGAAACTCATACAAATAAACGGATTCTGTATTCAAAAATGTCATTGCATCCGAATTCATGCGACTTTCCTCGAAGACTCTCCCGCGTTGACTCTCCCGCTCAAAAATCAAACACTCATTTTGTCCCTGCTTTGACCACTTTCCCGGGAAAAGCCTCGTTTCTAAAAGTGATCTCTGTACAAAGAGATTCTCGTTTTTCGTTATTTATAACCATTCCTGGTAAGTTGATTTTTGAAAAAAGCGCTTAAAACTGATTGGAACCGTGTAGCGAATTGCTTTCAATTCTTCGAGCCAGCGTATGCAATGTCCCATCATTTGGTAATCACCCCACGGTGAAAGGTAATACCCTTTCCATGAATTTAGAAATTCGAAAAACCAGCTAAAGCATTCTAATTGACAGTAAATATCATTCAAAAGCCATAGCTCTAGAAATACAATGATTGGCTCAATCCACGCTTTTCTGTTCGCCAATTTTTCTCTCAGCTCTCGTTTTAGTGCGTCTTTTTCATGAAACTTGTATCCTTGTTGTTTCTTTTCTTCATAAAGACTCAAAAAGTTTCTCCGATAAAGAATCTGTGTAAGTTGATGGATGGTAAGCGAGAATTTCCTCATAAGCACACATCAGAGTCGCATCAAACTCACCAATAAATTCCGGGTTTCGTCGAAAAAAGTTCTCACTTCTTTGGGAAACTGTTGCGTCTTCAAAAGATGCAAAGTCTTGAGAATTTAAAGACTCAGAAATTAAAGTCATTTCCCTTTTCCCGTTAAATCCAATTGGTCTGTGAAGTTCTTTTTGTTTGGCATCTTTTTGTGGCAAAAATTCGAACTCAGCAATCAATTGATGTTTCTGAAAATTCAATAGCACAGACATTGATTCAATTTCAATATAAACCTCTTGCAAATTTGCAAGCATTGTTAGAATCTCTCGGGCGCTTGGACGCAATGAACGATCGAAATTTGTACACCTAAAAAAGATATGACAAAAAAATGAAACAATAGTTGGAAAATTCAATCAGATTTGATTTGACGAAATTTTCCAAATCCCTCAACTTTAGAACTCTAGTTTTATTGCAGGTTTTATTGCAAACTAGACTTCGGAAAACAAAACAAATTGAAAAACTTTTTATATCAAAATGTAGAGGAGATCTTCAGCTTTCGAATAATACTCATATATATATCCTTTTCTTGATTTCGGTATCTTGAGAAGTTTACAGAATAGTAAAAAACGCGCATTCATAACTGGACAACCCAATAATAGATTCCAAACTGGTATCTAATAGTGACCAAATAGGTATCAAATAGTTGATAGATAAGTATCAAATAGATACTAGATAAGTATCAAATAGTTAATAGATAAGTATCAAATCGTTACTAGATAAGTATCAAATAGATACTAGATAAGTGTCAAATAGATACTAGATAACTATCAAATAGTTACCAATCTTTAAACACTGTCACCTTTAGATTTGCCCGAATTTTGTTAAACCTTTGAACAATTTGAATTTGAGTTTTTTGCTTACCTTCTTTCAATCATCTCCCATAGAGTGAGTCCAAGACTGTAAACGTCGTTTCTATGAGAATCCTTAAAGTTTTTGCTTTTAATAATGCAAATCTTTCTCGTATAACTTGTAAACTGGTTTCCATTTGTCCCCATCCTTTTTTATTTCTATCAAATTGTGGTGGACTCATATAGCGTTGTGTTCCCGCAAAAGTTCCCGTGCATGTTTTCTCAATGATTCTTGTTGACCCAAAATCGCCGATCTTTAGGATCCAAGTGTCGGCGACGAAAATGCTGAATGATTTGATTATAGCTGAGCAAACTGAGTGGTGATTGCTAAACTTTTTACCCTACAACAAAAGACAATTAACTTTACAGCTCTACAAAGCTCTACAGCTTACTTTTCTGGCTTGATGTCTCGGTGGATCACTTTATATTCACGATACATGTAATCAACAGCTTCAAATACTTGTTTACTCCAACAAATAACGGTGTTCACTGTGTAGGTTATTGTTGGATTCAATATCACTGAAATGTATTAGAACTGGACTATCATGGTGGTCAAAGTGAGCATTGAAACAACCCTGCTGATGAGGGTTGGATTAAACACCACTAAAATTTGAATTTGAAGAAGTCACACGGCATTTAACAACTCATCACATGTCAGCTGTACTGTGATGTGTGCTTGTAATGCGTGCAGGAATTCACTAGTGCATAGTATAGTACGGAAAAACAGAAACATTGACATGTGCCATGGCATTGTGAGTGTAATTTGATGTCGGATTCGATTTTAAAAGCAGGCTCAAGAAACATTATACTCTCCTCTACTATTATTTGTATGTACAGGTACCGGGAATTGCATAGTAAACGAGAAACAATAAGTTTAACTTACTCTTAGAAACAATAAGTTTAACTTACTCTTTAACTTAGCCAGGCTTTCCTAACCTTGGCCCCAAAGCTAGATCTAGCCACCCAGTAGATCTTCTAGCCACTCAGCAGATCTAATCATCCAGTAGATCTAGCCACTCAATAGATCTAGCCACTCAGTAGATCTAGCCACTCAGTAGATCTAGCCATTCAATAGATCTAGCCACTCAGTAGATCTAGCTATGGCTTTAGACGTACCCATTTTCAAACTTCCCAATCGACAATATTCCATAACAATTCCAAAACGATATTCATCAATTTGCTCACTTCGAATATATCCAATAATATTCGGATGCTTCAATTCTTTCAACGTTTCATATTCTTTTTCATAGTCTTTTCGTTGCTCCTTTGTTGAGCAATGAATTGACTTTAGAACAGCTGGTCTAAGAAAGCTTTTTATAATTAGTATACAAACATGTAATGGATTTGAGCTCTAAAGTATACAAGATTACAGATTCTACTTACGGATCATGGTTGATCAGCTCGTAGACATCACTATAAGAGCCTCTTCCGATCCAACGTTGGGCAAATCCCATATTTCGGAAGTTTGGAAGAAAGAAATCTTATCTGAAAGCATAATAGATAAAGATAACAGATAATAAAGTTAGAGAAAAGTCTGATAAAAGACTTGTAGAGTGTGTTAGTCTGGTAATCCATTTTCTAAACATATTAACTTTTAAAAACTACTGTAATCTTGGCTTTAGTTTTTATCTAATTTGTCTATTTTTATCTTTTTTTATATATTCTTTGTTGTAAAAAAACTGAATAAAGCTATTGGGTTGGGGAGAATGAGTCGGCGCCCAACTTTAAAGGGACTTTTTGCACACATAAAGCCTTCTTTAAACATACGTTTGGTTTCATCAAAAGGATCCACTATTTCTCTACAAAATCACTTTTGAGAGATTCCACAAAGCTTTTCTTTCGTGGAGTTTATGAACTTCCAAACGCAGCTGGTTAAAATGGCAAAGAGTCCGACTCATCATTTGAACAGTTTCTTTCACATAAACCTTCTTTGGTGTTTATATAAAAAAGATAGAGCACATTCAATTACTTAAGTTGCCAAATTTGCAGGAAGATCCCACCAATGGTTTTTTCTAGATCACAGTTTGTAGTTTTTGTGAAAAAATGGCTTTTTCTTGAGCGGAGGCGCTGTTTGAATTTTCTTTTAAATGTGATTTTGTAGAGAATTAGTTAACCATTCTACTCATATCAAACGCATATTATTTGACGAAGTCGAATAGAAGTTTTAGACATTTTTTTGATTTTCGGCGCCGACTCATTCTCCCCAACCCAATAAATATAAAATTATGGTAGTTTTCAAAAGTTAACTTAACAGAAACACAGAAAAATCAATTCGAATATTTCAACTTTTAAGTTATTTAAGGAAAATAAAACGATAGCTATCGTTATGCAAGTTAAAATGAATGTTTATCTTGAAAGAAATCTTCAGACTTATCAAATTTCCCTTTAAAAATGTACTAAGGAAAGTTTCTTATAAAAAAAAGTTGCTGAAGAGTCAAATAATATGAATCGATGGGAGAGATAAGAAAAAATTGTTCAGTCCAGTAAAAATGCTTTCGGTACCAGCAGATTCGTTCTGAAAGCTCATTACAAAACACTTCGATAAGGTTTCTCTTGCTTTTTTTGTGTGTCAAAACAACATCTCTTGGGTTGGTGAAATGAAAACTGACGGCTATTGTCATAAGTGACCGTTTGAGCACTTTCTTCAAAAGAAACCCATTTTGGTGTCAATGGAAAAGTTGTAGAGAATCAAAAATCAAGCTTATATCCAAATTTTCAGAACGATTCAAAAACTGGTTTTCAAGAAATGCCAAATTTACGAATTTTCACAAAACTTGCATTTTAAGCGAAACTACTAAGTGTATCTTTTTGGAAATTTGGCTATAATCCTAATTTTTGATTCTCTACAACTTTTTCATTGACACCAAAATGGGGTTCTTTTGAAGAAAGTGCTCAAACTGGGACATCTCCAGTCCTCGATTTTGGAGTCTCACACTTGTCTCACACACAAACCAAAATCCTACCACGAAAGAGGGAATCCGCAAATTGCCTGTAAAATGGGCAGAAGTCGTCAATAATAATGGAAATTATTTGGAATGAATTTATGGTTTTATGTCGAATAAATTTTAGTTCAAAGTCCGACAGTTTTCAATTCACCAACCCAATTGTTTGAATCGTTTAGTATTAGTATTTATTGTTTGATATCAGACGAGAACTTAACTCGCTTAACTCGAAAGGGAACTTAACTCGCTCTGGAGTAAGGGAGATCAGGTGCGTTGTGGTGTAATGGTTAGCCCCGGTAAGCGAAAGGTTACGGGTTCGATTTCCGGCGTCGCACGAGATTTTTAATCTACCCGAGCTCCAAGTAGTTTTAAGAGCTTTATTAATCGTTTTCATTTCCTCAACTATTAAGTGGCACTTCTCAACTCAAGACGGTCCCATCTGAAATCGCTCCCTTTGCTTATTACGTGATTTTGAACAGATCAACAATCAACATCAAACTTTGCATTAAATTTGAGCAGTTCACTTGTTAGTGTAAATTATTCAGCTAGGGCTTCACCTAGTCCTCTAAGAAATGAAATGAAAAAAACTGATTGTATCTTTATTTTAAAAAAATTAAGCATTTTACTTCAAACTTATGGATAAAGCTCTTTTTTTTTGTGTGTGTGTATTTGTTTGTTTATCCACGAGAGAGCCGATGAGCTTTTGAGTGAAAAGACTTCTTGAGAGAATTCGGAGAAAAAGAAGAAACGCAAAGTGTCAAAGAGTTGGAAACGAGATTGCAATATTAATTTAAATTGCTCTATGCGGTGTACTTCTTTGAAAAAAAACGGCATTCAACTAGTTCAACTTGTTTTTTCTTTTCTCTTTTTAAGCCTACGAAGCAAGAAAAGTTTATTTTAAGGTTTAATTGTAGAGTAGTCACTCCACGGGCATAAAGGGATTGATCGATTGATTCATTTGATCGATTGATCGATTGATCGATTGATTGTACGCCAAAAAATTCGAAGTACCAAGTAAATAGTTGCATTTGAGAGTAAAAGTCATTTAGAATACAAACCTCAAAGGCTTCTGCGTAATTCCTTTCATCCATCAACTCAAACTACAATGTAATTGTAGAGTAATTGTAGAGTAGAGTTCCCTGTACTTCTATCATAATAACTCTTTTTCGAGATTTATTCAAAGTTAATCCTACGGTTAATTCAAGGAGAGATTCTTTCGTTTTAGAAATTCAAGTCACCTCCAATAAGTTTGTGTATAACTCTTTTCCAATAAGAAATGCCAGAATCGAATTTGGAATCGACTCCCCAGAGTTTTGAGAGAGTCCAATAGTCTCGAAACCTTTAAATAATCTGTAGATGATCTTGATCTTAAGGCTTAATAGCTTAAAGCTCTAGTGGATTCTTGACGTTATTTGTGCTACCCATTTATTATATCGTGATGCTTTTTATCGACCCTTTTCGTGTTATGTGTATGAATGTAATAAATTCATGTGTATTAATCTTAAATCTAGCGCACTTTATTTCAGATCCTAAATAAAGTATCTATATATAGTTTTTAATAATTGCTATTTATGCAGAGTATACAGTCATGGACAAAAGTCTTTTAAAGTTGGTTTTTAGAAGTTTGTTCTTTGTGTATCCAAATCCGACCAATTTGCAAACGGTTAAAAGATTTAAAGAGCTTATTATCGCATTTGGAAGCGACTCCCCAAAGTTTTGAGAGAGTCTAATTTTAACACTACGAAAAGATGGATTTGACAATTTATCAGGTGTCATGAACTTTTTAATAAAACAAAAATTGATGGACAAAAGTCTTTTAACTTGTGAGAAAAACATTATGAAAATCAATACTTAGTAGGTCCTCCGCGAGCTGCAATTACTGCTTGATTCCCCCGGCATGCTGTCAACCAGATCACGTAGAATTTGGGGTTCAATAGTTGTCCAGACTCGACGAATGAAGTACCAAAGCTCCACTTTTGACTTTAATAAGCTCTTTAAATCTTTTAACCGTTTGCAAATTGGTCGGATTTAGACCAAGATATACAAAAAACAAACTTCTAAAAACCAACCTTAAAAGACTTTTGTCCATGACTGTATAATATAAAAATGAACTGACCTTTAAAAAGATCTTACAATCGTTTCAAAAGACTTTTTTAAAATCACTTTAAACTTATGGATAAATCTCTTTTTGTGTGTGTGTGTGTGTACATTTGTTTGTTTATCCATGAGAGAGCCGATAGGCTTTTGGATGAAAAGACTTCTTGAGGGGAACGGAAAGGAAATGGGATGACCGGTGGGTGGGAAAAAAGTGAGCTCATGAATCGATTTGATGGATAACCAACAGTTTTTATCCATCATTTTACTGAATGGCAAAAACTACACTGAAAACTTTAAGCCTTATCAGGATTTCAAAAACGATTTTCTTCTGTCATTTTCTTTCACAAAAAAACTTTCTAGACGCATTTTGTCAGCCACAATTCGATACTCAGGTTAAGACTTGTTTAACGGTTAATTGTAAGTTAATTTCATAGACAGATTCTAAATTTTCTAGTTTTCTTACCTCTACCGTAACCTGTTTTCTATTCTGGGCTAACTTTGACAAGGCTAAGCAAGTTTATTTATGGCTTACCATTTAAAACCTGAACACAAGACGATGAGAGACTCAAAAACACTCAGGTTACCATTTTGAATGGCCCGAATATCTGAAAGAAATCTGGAAGAAAAGACCGATTTGGTCCCATTTTTTGAGGATTTTCTTTCTGAAACGCTTAAAACTTCCTGAAAGTTTTTACACGAATCAATGCTGTGAGTGGATAAGAGAATCTGTAAAGGCTTGTCCCACTTGTCCTGGTGGCCGTTTTGGTAATTGGTTTTCTATTTGGGTTTTGATTTTTGAATTTCATTGGAAATTAGATTGCTTAACAGCAATAGCTGAATAAGTTTTCATTATCAAATTTGATTGTTCTCATTATCATTACACCATTACTTTTAAAGCAATCATACATTTCCCAAAGTTTAAAGAAGCTGTCCGAAAAAAAAACCCGATGAAAATTGGGTCCGCTTTTCAGTTTAGTTTCAACCTTTAGAGATTCAAAAACATTCGGAAAAATCTTTCCAGTGAAATTCCCCATCAATTAGTTGTCCATCAGTCAGAAGGTTGTAACCGCAAAAAGGTTTTGACTTTCAAATTCTTTTCCATTCGTACACCAGAACCGAACATCCAAGCACAGATGGACAAATTGAAGAAAAGAAAACGGAGAATAGAACTGAAAAAGGAGCAGATTATAGAAAAAAAAAGACGTGAAAAGGACAGCCTCTCTAATTCTCTATATTTTGCAAAAGGGGAAAGCCCCCGGCGGGCTCAGCGAGGGATCAATAGGAAGCAGTGAGCTGAGGAGAAACCCATAAATATCAAAGAACCAAGAGAATTCCGGAGCTAGCTGAAGAAATAGCATGGCTAAAAGAACAAGAATTGGTGGGGAAATATGGTTTGAATTGGGGAAAGCCTCAGGCGAAGCGCAAAAAGAAGATGGATGTGGTGAAAAGAGAGAAAAAAGAGGCACTCATCGAGCTTTTTCTTCTCCTCGGCGGGCAGATCTCTTTTTGCGGGTGAGTCCTAGGTCTTTTCTCTGTGCCCATCTCGAAGGGGGAGGGGTAGAGGTGGGAGTGACTGGGGCAGGGGTCCAGGGCAGTCCCCACCCGAGTCGATGCCTCCCTTCCAATTCTCTTCTTCTCGACTTCTTTTTCTTCTCCCCTCCAGGCAGCTTTTTCCTCTCCTTTCCCTCCATTTTCCCTCCATTTCCCCTCCACATCGCTTAGCATATCGAAAGATTGTACCTTTGTCTTCCCCCCTTTCTACTTTCTCTCCACATTCCAAATATGTACTCATTTCATGACTTTGTCTGCCCGTTTTTAGACGTTTTATTGACTTACTAACTTGACTAGATTGACTTGCAATCTCATTTTTAACGTTATAGTCGTTTTTCTTTAGCCTAAATGTCATTCTTGAAAGATTTCTTAACATTCTTGAAAGATTACTTTTATCTTTCTCTACTTTTGTCTTACTCACATCAACGTAACTTTTATTCATTTATGCAAACTTTTTAGGCAACTTATCGATTTTTAGCGTCCGAATTAACAAGAACGAACGACTTATTACCAGCTTGCTTTTTAACGCATCGATATTTTCAATTCTCTGCCGCTCATTTATTTTTTTTCTATCTCGAATATGCACTCCAGAGATTGACTTTAACCAATTATTGCCAGTGCTACCTTTTTAACTCATTGATTTGAGTTTCAAATTGATTGTGACTTTCCGTAAATATTCTAATAGAAGCACCCCCATATAGGAGTGTCTATAGGCTAAGTTTTCTCTTAAACAAACGCTCATTTCTCGACACTAGTACGTTTGTTTCTGCGCGCTTGGGTATCAAATTAAAGTAGAGAGGATGGGTGATTTTTTGATATATAACACATATTTTTAGCATTAACCAGAGCTTAGAAAAAAATGAAAAAATTATTGAAAAATGAAAAAATCGGCTTTTTTTGCCACTTTTTTTTACTTTTTGCATTCAGTTTTTGGATCCTGGCTGAATGAAAAGATTATTTTCCTTTTTTTTCTAAAACTTGAGTGTTTTTCCAAATCATTCTTTGTTTTTTTACAATCACTTTGCAGAACGTAGCCCCACTTTCATCACTGGGGGCACGCAGAAATGCGACCGCCAAATTTATGGCGGATATTTGGATTCTTTCCATTTCTCACAATTGGATCCACTTTTGACAAAAACAAGTTGGTTTTTAAATTTTTAGAAATATTTATGAATTTTTTTAAATCTACTGTCCCTTTTTAGCATCGAGGACTGTGCTCGGGTGCTCGGCGAGAATCTCCTCGAAACGTTCAATCTAGCCACCGGCGCTGAGAAGATACCAACGGTAAAATTTAGCATAAAATAGCTATATTATATTCGAATCTTTTAGTATTACGATGGCTTCGTTCAAGTCGAGCAGTATGATCCGCGAAAAGAGCTGAAAAAGGCGAAGCACACCATTGAGAAATATTTGGCGAGAAGGGCAAAATTTGCTTATGTGAGTTGATCTTGGATTTAAATTTTAAAACATTAGAAAGCGTCTAACTTTATTGAAAATTTAGGATGCAAAGTTATCGCTGGAATCGAGAGAGATCGGAAATGGAACTGATGATGATGTGGGTTTGGGTTTTTGGGAATCTTTTTTTCTTTTAAAAGCTTTTAGAATCATTTCTGTTAATATATTAGATAAAAATTTATGGTTCTTTTCCAATATCGGGGGAGCGGAAGGATTATCGGGGGGAGTGAAAGGAAACTCGGGAGAGCTTTGGCAGCGCTACATATGTCCTAGATTATACAAACTACCGCGATCCGCGAAATCCGCGAATTACCCGTTATTCTCACAACCTTTATATTAGATCACAAAAGTGACTTAAATATCTAACACCCAGCGAAATAGATCTTTTCCCTTTGAGCGGACTTTCATCGATTCGCCACAATTGCAAATCCACGACTGGATGACTCCTTTGGTGACGAAATAATGGATTGCCGTCGATTCCTTGAACGCACAAATATCGGAGAAGGCGCATCGTCGTTAAAGTTTGAAAAAAAAAAACGTTGTAGTTAAAATACAGTCCCGGAAATGCATTTTTCGAGGGGGCAAAATTTGCTCCCCCGATTTTCCTTTCGCTCCCCCGATATTGGAAAAGTACCAAATTTATTAGATACAAATGTAAAAATGCATATATTTGTAAACAAGTTTAGGTAAACAATCCGGAATCGAAAAACTTCATCCGATACATGAGCGCAAAGACAGGCGGTGATGGAGGCGCTCTTTATCGACACGATCACTCGTTCAGCAACAAAATGGCGCTCAACTCGACCAAGTGAGATCTATTATACTTGATAGAAAGTAATAGAAAATCGAAAAATAAAGTAATGGAAATTAGGTGTAAAACGGATTAAATCAATTCGTTTAACATCGAAAAACAGCAATTTATTCGTTGCTAGGTGTAAACGGATATGGACTAGTTAAGGTTAAGTTCAAGAGGGGTTAAGGTTAAGTTAAACAGAGTGGATCCCTTTTGAATTTTTTTACCAGACACCAAACGTTGTTGTGTAAAAAAGAAAGAATTAAGTGTGCCACCAATCGACCCATTTCATCGAGTGTAAAACTGTGATGTGATTAAGTGTGATTTAGTTTATAGTGAAAAGTTCTGAGTTCATTAAATCGAACGTCGACTGTACTAAAATTCGGTGAATTCAAGGCTACTTTTGACAGAACTCGATGAGTTAAGTGTAATGGTATTATTCGTTCCTAGGTATAAACAGATGTGGACTAGAATTTGGGTTAAGTTAAAGAGAGTGGATCCCTTTTGATATCCCGCCATCTCTAACACCCCGACAACCCAACTCAACTCCTCCAACGTATTAGAGGGGAGTCCCTGTGAAATGGCCGACCTGTACTGCAGTTGCATAGATATGTATCTTTATTTACAGTAGTACAATAAGACGAATAGATTACCAATGAGTGTAAGGGGAAGGGGGGACTCCAAATTGGAGTCTCACTTGTCCTCCTAGGCAATCCCAAGACCGCCCCTTCTCGACAATCCAAGGGATAAGCACAGGGGAGAACACATTTGCATAAGAATAGACAAATCATTCAATAATAACAATAGTAACTAAAATATCAATTTGGCTCGGAGCTGACAAACTTTTGAAAGCTATAGTAATCTTGCTACCATCCAATATATCTGGCTTGATCTATAAAGGTTTAAAAATAATCCTCTGAAAACTGTCAACAATGAAACCAGATTACGGTAGCTTTCGAAAGTTGACATTCTTTAGGAAAAGTTCGAGAAAAGCACTCTGTTCTAGTAAAAATAGACCGATTCAATTAAAGTGTACTTATTTTGACACTCGGAATACCTTTAATTTAACCTTTACTGATTTTATAGTTAATAAACCTTTACTGGTTAACAAAAACTTAACAAAAACAAAAAAAAACAACAAAACTTAACAAAAACAATACCTAAAAAATCTCCTTTAGAAACTTCACCATGCAATCGAACGCGAATTTCTATTTCTTACGAACTTCATCAATTGCTTCAGCTGTTCACATCCCGACACCAGTCTATGATAGAGGTAACATAATCACAAGAAGTCTTAAATCTTGTCACTGTTTCAGATCCGGAGCTCTTGAACAAAATCGATTGGTCAAATATCGATCAAGTCTATCGGAGTAATCGAGAAGGAACAAGGGATTTGGCTTTTCAATTGTTCTGCTCTGAATCTGGATTCATGAGATATTTTCCAGGTTGATGATAGAAAAATAGTAGTGTAGCTGAAATTTTTTTTCTGTTTTATACATCATTATTTACTAATTTTCCAGCTGCCCCATGGTTTTGGGATCACGAGACTGACAAGGACACTCTTGATCTTTTCGATTGTCGGAATAGTGAATGGTTGGTTCAAATTTTGTTTTTAAATGCCTAAATTTGTATGTCAAAATGAAATTATTTAAATGAAAAATTCCAGGTACATAAATGGAGCGACTTGTTCAAAGAATGTGCTCATCATGTTGGACATGAGTGGATCGATGCTCGGCCAGAGGTCAGTCTTTGAAGATTTGCGAAAATTTGAAACTCTAACTGATTTTACGAGTTTTATAGCTTTAATAAATAAAATTTTAGATATGAAATCGCCAAACAGACCACCGAAGCCATTCTGGAAACCCTCTCGCACAATGATTTCTTCAACATTCTGCCGGTACGTCAACATTTTCCGGGCAGTTACTTGAAGTTTCATCTGATCACTATGTTTTAGTTCTCAAAAGAAGCCAACTTCTTGGACGAAGAGTGCTCACAGCAACACCCGATGCTTCAAGCGACGATGAGGAACAAAAAGTAAGACGAATGTTTTTCAAATAGACACTCAAGGACTTAAAATACCTCCATAGATTTTAGATAGAGAAGCTATTATAGATTTTTGGTAAGAAACTTATAGAAACTTCAATAACAGTAGACTTTTACTTAACTTACTGGAGCAGTAAAGGCCGTTTTATAATAACAGCTTGATACAGACTTTAAAGAGTACTTCAGCTTGAAAATATAGGATTACTAACAGTTACGGTATCTTTTTAAAATTAAGTATAACGGAGGTGGGACAAATGCTACCTTTTTTTGCGCACCTTTTTTTTTGCTGGAAAAGGCCTTAGGCAAAGCCGTAGAGCTTCGAAAATATTTTCATATAAGGGAATCGTATGCGTAGATTCCGAATTTCGACAAATCAGACCTCGCTGACACGTCAAATTTGGGCTAAAAGGCAAAAACTACGCAACTTAACGCTTTTCCGCAGTTTTTGCCTTTTAGCCCAAATTTGACGTGTCAGCGAGGTCTGATTTGTCGAGATTCGGAATCTACGCATACGATTCCCTTATATGAAAACATTTTTGAAGCTCTACGACCTTTCCTAAGGCCTTTTCCAGCAAAAAAAAGGTCGCATTTGTCCCACCCCCAGTACAACGCGTGTTTCTCTAGTAGATTTGAAATTAACATATTTAATTTTAGATATCTTCGCGGTTTGATGAACAATATTTCATCCGAGGGGAAAGCCGAATACGAGAAAGCCCTTGAAAAGGCTTTTGCCACTCTGCTAGGGGTAGGCTGAATATTTCAAACAAAGTTTTATCTTTTAGACTCAAGATTAGATTGCATATCTTATATCCAATCATCTAATTTTAATGCTTAAAACCATTCTCTGCCTTTTGTCCACGAATTGTTCAATATCGCTTATTGTTTAGCTCTGTCGCTTATGAAAAAAACGGTTCAATTTTGCCGAAATTATGTGTGCTTCAATCCTTTGTTGCAAAATTTTATCACAAAAATCTATTCCAAATGTTTTTAGCTGTACTTTGTTGCTTTGAGAAAAGCAAGCAATTTGTTAGGCTCGACTTTATGTTGCAAGACTTGAACTGAAGAATTTAGTCGAAGTTTTCGCAAATTTTTATTTGAGAAAAGTCTGGAGTGACTTTTTTTGATCGTTTTAGTGGCTTTTTAGGTTATTGATATGGACTTGATTGATCAATATAGAGATTCTATGATCAATATAGAGATTCTATCAACTTTATTAGGCTGTCTAGGCTAGCTTGTTCTGAAGCTATAACCCAAACAGAAGATTCGTTTTAAAATAGTCTAGCTACTTATGATATGCAAACGATTGGGATATAACTGGATATTCATGGATTCAAAACAATATAACACTAGCAATAGTCTTTTTGAAATTTTCCGATTACTCAATTTCGGAACTTAGTCTTGAAAAGTCTTTCAATAATTGAAGTAAACTTGTAGACAAGTTAGAGTTAAATGGGGCAAAACTGAAGTAGAAGAGGTATTTGGATGCAAATTATAGCCAAAGACATAAATAATTTTACGCCAAAAAGCCACTAAATCTGATCAAAGAATACTCCATGCTGGCCTCAATATCAATCCTATTAAAAACCTTCAGTTCAAGTCTAAACCCTTCCTCAAGGGTCAGCTTTAATCGTGTCCGCTTTCTAGCTTCCCAGAGACATCGAATGGATGCATAAAGATGAAGTGGAAGCATCAGCCAGAAATTTCACTCTCGAGGGCAAACATATCATTGAATGGCCCGAACATCTACTCATCGTTTCACACGAATATATCAATGCTGTGGGTGGATGAGAAAAAGGATCTGTGAAGGCTTTTCCCGCTTGTCGTCGTCGTGTTTCCTCGTCTTGATGGCTGTACTTCGTTGTCTGTTTGGTTTGGATTTTGGTTTTTGAATGTCACTGTAAAATTGAATATGATATTCAAAATTAAATACTCATTCAGTAATTGAGTATTTGTCGCTTTAAAAGTACGAGCAATTCATTTTCTAAATGGTGAAAAGCGACCGTAATCTTACCTTCAGATTTCGCCTTTTCTACTTATTTTGATTTCATTCAATTCAGTTTAATTCCTCATTGAATCGATCAAAACTAACTTGGAAAAAAGCTGAAAGAAATATTACGGTAGTTTTCCAAATTATATACCCATTTTTTTAGAAAAGCAAGTCAGCCAGCAGTCAGCAAAAACTAAATTTGAATTTTATTTGAAAAAAAATTGGAAAAGTGACATTCAACTATCAAAATATCAATAGCTTTGCATGCATTTGTACTGCTTAAACTTTAAACTTAAAGCTTTGCTTGTTGTATCGTGGGTATTCCTTTGTTTTCAATCGGGACCAGTTCGACTTCTGCGCTTCAACCTTGTACTTGCATGTATTAGTTGTTTCCTATGTTCCTTGTGGCTTCAATCTCCATTTAGGATTATTTTGCAAAAACATTATCAAGATTATCATTGAGTAAATTCTTTTCTAAAGACTTAAATCGAATTCAATCGTTTTCTAAAAGAGTGAATTCTAAACTTGCTAGAGAAAAGTGACCGCATTCAAGTTGTTTTTTTCAAATAAAAATGTAGAGGAGCACTGTAGCTTCTCTAATCTTTTAGAAAGCCGTTCAAATATAGCTTGACACCGTTTTTGCAAAGATACATTCAATTGCTCTCCTCAAAAACTGTCTGTTGTCCTGTGCTTTCATTTCCCGTTCTTCTCATTGCTTTTGGTTTTTGAGAGTTTTAAAGTCGTGACTAGATTTGAAAAGATCGAGCATTCGAATATTCTTAAACTTTAATGTTTAATGATATCGAATGTTCTCATTTCCCCAAGGAAACGCTTGTTTTTAGATGAATGGCTCAACGAAATTGGACAAAGAATATGGATGTGAGAGTGTGATCATGTTGATCACCGACGGATCGCCTGAGGATTTTCATAACAAATTTCGAGAGTACAATGCTGAAAAAAAGGTATCTCTTCTAATACTATAAAAGAACACATTAGCAGCCTTCATATATAAAGAAGAAAGCTTGGTAGAAGAAAATATTCGATATAAAAGAGTAGATTGGATCAATCCAAAACCGATCCGATTGGATAAAATGTCAGCCTTGTACTGAGCTTTCCAATAATAAATTCCCATTTCAGATCCGAGTTTTCACGTTTTTGATTGGCGAAGAGGCTCTGGACTTTGAGCAGGTATAAATCTTTATCTAAGATTATCAATTTACAATCTAGGTTCGTCATATGGCTTGCCAGAACCGAGGCTACATGGTGCACATACAAAATATGGCCGATGTTGAAGAAAAGATACAGGTGCACTTTTGCTAAAGCTAAATTCAAAAGGACGCTTGAAATCTTAGAGAGATCGATTCTTTAGAATTACATACGAGTGATGTCACGACCGCTGGGAATTCATCAGGACACGATTGATGAGACGAGTCAAATATGGAGTGGTGTGTATCGAGAGAGATTGGTGAGTCTGGGAAATTCATAGTTGAATGGATTAGCAACAATGTTTGTTTGTTAGCAAAAGCAAACAAGCATTAGCAACAATGTTTGTTGGGATTAACGAAAAGTTATTTGAGCTTTGTTCAAAATTTGAGTAGACATTTGGGCAGGAATTCACGTTTCTAGCTATTTGTGAACCAGGCAAAAGCCGGACAGGTCTTGGAAGACAAGACCAGAAGCCAAATGTAGGCCTGGCTTTTGGCATGGCCTGACTTGACCTTTGTCTGTCGGAAAATTATCTGTCATCGCACAGTATAAATTCATAGTTGAATGGATGACGAGCATTAACATTATCTCATTATTTGCAAGATACATTTTAAAATGTTAGCAATTTCAGTCAGCTATTGATCATGATGTTTTTAAGACCTCAATTTTTCTTACCTCTTCTTACTTTTTCAGTATCTACCTCGCCGTGAGCGTTTCGCCGACCCAATGCCCGTCACTAATCAATCGGTTCGCAGTTTTGTTGATTTTTATTTTAAAATCTTATTTTATCTTTCATTTTTCTAAAGACTCAAGCTAAAATGCAATTGCAAAAAATGTCGGCAAGTGCGATGGTAAGATATTTTTGGAGAAATCTCTTGTCGATTGCCTTTGCATCTCACGATTGCCCGAAAAGTGAAAGTGTTGAAAAATATTAATTCAACAAGAAAAGATGTACACTACTGGACAATGAAATATCATATTTGAAAAAAGATCGTCACTTTCGCGCGTCTGTAACTCTCTTGTCTTTACCGTATTTCTAAATATTAATATTACCATTGTGTAGCCCTTGAAAAGAGCTTTCAGAAAATGTATAACACTAATAGTTTAAACTCAAATACAAGGGAGTTACAGACGCGCGAAAGTGACGATCGTTTTTCAAATATGATATTTCATTGTCCAGTACTGTAGCATTTGTGATTCAATTTTGAGTCAGAAAGCTACAACTTTAAAGAAACAGAACGATTCGAAAGATTGAAAGATTGAAAGATTAGCATGAGCTTACATGTTAAAGAGGTATTTTCCGTATTTTCCGTATTCATATCTACTTTTGTCACCCATATAACTTTTTCCAGAAACATTATTTGATTTGATTTCAGTTTAGCAAAAGTTGGAAATACTTTTTGCGTCTAGTGATGCTAATTTGAGCAAATTTGACCGTAATTCGACTATTAACACAATCAGTACAACACACCTCCCGTAAATACTGTAATTTTGAAAATATTTCTATTTTGTTGGTGAATTGAAAACTGCCGGACTTTGAACTAAAATTTATTCGACATAAAACCATAAATTCATTCCAAATAATTCCCATTATTGTTGACGACTTCTGCCCATTTTACAGGCATTTTGCGGATTCCTCTTTCGTGGTAGGATTTTAGTTTTGAATCGAAGAACTTTTGGAGCCAATTTTTGACTGCTTCTTTCGAATCGAAGTATTCTCCCGCAAGCTCATTACTCATGATCCGGAATAAATAGTAATCAGAAGGGGCAACGTCCGGACTGTATGGGGGATGCGCCAAAGTTCCCAACTAAGGCTGTTTATTTTAGAGCTAGTCAGTTTTGCAACATGTTATTACCCTAAATACTGTAATAGTGCCCCCCCCCCGTACAGCCGCGTAGTCGCAAAAGTTTTTTAGTATTTAATTTTTTTCAAAGCGCTCGTACTTTCAAAAAATGTATCTTTGCTATGAAAAAATAGCCCTGAATTTTAGCTATTTTTTGATAACTAAGCGCTCATTGTAACATGAACCAGTGTTGAGAAAAACTCGTTCAAAGCTAGACTACGCAACACTCCGCACCCTCATTATGGGGGTGGGGTACTATTACAGTGTTTGCGGTGGGTTATATGAGAATTAGGCTGAAAATTCTTTTTGAAAAGGCAAAGCTAGTACCGGATTTGAATACATTATCCGTTGAAATGGAACTCTGGTGCTGAAAAATTGTTCGAAAAGTCGATCTTGGCTAAAAATTTGACATTTTTTGAGAAATATCCTCAAAAATGCATCATTAGACGCAGAAATATTTCGGGTTCATTAATTTTCAATCAACTAAATTCTGGAAAAAGTTTTATGAGAACAAAGTCTGAGGAAAAATCAGCTCGACTAATGTAGATTGAGATTCAGAAAAAAAAGCAGATTTGAATGGCGGGAATGAAAGATTGATTTGCTATTTCTACCTTCAACCAAAATATATTTCAAATTTTCAGTTTGCTCAAATGAACAAAATGGCTGCAAAAAGGGTAAGTTATAGAAAAGATGGCAGCTTATAAAATCCCATTCAGAAAGTGCAAATCAAACAAGCAG
Organism: Mesorhabditis belari; assembly: GCA_958450365.1. NCBI lineage: Eukaryota > Metazoa > Nematoda > Chromadorea > Rhabditida > Rhabditidae > Mesorhabditis > Mesorhabditis belari. The sequence continues at coordinate 361,395 of CAUEEP010000893.1, forward strand.
AGGCTCGGGGGAGAATGTTCGTGACAACGGTCTCCTATCCGGTCATTCTCAACCGGACATTTATGGGAGTGGCTGCGGTGAATATCCCGTTGACCGAACTTGGACAGCTGGCTCATCCAACCGAGGTGAGTTGCGCGAACTTATATACGGTCGACTCTCGATACAACAATTTTGAAATTCTGATACACGTCCTTGGTTTCTGCGTAGCTGCTCAGCCAAACGCAATCGTTGGCCTTTCAGGGCAGCCACGCAAGAAATCTGAGGCACTTTTTAGAGTCGTTAAATCGAAATTTTTAGTCTCGAGCAAATCGTTAAATCGAGAGTCGACTGTATTCTTAACCGGATGTACTGGGTTGAAATTATGGAACAGATCTCTGATCACTTGGCTTTGCTAAGCTTCTTTAGACAAAAGAGCAAACATTTTGCTTATGAGACTGTTTATAAGACTTATACTGATGTAAACATGTTGTTTATGTGAAGTTCGAGGATGATAAAGTCGTATCCTAGTGCCTGCAGTAAGGCTTACATGAACGTCAGGCCCAGGTGGATCCAGGGGCTTTAGCCAGACCCGCAATAAAGCCAAACCCAGCCTAGAACCTGAATTTTGGCTTTGCCTTTGGCCTGTCCCTGCCCATGACCCTGATAGAGTTAATCTTTTTCATCCTGCATTCATTTTTTACGCACGATTACATGTATTCATAGCCAGGCGAAACAAATAGTTGAGTGAAAGGATTGGATAATATTTTCACGATTGACATCTCACTTTTATATACAAAACTTTGCAGATCGGTGGCACCAGTTACTACTTCATGCTCGATTACAATGGTTTCATCATGTTCCATCCACAATTGAGACCAATTGTAAGTCAATTTTGCATCAATTTTGTACATCTTGTTCTAGGACATGATCACGAAATTGCACAAGCAAAACTACAACAATATGGAGCTGCTCGAGTTGGAAGTCGGCCAAAACTCAATGGTTGGTTTGATTAAATCTTTAAATTGATTTGGTTTGACATGAATAACACAAGGATTTAAGCTTGATTTGACTTGGCTCTAACAAATCATTTTGATAACAAGAAAGATTTTGGCTTTCAATGCACTGGTTAAGTCTTTGAGTTTTTTTTTTGCTTGTTTTTCTGGAAAAAAATTCATCACCTCTTTTGGAAATTTGCAGTTTATAAAAGAACTTACCACAGAAAAAGGTTTGGCTTTTGTATTGGTTTAAAAATTACAAAAGTTGCATTTTGATTTAACACTTAACAAGTGATTTTTGCTGCATCTGTTCATTAATTAATTTAACAATTTCGAAACAGCGCTTTAACTTTAAGCAAATCAGCTAAATTGTGGAAAATCAGCTAAATGTAAAGAACATTCTCAATTTTAAGCTAAACTCGAAAAACGCTTTTAAGCCAACTTGGGTTGCCTTGATTGTAACTTGGGACTTAGACTTGGGCACTTAGAGGTAACTTTTCCCAAGTTTGCGTTTTAAAATTGTAAAAGTTTTAAAAAACGTATTACTTGCGAGAAACACACTCTAACTATTAGAGCCCTCGAAACTCCGTGCGAAATTTTGGATTGTGACCATTTTGAGAATGATAGATTCAAGTTAAACTCTTTAGAATTACCATGTTTCTTCGAATACTTGAGTCTTAGCCTGATTTGAGTCAAACACACAGTGTCATTGGGCTCAAGACAAGTACAAATTCCTATCAAGGCAACCCTGGTATTCGAAGAAACATGGTAATTCTAAAGAGTTTAACTTGAATCTATCATTCTCAAAATGGTCACAATCCAAAATTTCGCACGGAGTTTCGAGGGCTCTAATAGTTAGAGTGTGTTTCTCGCAAGTAATACGTTTTTTAAAACTTTTACAATTTTAAAACGCAAACTTGGGAAAAGTTACCGTACTTTTGGCGAACATTATTGCAAAAAATCACGAGCGCTGATTTATATACGATTTCTTTTAAAGAGATTCAATTGTTTAACTGATTTGGTGGCAAATTCTCTTCAAATGTAAATATATTCAGTTTACTCAGTGTGTAAAGAGGATTACTCGTAGTTACTCGGCGAAAAACGTCGATTAATCGAGTAAAAATTACTCATTCAAATTTTACTCGAGTAATTATTTACTCGGAAGGAACACACTCTACTAATAGTAAGACTAGAAACAAGTTTACGGCTCAAAACATAAAGTAGGCAAGTCGATTTCGTTTCCACTGCAAAAACAGCACATTCAAATTCCCCAAAGTCACACTGAATCCCTTTACAAATCTCACTCACATTTCACACTCTCTCACTCAAGGCATTCGACTATCCCCGTGACGTGTATCAGTCGATGCAACAATCACAGCAACAACGACCATATTGTCAAGAAGGAAGCACATATTTGGAGTGTATTCGACAATTCAGACATAATGTGAGATGAGAAAAGAGTTGTGGGAGAATGGAAAAGAGAAGCTTTGCTGCCTCGATCTATCGCTTTCTATTGGTGTGCTTGTACTCTTTGAATCGAGCTTTTTGTTTTAAGTTTTCAGCTCTCTATCTTTACTTTCAAATGTTGTCGACCTAGTCAAACTGTTTGGTGTTGCTTGTTGGGGAATTCAAGAATATCTAAAGAATTTCAGTGTTTGTTCTAATGATTGATCAAGCTAACAATTCTAATTCTAGCTAATTTCTCACTATTAGTGGCCGGCTATAATCTGTTTTCCTAAAGAATCCTAAAACACTACGGTCTTGATTGAATAAAGAAAAGATTAGCTTTAAATAGTTTTTGCATACCACAATGAGACACTGTTCAAATTGGCACTCAAGTCTGTAAGCCTATGCTTGAACCCGATTAGAGCCGTAAAGAAGTCAGGTTCAACCTGGCTTTTGACCCCTAGAGACTTTTTAATGAATCAGATTGGGCCAGCTCCTGACTTCTGAACTAATCTTGACCCTGGTTTGAGTTGGCCTGTAACTTTATGCATTGTTGTAAGCATTGTTGACTTATCTGACACTAACACTGATCAATTTAAAACTCTTGTCTGCTTTTCATAGAGTGTTTCAGCTTCAAAAAAATTCCCTAAAACAAAAAAGACTAAAATTCGTCGATCTTTCTTTGCTTGCAAGGGTCATGGGTTAGAATTTTTCGTTGAATTTCGAAAAACTATCAGTTTTGTCTGCTTTTGTCAATCTAACAAAACTTGGTTGTCACTTTAGCTAACCAAGAAAGCTTTCCAAATGTCGCCAACAATTTTCAAGTAGCCACAAATTTCCAGATGCACCATCTCGTCCTCAACTGTGACAATGGAAAACCGCCAACACTGGATATTTTATTTGCTTCGGATTTAGTGGTAAGTTTCTCAGGATGTTCAAAAAAGTGCCAAGTCAGAGTCAGAAAGAGTTTGCGGGCCTAACAATTTTAAGTTACGGCAAAAATCTGGACAAAGCTTGGAACACGATCTTAGACCTGCTTAGAGCTGGCCCTGACTGGTCTATAAAATTTTCAAGACCAAGATCAGGCCATCCAAAGCCAGAACCGGACCTAAAATGAGCCTAGTCTTGGAGATTTGGTTTGGTCTTTTGGTTTCCCTGCTCCTAACCTAATCTGTTCTATAGCTCGGATCTAGCCTTAAATCTTAGACTAGTACACTAAATACTTTCTGACTTTGAAACTCCTGCTCTGTTCTTGTCACAATCTCATACTTAGGATCGAATCTATCCACAAACGAATACTTACTATTCGGAATGCATCAAAGGATCCGATTTCATCCTTGGATTGGCGATTGCTAAAGGTAAGATTTCAAAAAAGACAACATTTACAGTCAAATTCAGGGGACGATTATCGAATTCACCGTGAGACGCACATGTACGATTATGGAAAAGTGCAGCTGGGATGGATTGAAAGCGGCAGTTGGCATATTCATCCAACTTGGTGAGTTGAAAGTCTAAAGAATTCAAAGAGACTAAAATCTAGGCGCTATTGTCTTCTAAATGACACCGATGCTGGGATTAGCAAGGAAGAAGCGTTCAGAGTCTATCTCAAACAGATGATCAAGACCGGAAAATTGCCAGAGCTCTGTAAACCGAGACAGGTCTGAAAGCTGACATTTTTTTGGTCATCAATCGATCAATACTACAATAGTACAATGCTTGGAAAGAAATTCTAGACAAGAAATTTAATCAGACAACCTTTTCTCTTTCCAGTCTCTCGTCGATCGCTTGATATTGGACTTGGAGGCGACTCATCCACTCTACGCACGCTGGGATGATCAAAATACTTTTATGAGAGAGTGGGTTGTTTGAGAAGATAAATATACTGTAAAAATTTAAGATACGAGCTTGAGAGTGCGTTTTTAGGGTACTTGAGTGCAAAAATACTCTGCTTTAGAGAGTCAGAGCGGTTAAAACTAGACATGGGGAAATTCCAACCCGTGCCTAATTCCACCTTCGTTAGCTTAGCCGTCTCTTGGCCGATTGTTCTGAAATTTTGTCTACAAGCAGAGAATGGCGATTTCTATTTGTAAACAAAATTTCAGAACAATTGACCAAGAGACGGCTGAGAGAACGAAGGTAGAATTAGGTTCGGGTTGGAATTTTCCCATGTCTAGTTAAAAACGGTAGGCCTAGAGACTTTTCTGGGTCGGGCTTTTGATCCGACCCTGGCCTAGGCTTGTTTAACTTGGTTTAGGCTTAACAACAACTTTTGGAATAGCCAACTCTTGGACACTTTTTGAGATTTGAACTGAGCATATGAGATACTTTTTTGGACTTGACACTTTCAACTCAAGCCCTTGTATGTTGTTGATACTAAATATTTGGCCAAAACGATACCGTATATCTTTATTGCTCATTCAATTTCACCATTCAATGCAATATCTTTCAGAAATCTCATCCACCTCACCTTTTTCGCCACCCAATCCGGCCTCATTCGCTACTACAATTTCACTCTGACTGAATTCAAATACGACGAAAAAGACTACAACATGTGGAATATCATCTCGATGTCACATGGGAAAAACTTGCGACCAGAAGATTTGAAATTTCAAGAGTAAGCAAATATTTGATTTAATTACTCTAGGTTTAATTTCTTTAGACAATACCAACACTTCATCACGGATAATAATCGAAAATCGGTCGATGATCGATACTTTCGAAGATCGATTCGACAAAAGGACAAAATCGTCTTCGATATCAACAATCAAAGTGAAAACTAGCTATTGCTATCATCTATTTTTTTTTAATGTTTTAGCAAAGTTGTGGTATCCAGTTGGTGAAACTCGATCGGCGTACGGGAATCTGGAGAATGTGACGCTGCTTGGACAGGCGACCAAAGCCATCTATAAAGTGGGCTCATTTTAAACGTTTTTTTACTTCATTTTCTCGAAAATTGATCATCTTTCACAATTTTATTTTAGATAGAAGTTTCCATTTAACTAATGACCGATAGTTTAAGGCAAAAAGATCAAGCTTAGCTCAGAAGCTAAGCTTGAATCCTTCTCATGATTGAAGAATGCTACTAGTGATAATATTATAACAATACAGCCAGTATCTTTGAACGAAAAAGGATTATAAATTTAAAGCTCAAATTATATAATATAAGGACAGGGCCAAGCTACAAGTTAGAACTAAATTTTGCTGATCAGTCCTGGTTCCAGAAGCTAGACTATACCAAGATTTCCCTAGGTTTACCTACTGGTGGATCAGCCCTAGCTGGGTCAGGTCTAACTTTTAGCGAGTCCAGGTCAGGACTAAAACCATACCACAATCTGAGAGCTGGCTTCTGGTCATGAATTCTGAACCTGACCAGAACCCTGTCTTCTGGCCAGCTTCAGAATTCAGATCACGTTTTCTTGACCTTTCTGACCTTACATCTTCCTGATCTTTCTGATCACGATGCCCGAGCATCAGAGTAGTAACAGTAAAGAGCAAAAGCCCATCTCTTTCACACTCCTTTTCTTAAACCTTCAAAACTTTCACATTTCAAATCTTTTTGTCTGTCAAGATTGCACCCCGTCTGGATGTTGGTGGTCGAGAAGTGATGGTAAATCGAAAAAGAGAAAAAAAACCCCCCACCAGCCTACCTCCATTTTCCACATCCAAGCTCATCGTTGTCGAAAATCCGATTTCATTTTGCTAACACCAAAAATTTGTTAAAACCCAAAGGCTTTTGTCTAATCGTTTTTCAATTTCTCACCAGCTGCTGCAAAAAATTTTCGACCTCAGCTGCTTTTTTGGAAATTTTCCTGATTATAGAAAATTTTTTTATTTATACCCATTGCTATATTTTTTGCTAAACATAAAGGTTTTTTTTCCGAAAATGCAAAAAATTTTAGGAAGATGCCCTTTTGGGAGTGGCGGGATTGGAGTTTGGAATGGATTGGCTCGTGAATACAATGACGAATCATGGATGTCCACCATCGGTTCGTTTGCTTTTGTAGTTGATAATAGTTGAGAAGATAAGTGTATCTAAAAAGTTCTAAAACAGTTTATTCATCTAAAACTATCATAACAACTTAGAAACTTTAAAAAAAAGCCCAGAATCTGATAGTTTAACGAAAAATTTTCCTTTGAAAGCTGATCGATTTAGAGACATTAGTTATTAAGAGATTAAAAATAGAACTTTAAGTCTTAAGTTAAGGGAAAAGTTCACTTTTTTGTTGAAATGTTCACTTTGTTTTTCAAAGCAAAGCTATCAATTGGACATCACATTTTATTATAGAATAAATCCTACGCTAAAAAATTGCAGTTTTCTTTATCTTTTAAATCTTTTAGAAATCTTTTAGAAAACACATTTTAAAATCTGTTTTCTATTGGGTCGGTGAATTGAAAACTGCGGGCTATTGTCATCTGGGACAGTTTGAGCACTTTATTCAAAAGAAACCCATTTTGGTGTCAATGGAAAATTTGTAGAGAATCAAAAATCAAGCTTATATCCAAATTTTCAGAACGATTCAAAAACTGGTTTTCTAGAAATGCCAAATTTACGAATTTTCACAAAACTTGCATTTTAAGCGAAACTACTAAGTGTATCTTTTTGGAAATTTGGCTATAAGCCTAATTTTTGATTCTCTACAACTTTTCTATTGACACCAAAATGGGTTTCTTTTGAAGAAAGTGCTCAAACTGGGACATCTCCAGTCCTCGATTTTTGAGTCTCACACTTGTCTCACACAAACCAAAATCCTACTACGAAAAAGGAATCCGCAAATTGCCTGTAAAATGGGCAGAAGTCGTCAATAATAATGGAAATTATTTGGAATGAATTCATGGTTTTATGTTGAATAAGTTTTAGTTCAAAGTCCCGCAGTTTTCAATTCACCAACCCAATAGAACAAATCCTAAAAAATTGCAGTTTTCTTTATGCTTTAGAAAACGCATTTTAAAATCTGTTTTCTAAAAGACATCTATTTATATAATAAATAGGAAATAAACCCCAAACTGTGAATGCACAATCAAATTCAAAGAGCTTAATTCCAATTTAGGATTGGCAACATTGGTGTGTGCTACTGGATGAGCACGGCTACGTCGTCTACAGTAATGATAACGCCACCTCGTATAAGAATGCCTATGTGTAAGTGATCTTTAAATGAATTTAAGTAAAGCTAAAGAATAAATTCTTTACTGATCTTAACTTTACAGTGACCTTCGTGGTGGTGACTCTCATCTCGGTGTCTTTTTCGCACACATCAATCGCGTCGCTGAAAGGGCGATGGAACTCTTAGTTCATAAAGGATTTTACAAAAAGTTCGTTTTATAGTTTGTCTAGACTTTCAATAGTTCAAGTACGGGATTTTCGATATAATTCACTGATCAAACATTCAAGTTTTCCCCATTTCCTTTCGCACAAGCTACAAGTTTTCAATAAAAGGCGAACTTATTTGAATGTGATCGTTTTAATGGATGTACTCAATCATGAAAAACCTTGAAATGATACTTTTTTAGATACATCTATTATGATCATCAAGCAACATGCGTGAGACCAAGGCCGTTGTCAATGGCCAGCACGACATTGAGGGTCAGTTAGTAGGTTGAGTACTACAAGGTGGCGGAAATTCGGTTTTTCAACTCTAACTTGACACCCAATTATTCAATTCAATTAATTTCATATTTATATAATATTTCAAGTTAATTTCTGCGGTTAATTTTAAGTTTTAGCTTTTAGCTTTTAGCTTTTAGCTTTAGCTTTAGCTTTAGCTTTTAGCTTTTAGCTTTAGCTTTAAGTTTTAGCTTTTAGCTTTAGCTTTTAGCTTTAGCTTTTAGCTTTAGCTTTAGCTTTTAGCTTTAGCATTAGCTTTTAGCTTTAGCTTTTAGGAAACACAGTGTGACGCTTTTTATAGTACTTCGAAGTTCAAAAATGCCAACCTCTCGTCAGAATCGTTGTTTGACAGGATTTGCACATTTTTTGAAGAATTAGTTGAATAAGTCAAAGAATTGAAGTTTTGAAGACTAGGTCGTTAACTATTTTACTAATAATTTGATGAAAATTCAGAGTTAAACTAAACTTTTATAGTCATTCGATAGCCCGGAATCTCCTCTTGAGAGCTCGTATAAAGTTCATAAGAACTTTCTGCGAAATAAATAACTAAATCCTTAAAAAAATGACACACAAAAATAATCGTCATTAGTACGATCCAACATCGTGAATGTGTTAAAAAATCGAGGAAATTACAGTTTTAAAACACTTCTACAGTAATCAACATCAATTTAAGCCCTTCCGCTCGGCGTTCGTCTGGTTTATGCGCACAATGAATCGTTTGTTCTTCTCGGCCAAAGAACTCTCACTTTTTCCTTTCTTCCATTCATTCATTCGAGATGCTGAAGGTAGAGAGATAAGGAACCAAACTTAGAGAGATAATTTGAAAATCAATCTTCCGAGGATTGGATTGTTCTGAAATTTTGGAAAACTATGTAATCGATGAAGCGTTTTATTTTAAAAAGTATGCAATCACTCAAAAATATATTAGCTCATGAATGCTAGAAACCAGGATTTTGAACTCTTTTTAAGAGATAAGGAACCAAATTCCTAGAGATAAGTAACCAAGTTTAGAGAAATGAGGAAGCAAGTTTCAAATTTGAAGAGTTAAGGAACTAAATTTAGAGAAACAAGGAACCAAGCTTAGAGAGATAAGGAACCAAACTCCTAGAGATGAGGAACCAAATTTAGAGAAATAGGGAACCAAGCTTAGAGAGATAAGGAACCAAACTCCTAGAGAGATAAGGAACCAAACCTAGGGATAAGGAACCAGATTTAGAGAGATAAGGAACCAAATTTAGAGAGTTTTCGATTAAAATTTCTGATCTTTGTAGAATTTATGAGAATTGTTAAATTTTCCCAAAATTTCCCAAAATGGACTCGAATAGAGATCACAATAAAAAGCTGTTGAAATGTTGTGACTTCTAATCATTTTGTCGATCAAAAAGTGAGATCTTTTGGAAATTTTTGATCAAAATGAACTTACAAAACGTATAGCTAGTGTTTGAAAAATTTTGTGATACCCTGAGGATTCGAAAATTTCAAAATAAAATACAAAACCCGTACTCTAATCGTTGATTTTTCAAGAACATCAACTTTTCTGATGTGTTTTTTTGCATGATCACGAATCTTGATCTAAAAACAGATTACGGTATTGTCAGTACCGTGTCTTAAATGTGATTTGAATCCATTGATCTTCCCATTGTTAAAGCCAAGAGTTGTTCAAAGCCACGATTCTCTAATCAAACAAATCCAATGCTTGGATTTTGCGCCTTGACTTGATTAACCATAACTTTTGGCTTTTTGAAACAAGCCTGAGACTTTTTTGGAACAACAACAACTCTTGTTAGCTTCACTATTTTCTTTGTTTATACAAAAATTTGCACTTTAATAATGGAGCTAACATTGGGTGCTAACACGACGCCGAAACAAGAATTGATCGATTAGGTCGACCGCCTTTGGACACTTAATTTAAAAAGCTATTTAGAAATAACTAGTGACCTATTGATCTAAGGTTTGCTTTATTAGAAAGGCCGGATATTTTTCTATAAAAAGATCATTGAAATCTTCAGAAATGTTTTGCTTTTGGTTTTTTTGTTTTGAGATGCGAACTCGGCTAGTCAAAAAGGACTCGATTACGCGATTTAGACACTTTCGTTCAAAGAAATCGATTTCGGTGTCAATAGAAAAAAGAAAGAGCACAAAAATTTCGGTTTATAGCCAAATTTTCAGAACGATTCGTTTAAGCCAATTCCTTTCCCACCTTTTATCGAATTTTACGCAAAACGAGTTTTTGGGCTCGAATTTTCTTGGAAATGAGCCAAGATTAGCGTAAAAAGATCGAAAAGTGTTAAATAAACATTTATTTGAAGCAAATCATAGATCAATTGGTGAACTTTTCATTTATAAAAAGATTTATAAAAGCTCACGGTAGTGGAATTTGTTAAAGGCATTTTTGGGAGTGGAACAAATGCGACCTTTTTTTTGCGCACCCGGACATTTGCGCACCTTTTTTTTCGGCACCTTGCCCATTAGCACACCTTTTTTCGCGTTTTAAAAAGCTCTAAAAGCTAATATTAACCAATTTCTATTCCAAAAGTTGTTTTTCTAGGTAATTTGAGGGCGTAGAATCGAAATTTTGACATATCAGAGCTTGTGGAAACAAACGGACGGAGTTATACAAAGAGAAAAATCGACAATTTTCTGTAATTTGATCTAGCCGTTTTTTCTTTCAATTTGGTTGTTTTTGTTGATTTTTCTCTTTGTATAACTCCGTCCGTTCGCTTCCACACGCTCTGATATGTCAAAATTTGAATTCGACACCCTCAAATTACCTAGAAAAACAACTTTTGGAATAGAAATTGGTTAATATTAGCTTTTAGAGCTTTTTTAAAACGCGAAAAAAGGTGCGCTAATGGGCTAGGTGCGGAAAAAAAGGTGCGCAAAAAAAGGTAGCGTTTGTCCCACTCCCGGATTTTTGATCTACTCTTCTTTCTTCAATAACTAGAAAAAAATGGTGTTCGATCAATTTTCTTTTGGAGAAATGTTAGCTTGGAAAGATCATAATTTGAAGTAGTTTTCTGCAAGGATTTTAAAAGACTTAAAACCAGTTCTGTCTTGTCAGTTTTGACCGTATAATTTCCCAAATCATTCTCCCATTTCCAGCTTTCACCGCCTCGTTCCACACAGGTAATGAGGGACAACCGTGCACAAAAGAGAGTCCATTCTACTTTGCTGAATTTGGAGCGAATCACGAGGGAACCACAAAGGGTGAGTCAAACGAAACTATTGTACTTTTCATTTGAAATTATTGTACTTTCATTTGTGAGATCAGCATCAATTAAATGAGTTTGTAGTGTAAAGAGTACGGTAATGGCTCGTTTTTAATTTGAAAATTCAATAAGTAGACACTTGACTAGAGTCAAAATAGAGAAAAGTTTGAACTTCTTTACATTTTCAAATACAATAACAACTTTTTCGGAGATTAAAACCTCAATTGGGTGTCTAGTGAAAACGGGAAAATCCAGTAAGACTTTGACTTTGATATGTTGTAAAAATTACAAGTTACCTTATTTCCTCTAATAGTAGTGCACTCTGCCAAGCCGAGTTGATCACTATTTTACGGTTTTCAAGTTTTCACAGAAGCTCTAATCCCCCACTAGATCTCATCGTCAGCTACATTTTCCGACCCCACATCGATAGGTTCTGATAAGCGGTTCTCGAGATTTCGAGTAATTTAGGCGACGCTCAGGGTGCACTACTATTAGAGAAAATACAGTAAATTTCTGCGTAATAACGTTTGGCATAAGATCATCACCACCATCATTTCAGCTAGGGATTTCGAAAATTTCCGAAGCAACTTAGAAATTAGTCTAACAATAGATTTTTTTTGATAGATCAAGAAACAAATATAACATAAACTTAATCAGGAAACAAGCGAAAATTCACATAAATCATTCCATATTTCAGCCGGTGATCTGGTTGATGGAGGAAGAGCCGAGAAGCCGTGTATCAGCACGAAATGCGCTGTGTAAGTCAAAAAAGAAAACAAATCGAATATAGTAACTGTTTTATAGCAAAATGCAAGCACAATACGTGCCGAACACAAATTTGATCATGGTTTGGGTGACGCAAACGAAAGACTCAAAGACATGCTACGATCCGTCACAATGCCCATTGATTTCACCAAGTCCGGTAAGCTCTTGAGCGTTGCTGCGTTGCGCTTACAAGGCGATGCCACAAAAATGGCCGTAACAGAGTTGACGCTGTTGAGATGCAAACGCCTATGGGGCACGGGGAATCCGATGCTGGATTCAGTTTTTGCCCATATTCAAAAGCACGCGAAAAAAACGTGTCCAAAGTTTGGGTGTCTACTCGGGAAATCGTGCCGCGGACTTATCAAGGCTCTTTTCCGACCCTTGAAACGTGGCCTAATGGCGTGGTGGTAAGTATCCGCGTACCCGATCTTCTTTTTGCTTTTTGGCCGCAGGTTCGAGTTTACTCCAGGAAAAACTTTTGTTTTCTTTTGCCAAGTTAGTGAAAATTATTTTAGAGCTCCTAAAGTGCTAACTATTACTAATTACCTATTACTAATTACCTATTAAAGGCTTCTCGTAAAATCAACAAAATTTATAACGCAACTTTAAAAACCATAATGAAAAGCTTCGAAGAAATGTGAGAAACAATAGAGATTGTGGCATTTAGCACATTTGATTAAATTATTGCAAATTAGTAATAGTTAGCACTTTGAGGAGCTCTAAAATAATAATTTTCACTAATTTGGCAAAAGAAAACAAAAGTTTTTCCTGGAGTAAACTCGAACCTGCGGCCAAAAAGCAAAAAGAACATCGAGGACACGCACACTTACCACTACGCCATCTGGCCTCTTTTTGCAGGATCAGAAACTTATAAAGAACCTTTATAAGTTGCGGCACGATTTTCCGAGTATACACCCAAACTTTTGACACGTTTTTCTCGCGTGCTTTTGAATATGGGCAAAAACTGAATACAGCATCGGATTCCCCGTGCCCCATAGGCGTTTGCATCTCAACAGCGTCAAAATCTGTTACGGCCATTTTTGTGGCATCCCCTTGTTAGTTTCGGTAGAAAACAAATCTATTGTAAATTGAATCGATAAATTAGTTTGGTATGTCGAATTTCTAGGTTCCATTCATCTGGAAAAGCACCGAGCACAACACCACCGAGAGCAAATGTCGACACGTTCGCTCTGATCGACCGAATCGACAGAAACGATGTTTCGTGCACGATTTCGTGAGTTTGAGCTTGAGCTTGATTGACTTATTCAGTTGATTAGTCGTTTAGTCACTGATCACTCAAAGAATCTTTGGTTTTTAGTTTGATAAAAACCCTTGAGTGACTCATAAACCTTGAGTCGAACCACTGACTCAGTTTTAGAGTTAGCTACAAAAGAAAAAGTTTAGCCTGTCTTGACGGCTGAATACTTTAGCCTGGAATATTGTAATGGGACAAACTACCGTATTCTAGACACTTAATACTGTTATAAATTTACATTTGTACAGTGAATTTACAATTTTATTCAAAATTTTCAGGACGAGAAGGGTTTTCCGTGTTCGCTAGGCGCTCGAAGCTCCCTCTTTCTCGTTGCTTTTTTCCTCCTCATTTCTCGAATCATCGGGAATTTCTAAAACTATTTCGTATTCACTTTAGCTTAGGTTTTTGATATTTATCATATATTTTTTGATCTTTATTTCCTTGGCTTAGGGTTTTGCTTTGCTTCCAATTCACTCAGCTTTGTCAAATTTGTTAGTCATTTTTTTTTGCATTGCGATCAACGAGATTCGGGTAAATTTTGGTTTGGATATTTTTAAATGCAGTTTATTTGAAATTCAGTGAAAGAGTTGTGATATTTATGTAGAAAAAAAGAAATGAACTGAAGAAAAATCGACTCTTTTTTTGATGGATTTTACGAAATTTTTATTTGGAATAAAGTTTATCTACAAACATTGAGACATTGAAATTTTGTAACACTCTAAAGCAAGCCTCAGCTACCCTAAACCGTGAAGTTAGTAAATGTTTCATCTAGTTGTTTACTTTTGCTTATTTTTAGGTACCATTGGGTTACGGTAGCCATCTAGCCGCTAAAGTACAGGGCGTTCGAAAAAAGTCACTTTGTGTCAAGTTTCTAAAAACTTTAAGTGGCTCAAAGTGGTAGGTCAAAAATGGTCGCAAATTTTTGATCTTTTGTCATGATTTTTACCATATCATGATGCCCTATTACAAAAAATTTCCCTAACCACGATGGTCACCACCACCGGATGGGCCACCGCCACCGGATGGGCCACCACCACCAGATGGGCCACCACCACCGGATGGGCCACCACCACCAGATGGGCCACCACCACCGGATGGGCCACCACCACCGGATGGGCCACCACCACCGGATGGGCCACCACCACCAGATGGGCCACCACCACCGGATGGGCCACCACCACCAGATGGGCCACCACCACCCGATGGGTCACCACTACCAGATGGGTCACCACCACCAGATGGGTCACCACCATGAGACTTTTACCATAAAATTTAAACTTTCTACTGATATCGAGGTGTCACAGTTAGTGTATAAATTAAGATTTTTCGCCAAAAACTTTATTCATCTACATTTTATGATAATCTGTCGGACATAAGAGATTTTCAGCTCGCCTTTTTTAAAGAAGTGTCCATTTTTCCATGGAAACGCTAATCAATAAAGTGTATGGTTTAAATTTTTATTTATCCTAATAGTGTTTATTATGCACCACGACACCAGTAGAAAGTTTTCATTTTATGGAAAAAAAATCGTGATATCGTAAAATCATGACAAAAGGTCAAAAATTTGCGACCTCAAAACTACGCTTACTTGCGCGTTCAAATAAGAAAATCCTGATTTTTTGAGCCTACAGTAGTTTGAGTTTACAGTAATTCCCAAAAGTGTTCAGCTATTTGCTTAAATATCGTTCTTCTCTATTTGTATGCGTAATTGATTCTTATGCATTTTTTTTTGTGGTTTACATCTAATATATAATATAATATTTTCGATTGGATTTTTGGATTGGATCTTTTCGTATTGGATCTTTTCGTATTGAATCTTTTCGTATTGAATCTTTTCGTATTGGATTTTCGGATCGGCTTTTCGGATCGGCTTTTTGGATTGGATTTTCGGAGATCGACTTTTCGGAGATCGGCTTTTTGGATCGGATAAGCTTTCAGAAAAATTTCGGGTACGGATTGGATCCGGATATTATCCGGAAAAAAGCCCGGATATCCGTACAGTCTTGGTTCGGGCTACGGTAGCAGAGCCACGCTTTAAAGCGTCTTCCCTAATCGATGCCGCATTTTCTAGAGCTGCAGTAAAATAAACTACCCAAATTGCTTCATCAATCATTTATAAATGTTTTGTTGAGAGAATTTATCTAAAACTACCTTTATCTATTGCTTTCAACACTTCTCCCAATCCAGAATCATCGGCAAGAATAATTTGCATTGAGAGAATGAATTTTAGCATAAAGTTTAAGAATTCATTCGTGAAGTGTTCAGTAAATTTTTTCAAAAATGAGAATTTTCGGTTCTCTTTCAAAAACATATCGATTTCAGATAGAATCGAATAGAAAAGACAAGGAAAATGTGTGTTTTTTGAGCCAAAAAAACGCTTAAATTTATACAGATACCAGTGTTCACAGAATAAATTTCAATTTGAATCAATAGTTTTTTTTCCTCAAAATCTCATGGTAGACGCTGAAGAAATAGTTTCCTCTCTGATTTTGGGACGAATAATGGCCAATTGACACTTGAAAGAGCCGCGAATTGATTCGAGGATTTTGAAGAAACGCTTCCGATACGAGGCGACACCCAGAATCAAGATCATAGGCTGGAAATTGAGCAGCTCTATATTGACTTTAGTTTATAAAATGATAAATAGAGGATAATTTAATTAAATGATAATTTTCGGATACTTTACATTAGTTATACCTGTACATTAGTTATACCCTGTAAAGTTATACAAATTTTAAGGGTCAGTCAAATCTCTGTGTCACTCAAACGAAACAAATTCAAATTACCGTATTTTCTCTAATAATAGATAGTAGATACCTGTATAGTCGGGAACCAGGCAAGAGTGAAATACATGGTGAAGAAAAGCCACCATAAATCACCCTCAACTCCAATTGCAATGACTGAGATTAAAAGGGGTAATTGAAGGAGAAGAATCGGAGATAAAGCCTGGAAAGTTGAGTTGGATTTGAGTTAAATTTACACTTGAAATGTTTCAACTGTGGATTTCTGTAGGCACAATTTCTGTACAATTCAGGTTCTTAACTCAGTTCCAAAAGGCTTTTTTTATATCAGCACACAAGGGAACGGTCTGAGCTCAAAGTTCGGAATCGACTGGAAACACAGTGCATAACACATCATCGGCTATGGCGAACAAAACGCCACAAAAATTGGCCGCTAATAGCCACGGAAACGCGAGGAATCTGACAGGCAATATCGGGATTCAAAACTGATTTCTTTATAATGCTTCTTTCGCTGCCGGCTTAGAGATGAGCTTGTGGTCTAGTGGATGAAGGTCTACTCAAAGTGCAACGGCGGTCCTGTTTGGTCCTCTTTTTCCCCCCGGGTTCAATTCCACCCACATCCAAAATTTTTGTTTTTTTTTTTTTGCGATTCTTGGAACTATTTCATTTTTAAAGCAAACTAAAGTTTAATAAAAGAAATTTAACATTTTTGCGTATTGAACTCTCTGCGATACAAGTTTTCAACCGGGAAAATGAAAAAAGATATAAAAGTTATTTTTAATCACCTATAAACAATTTGGAGCAGATCAATTTCAGAAATTTCGTTAATTTTCTCGAGATTCCAGTGATTACGTCGATGCACAGCCAGGTAAAAAAAAACAAAACAAAAAAATTTTGCATGTGGGCGGAATTGAACCCGAGGGCAAAAATGGAGTCACGATTTCACGAGAGAAGACTTATAAAGGAATCAGTTTTAAATCCCGATTTTGCATGTCAGATTCCTCGCGTGTCCGTGGCTATTGGCGGCTAATTTTTGTGGCGTTTTGTTTGCCATTGCCGATGCTATGTTATGCATTGTGTTTCCAGTCGATCCCGAACTTTGTGCTCAGACCATTCCCTTGTGAGTTTTCAATAGTATCAGACTACACAAGATTGCTTTCTCTTTGTGCTTGGTAACGAAACAATATATAGAAGTATCTTTAACTTTCACAATTACCGTAACCTTAATCCAAAAATAAAGAAAATGATTCATGAAGGCTTTTCTTGATTCACGAAGATTTCCTGCTATTCGGTTTGTTTTTTCGAACCTATTTTTACCAGTAGCATGGTTTTAAATTCATTTTTGTTGAGAAAATCTAGCCTACTCTATTGAACAGAGCCTTGCTTTTGAACTCATTTTCATTCATTTCCCATCTTCTCCCAAGTTTTTAACCTTTTCACGATAATATTGTGATCTTTATCTTAATCTTTCTAGATCTTCTAGACCAAATCATTTGGGATTCCCGAAATTGGGAATCATGTGTACAATTAGCTTTTAGTAATTCTTGGAACTTTCCCTCATTTTCCTTTCATTTTCCTTTCATTTCACTTATCATTCACCTGTCCCAGGAGAGTCCTCAGCATTTCTGCGTGCATATTCTGAATAACGAGTTTACCCGTAATTTGCGTGAATAACGAGTTTACCCGTAATTTAACTTTAGCTTTTAAAGTATTGGGTAATTGTGATTGGCAATCCTTTGAGCTCAAATACCTTGGTGTTGGGCTGTTCAATTGAAATAGTTTTTATACCAATCGACAGAGAACTTTCACCTGTCCCTTTCAATTCACCTGTCCCAGGAGAGTCCTCAGCATTTCTGCGTGCATATTCTTTTGGCTGAGATGAAAGGACGAGGATTTGATCTGGAAATTCGGAAATAGACTTTGAAAAGAAATAAAGTTTGAATTTTGAAACTCTAGATACAAAGAAAACCAATATTCTAGGTGAAAAGGTTGGCAAAACTTGAATAGTTTGAGTTCAAACGAAGTTGAGCAAGTAAACGTTTGATTTTCGAAATTTTCGATACAAAGACAAGTTCTTGTGATCGTTTTGAGCTCTAATATTTGACAATTTCTGGGTCAGAACAATCTGAGGCTTCGCATTTAGGCCTAGCTTTACCCTTTCATTGTTTTGATAGGGATTACGGTAACGAAATCCAACTTTTAGCCATAAAGATTAAGGCTGTTTGGTGTTTACCTCTTACTGTACTACTTTCCAGAGATTACGGTACGAAATCTACCTTTCTAATGATCAGCGTCGAGCAAACGATCACCGTGCAAATCGAGGCGATAAGCAGAAAACACAAAAAGCCGAAAAGCATCACCGCGTACAAGCTGAGCTGCAGCTTTTGCTCGTCGTAGTTGTAAATCTAAAGTTCAAGTTCTAAAGTTAAATGTTAGGATTAACAAAGTATTTGTCAGCTACTGTATGTCTAAAAGGATCAAGTCATTCTCCTGCTTTATAGTGTGATTGATTAAAAGTATTTAGTTGTCTAGATTGAAGATGGCTGAATGGCTGAATGATGGCTGAATGGCTGAATAAAGGGCTGAATGGGCTGAATGAAGGGTTGAATGGGCTGAATCAGTCTTGTTGCTAAATCAGTCAAGATGGCTGAATCAGTCTTGTTGATAAATCTTTAATTTCACTTGTTTTTTGAGACATTTGCCTGGAAAATACAGTATTATCCTTAGACTTAATTATCGTAATCTTAGCCCAGAAATAAATAGCTACAGTAACCTATTTTCCTTCAGTAACTAGAAATCTCTTACTTCAAACGGAATCGCGACAAAAGTGGCGATGTTGAAGTCATAAATATTCATCAATTTGTACCGAAAATCTCGACATCTTGGATCATTTGGGTCTACCAACTGAACCTAAAGCTAATTATCAAATTTATACAGATCCATTACCGTATTATTTCCATCACCCGCTGATCGATCAAAGCACATCGTCGTCGTAATACTGGCCATCACAAAGAGAATGATCCAAATGATCAACACGCAAAAAGTGATGAAGAAAATCGCAAAAGCCGTCGTGATTGTGTTCTCGGGCTTGATGATTCTGGAAATTGTCATAGATTACATCTCAGCATTAAGGCTATCGGACATTTGACAAGCCCCGACCCTTTTCCCATTGACAATCTAACTTTGAGCTCAAATTTCTCTGTGTTAGGCTGTTGAATTTAAAGATTCTTGGTGTCATTAGATGCGTCAAGTCTTTCTCTGTCGATTGGTACAAAACTATTTCAATTGGACAGCCCAACACCAAGAAATTTGAGCTTAAAGTTAGATTGACAAAGGCGCGGAGCGCTTATGCCCCACCTTTTCGCGCGCATACGCGCCTCGTCCCTTTTCCCCATTAGCAATCTAACTTTGAGCTCAAATTTCTTGGTGTTGAACTGTTCAATTTAAATTTAATTCAATATTCTTTGTATCATTAGATGCGTCAAGTCTTTTTCTGTCGATTGGTATCAAAACTATTTCAATTGGACAGCTGGATACCAAGGTATTTGAGCTCAAAGGATTGCCAATGACAATTACCCAATACTTTAAAAGCTAAAGTTAAATTACGGGTAAACTCGTTATTCTATTCCACTACAGTATGCCAGAATGAAATGTTTAGGCTAGTCTTTTGTAAAGCGAAGAAGTTTCCGTTCAACTCTCACAGTTTTTCACCTAACTTGCTGTCAGCAAATTTTCAGTGTTGTCCTACACCTAATTTTCATTACCGTTATGCAATTATTTTTCCGAAATTTCGAACTTTGAGCTCAGACCATTCTCTTGTAAGCTTTTTAGGTGTTCTCTCATTAAAATCTAGATTCAATGCCTTAGCTACATTTTCCGACCCCACATCGATAGGTTCTGATAAGCGGTTCTCGAGATTTCGAGCAATTTCGGCGACGCTCAGGGTGCACTACTATGAGAGAAAATACAGTAAATTTCTGCGTAATTTCTGCGTCCATATACACATTTTTTACTGTGCCAGAAAATGTATGTTTATGGTTTATCACAAAGAACGAAAAGGACAACCGTGGAATCAAAACAGGAAGCAAAAGTGTATCACGCACTAACCACACTAACCACTAGGCTACGACTCACTTTTTGGGAGGCCGCAGCTAGACACTATCTGCTAGAAATTTCCGAAATTTCGAACTTTGAGCTCAGACCATTCTCTTGTAAGCTTTTTAGGTGTTCTCTCATTAAAATCTAGATTCAATTTTACAATTGCTTGTAGCGAACAATCTTTTGATTTCTGTTTTGAACCCCAAACACTTTTCCTTTCTTTCCTCTTTCACGTCCAATCCCTAGACATCACTTTTTTTTTCTAGTTTCTATTATATTTATATAAAAAATAGTAGCTTTTTTAAATCATTAGATGTTTAATATCAAAGGAATACTTGTAAATGATGAGCGATCGATGAATGATTTGACCGGTTACCATTAGGACAGCTTCGATGAAAATGAAGACGAAAATGTAGATGAGAATTATCGAGGTTCGCTCGTCATCCAAATTGACGGCACCAACCAAAATGAGCGAACAAGACGCCCGATTGTGACCACCGGAAACGTGGAATTGCTAGAAATGGGCTGAATTTGCAAAGTCGACATCTAGATCTTAGCAATCTTGCTAAATTTGTCATCCTTGTTTCGGGTTTTTTGAGACTACATTTTTGTGTTTTGTACTATACCCAATGACTTCTAGTAACTTAAACGTGATTTCTTGAAGGAAGAGGGTACGTTCTAGACATGGGCACCGCAAACTACAAACGTAAAGTAAACTGGAAACGCTTCTAATTTGCTTAAAATCTGCCCAATTGACATGATCTTTAACTCAAAAAATAGAAGATCTCAAGACCTTTCGAATGAACCAAAGCCCACCGAAAAGCATCAACTTTAAAGAAAGTTACAGTAGTTTTTAGTCTGACACGATTTTTTCGACTACGCGCGAGTACGGTCCGTCTCTCACTAACTTTCCTTAGCGTTGATGTTTTTCGGCGTGCTTTGGTTCATTCGAAAGCTCTCGGGATTCTCTATTTTTTTGAGCTATAGATCGTGTTAATCCAGCAGATTTGAAACAAGTTAGAAGCGTTTATAGTGTAACAGTTCGTCATTTTTGTAGTGATAGTGGCCATGTCTAGTACGTTACTCTAACCGTGAATCTTGCTACGGTCCTTTCGCCCACTGTTAGCGCAATTAGATCAATTTTGGCGTATTGACAGTAGCGCTAGTAAATTTTGCATTTAGGACTCAAAAATAGTAATGTATAAATGAGATTCACAGGTAGTAAGTGTCCAGTTAAATCAACTAATGCAGACGAATTGCTTTAGATTCTTTAGTTCAACCCTGAACAATCTTTAAGATCCAATCCATCCATCAAATCCAATCTTTTCCGTTATAATCGTGAAAAAAACAGCTAATTTTTCTGGGTATTTAGCATCTCTTTCATTTTCAAATCAACAAATTTCCCAATCTCTAATCAGATTCCTGCTGAAAAGCGTACACAAAGAACCAAGCCTATTTTTTTTCGAAACAAAAAAGCCTAAGCACTCATATCGCATCATTTTTTGGGTGTGATTCGAAAAAAAAACGGAATTTTTTTGTTATTAATCAATGAAATAAAAAATTTGAGCAAAAAAAAGACTCACGACATCAGTAAAAGAATTGAGAGCTGAGAAAAAGATGTTAAAGGAAAGAAAACAGTAGAGAATTGATTGATATTTGCCGATGTTCTGAATAGAAATTAAAATAGCTATCGTTTGTTAAAAAAAGTACCTGATGAGAATGGTAAATAGCTAGATAGAGACCTAAAAAGTTTAGGCAAATCGAGGTGATGAGGAAAAACCAGGCATGAGCGATGAGGAGAGTCGACTGACTGTTGTCATAGCTGGATACTGAAAAGTTGATGAGATTTGAAAGGTAAAGCAATCTATAGGCTTATTTTAAAACTATTCTAGAAAGTTTTCCTGTTCAAAAAAATTTTTAGAGTAGAAGATTTCATGAAATCGAATATTCTGGATGTTACTAGATGCTATTGGGATGGTGAATTGAAAACTGCGGGACTTTGAACTAAAATTTATTCGACATAAAACCATAAATTCATTCCAAATAATTTCCATTATTATTGACGACTTCTGCCCATTTTACAGGCAATTTGCGGATTCCTCTTTCGTAGTAGGAATTTGGTTTGTGTGTGAGACAAGTGTGAGACTCAAAAATCAAGGACTGCAGATGTCCCAGTTTGAGCACTTTTTTCAAAAGAAACCCATTTTGGTGTCAATAGAAAAGTTGTAGAGAATCAAAAATTAGACTTATAGCCAAATTTCCAAAAAGATACATTTAGTAGTTTCGCTTAAAGTGCAAGTTTTGTGAAAATTCGTAAACTTCGCATTTCTTGAAAACCAATTTTTGAATCGTTCTGAAAATTTGGATGTAAGCTTGATTTTTGATTCTCTACAACTTTTCCATTGACACCAAAATGGGTTTTTTTGAAGAAAGTGCTCAAACTGTCACCTATGACATTAGCCCACAGTTTTCAATTCACCAACCCAATAAACTGCGTAAACTTTCGAAAACGATCGTAATCTTGTCTTTTTATTTATCTTACACACCTCAGAGTCAGACAAAAATGGATAGATTTAGCAAGTGGGAGAAATGCGACCTCTTTTGCGCACCTTTTCTCTTGCGCACCTTTTTTTTTGCGCATCCGGCCCCATAGCGCACCTTTTTTCGCGTTCTAAGCTCTGAAAAAGCTAATATAACTAATTTCCATTCTAAAAGTTGTTTTTCTAGGTAATTTTAGGGCGTAGGAATTCAATTTTTGACATATCAGAGCTTGTGGAAGCAAACGGACGAAGTTATACATCGGGAAAAATCGACAATTTTCCGTCATTTGACCTACCCGTTTTATCTTTCAAATTGGTTCCACAAGCTCGGATATGTCAAAATTTGTATTCTATACCCTAAAATTACCTAGAAAAACAACTTTTAGAATGAAAATTAGTTAATATTAGCTTTTTTAGAGCTTAGAACGCGAAAAAAGGTGCGCTATGGGGCCGGGTGTGCAAAAAAAGGTCGCATTTGTTTCACTCTCTAGATTTGGATAAAAGCACGAAGTCCGGCTACTGTAGCTTTCGAAAGTTGACATGTTTTAGAAAACACATTACTTGAAAAGAATACTTTCCAAGGAAACTGGTAACACGCTAAAACGAATGTACAACTACAGCCAGAAGAGGTAATTCACCAGGGCTGAGTACTTTGGTATCCCTGAATATCTTTAAATTGATTTGAATCTGAATATCTTTAGAATTTAAAGATATTCAGGGATACCAACATACTCAGCCCTAGTGGATTACCTCTTGCGATCCCTGAATATCTCTAAATTCTTTAATTTAAAGATTATCAGATTCAGATGAATTTAAAGATATTTAAAGAACTTTAAGTTAAAGATTATCACATTCAGAGCAATTTAAAGATATTCAGGGATACCACATACTCAGCCCTAGTGGATTACCTCTTCTGACTATGGTTGTACATTAGTTTTAGCGTTAAAGATATTCAGGGATACTGTAGCTAAAAGCTAGGATATAATTTAATTTCTAAAAATCGACTTACAAGCCATACTCAGCAAGGATAAAACTATGGGCAGCCAGTTTAAAGACAATTCAAAATTTGATTGAGATCGGTTAGAAAGCCTTTAGACTGAAAGGCATACCGTCCTTTCACTCTTTTCAATTTCCGAAGTACACTCAATTTCTCTTTGGGGATTTAAGTATATCAAAAGATTGAAATACGACGAAAATCACTCTGAAATTCCCTAGAGTTTAGAAAAATGTGAAACAACGAAAAGAAATATCAGGGTTTTATGATCGTATTCTTTGTATTCGCCAATTATTTTTCAAGTTCTAGAAATGAAAATAGGAGAAATTAAAGAGAAAAAGAGTTGAAGTCGATGAACAAACGCGTATTTTGATTGGGATTACTCAGAGAAGTGGGAATTGACAACATTGAGATCAAAAATTTAATGAGATCATTTAGAATCATTTAGAATCATTTAGAATCATTTTTTTAAATTACTTTGGCTTATTGTAGCTGTAATGAAATTCTTTTTCATCAAAAGTAAAAGTTCATCGATGAAAATCTGGTTGATAAAGAGGAAAAATGTTAAAAAAGCTTTGCGAAAAGCAGCTAATGTTGTCTTTGGGTTGAAAATGAATCAAATCAAGTTAAGCACGAGTAACATATTCGCAAGTAGACTCTCGAATAGGCTCAAACAGATTCAAGATTCAAATAAGCTCTCGAATTCAATTAGGAGAACTGAAAACTGTCGAGGAAAAGTCAAAAATGAAAAACGACAACCTAGTCGAACAATTGAATTCATGAAATAAGAGAAAGTTTTATTGAAGTATCACAAAAGTATTTGTATCAGGTTGGCAACTAAATAATGGCCCTTTTCAAAAAAAAAAAAAAAAAAAAAAAAAAAGGAAAAAAAAAAAAAAAAAAAAAAAAAAAAGTTATCCTCCTTTTTTATTAGCTTTTTAAATTTCTATAGGGAAAGGGAAGCTTGATTCTACTTGTTTACCGCAATCTTCTGCAAACTGCAAACTTGGTGCAAATCTTTATGTTACTTTTTAAGTAGATTTTTACGTTATTTTGATGCTATTTTATGTTATTTTATGTTATTGCAAAATTTTAAGCAGCCAGCCAGTTCGATATCGGATACCGGGCTTAACTCCCGGTATCCGATATCGAACTTGGTTCGAATTCGTTAAGCGCTTAGATGGACCTTAGAGAAGCTCGACTAATCGACTAAAATCACAAAGCCGTAAAAAAAATTTGCTAAAGAAACTTCTGTTTCTGTAAAACTGCGACAGAGAAGATGATTTTCTTCTGTTCTAGAAGCGCTTAAAACTAGACTTTCAAGCCTCTCGCATTTACAGGATCTTTTGGTAAATAATATAAATTTTGAATCATCATCTAATCTATCTAATAAAAGATTCATCTTAGTCACAGGAACGAGTCCATTTCCTTGTTAGCATTTTGCCGACTTACAATTGTTTTTTTTAATATTTGTCCGTATCTACAATTCTTCTTTCATTATTTGAAAAACGAGATTAATAGAATTGATAGCATTGATTTTATTCTTTTATTAAGTCTTTTTTTATGACAAACTTGTTTGTGTGTGACAAGGTCAAAAATTTGATGAAGATTCATAATGATTGAAAGGCAAAAAAAAGCCAGAATAGCCTTAGTGCTAAGAAGTTTAGAAAATTCCCAATCTTTTCTAAAGAGATTGTCAACTTTGTAAGCTTTCTCGAGGAGTTTAACAGTCTATGGATAACCCTGGATATTTGTTAAACAAATTTAAACGGATGAACTCCAACCAAAGAGCCGAACTCAAGAGCAAAAAGATTCGATAAGTTCGATAAGTAAGTGGGATATTCAATCCAATTATTCACTTTTTTCACTAATTTTGCCTTTCCCTAGTCAAACAAATTTTGATTAAAACTATAAAAAACAAAACTTTTTTGTTAGTACCAAAGTGAAATATGTTATAATCTTGTAGAGTAATTTTTAAAAGATTACTATGCACTTATCTTGTGAGATTTTAGTGTAAGATAACGTCTTTCACCTAAGAAACCCACAAAAGCACTGTTTAGAAAAAGAAAACAAACTTTTTTTACATGCGGTACTTTCGAATTTTAGGTGAATGTTTCTAGCTGTGAAAGTTAGATAACTCAATTTTCACAATCGCTACAACAGAAAACAAATCAAAAATAAAAACTTCATCCAAAAAAAAGCAAATCAAAAAGGAAAACGAGATGATGAGTCAAAAACTTTACGAGGTTTTCTCCTAGTTTGTCACTAACAATGGAGCACTGTCACTAACACTAGTTTGTCACTAACAATCTGTTTATTGCACAAGCAGTGTGGTGATCTGGTTCCGAAACGTATCGTTGACCTTATTTGCGAAAAATTCTATTTTGCACAATTTACAACCTAAGCTCGAACTGCTAAAGACAAATTTCCAAGAAAACTGTTCAGAATTAAGAAATCAAAAATGAAACTAGCACATTTGCCAGTTTTAGTTCTGATTCTACTTACCGTAAATACTGTAATAGTACCCCACCCCCATAATGACGGTGCGGAGTGTTGCGTGGTCTAGCTTTGGAAGCGTTGTTCTCGACACTGGTTTATGCTACAATGCGCACTTAGGTATCAAAAAATAGCTGAAATTCAGGGCTATATTTTTTGAAACCTAAGCGCCCTTTGTAGCATAAACCAGTCTCGAGAAAAACTTGTTCAAAGCTAGACTACGCAACATTCCGCACCGTCATTATGGGGATGGGGTACTATTAAAGTATTTACGGTAGGTAATATTGGTAGGATTTTGTGAGATCAATTCCATCTTATAAACTTTAAAAATTTGATAAATCCGAATCATCTAAAAAAGAAATCAAATTCTTTTCTTTAGCTCAACTTTATAGAAAAAGTTTTTCTAAACTTTTTAGCCTCATTTCCCAGGCGCATCAACAATTGCGCCCTCTTCTGTGTTATCTATCTATCACCTGAATCTTTTGTCTTCGCTTTTCTTTGGTTAAATTGAATTTTATGAAAAGAATCTGTATTACTTTTGATCAATAAACTAATATTCAATTTTGAAAAAGCTTAGTTATATCTTTTTCAGAAATGAAAGTAATGGACAATGAGAAAGAGGTGATTGATGAAGAGAGATTGCTTAAAGCTGCAAACTCAAAGGCCAAACAGCTTGCCGATTACATGTGCAGACAAGTGAGTTTAAAGCTTTCAAATTATATTTTAAACATTGTTTAGTGGAACTTTTTCCTTATAAATTTACATTTTTCTTTGTTCTTTTACCAATTAGGAAAGCGTGTTATCGATTGATTTGCAAATTCTTTCTCAAAACTTTGATTTTAAGATTAAGCTACTTTTTTCAGTCAAATTCGCGAGAGCAAATTGAAGCACTTCTACCGGATTTCTTTGCAAATATTGGTAAGGATTGAATATCAAAATTCGTCTATCATTTCAGATTTGCGACTAAGATCAGCCTCTTTTTTGGACAAAATTACCACAAATTTGATTTTTCACAAATTCTTTTAGTAAAAGAAAAGAATTAGAAAATTATCCTATAAAAGAAAAGCTATTATAGTTTAAATGAAATTATACTGGACGGTGAGATTGTAGAAAATTTTGTCTGATCGGAAAACCTAAAATCATTCAGGGTCTGGCTTTTTTTTTTTTTTTTTTTTTTTTTTAAAGCAGTAAAAAAAGAAAAGAAAAAAAAAGACCCCACGAGCTGGGGGGGGGGGGGGGGGGGAGAAGGGAGGAAAAGGGGGTGTTTAGGGAGGAAAAGTTTTTTGTGAGAGGGGAAACCAGGAAGTTACTTCATTCAGTGAAAGTTTCCACCAGCACGCTTGACTCTCTTCAAAACTGTTTCCCACCTCGTTTAGACGACTCCGCGTTTGCTTCCTC
Organism: Mesorhabditis belari; assembly: GCA_958450365.1. Taxonomy (NCBI): domain Eukaryota; kingdom Metazoa; phylum Nematoda; class Chromadorea; order Rhabditida; family Rhabditidae; genus Mesorhabditis; species Mesorhabditis belari. Next base: position 388,913 of record CAUEEP010000893.1, read on the forward strand.
GTACGAAAACTCAACTCAAAACTCTCCACTCAACGATCACAGAAATCCATCACCATTGGCGGTAAATATTTTGAGTGAGAAGACATCTGAAAGTCGATTATGCTTTTGTGACATGCAAATTGAAGATATAAAGCAAAATATACCAAATCTCTTGTCAAAAAAACTTCAAGTAACGAAAAATCACAAATTTGATTTTGTCATACGTACAATTTTTTACCAAGAAATGCAAAAATCTAGGCTAATGATCATGGAAGGAATGCAAATGCTTTTTCCCAGTACTTATCGGCGCATCTTCAACAAGTCTACAACGTCAGTTTAAATTGAAAATTGAATATCGTATATTTCTTTTTAGAAACAAGAGCAAAAGAGAGTCAAAAAAGCAAATCAATGCCCCTTTCGGGATTTTAATTGTGAAATCTGTGGAAAGAATCATTGGACTCAAACTTGCCCAAAGGTTGAGTTCTTGTGACTAGTTTAGGGGACTCTTGAATGGTTAGTCAAGTTCTAAATGTTTATAAATTTGTCTAGAGATCATATTAATGCTAACTTTTTGTATAGTTTTAATGAGAACACTTCAGGCTTTCAAATGATACCAAATAGGGATTGATTGGATCACATAATCCTAAGAAAATCAAGAAACAAGACGCTCAGATCGGATCGCATTGTTTTCTCATTGTTAGTTTAGTGAGACTATGACCATACGACACCGCCATTTGCGCACACACACTAAAGCGTCTTTTTGCGCACATAATCATTGAATTGGCGCTACTTTTGCATGTTTTTATAGTTTTGTCACTATTTCAACACAGTTTTTAAAACTTATTGCACCTAGAACACCAAACGCGCGAAAAAACGACCAAATTAGCTCAGCGCAATCGCTTTTTTTTGATGAAAATGTGGAAATTCGTTAGTTTTATGATAAATACCCCCCAAAGAGCGTGTTTTTATTTCTTTTTGTTTACTTATTCTTTTACAATATGTTTACAGTTAAACATTTCCTTGTTAAGGCTCGAGCATAACCCGAGACTCAATTACAACGAGCATACAACGAGACGGACTCAATAGAGAGGTAACGTTTTGTTCTTTCTTTGTTCTTTACTTTCGAGGCTTTTATATCGGTTTTTTTCAACTATTTACTTTAAACTAATATTTTTAGGATAGCATGCAGCAATCGGGTGAAAGAATTAAATTATGATGAAGAAGAAGTATAAATATCGCCATTTCTGTGTTAAAAAAGACGAATCGATCACGTATCGGTAAAGGAATTACTGATATGTTTCACATTGAAGGTTTTATTTTAGGTGCTTGATTAAAAGCTGTCCGTCTTTTATCAAAGTCGTGTTGAATGCTGTAACGTCAAATCATAACGAGCACAACCACATTTCAAAGAACTATGCCGAGGAACTTTGTTTAACCGAGTTTCGTAAAGCAAGATCTGATAGGCACGCCAAGTTAAAGCTAGTGTGATACAAAACGAATGATGCTGGGCAATAGGAAATAAAGTTTTTTTTAGACTTTGAACATGGAATTTGGGCCACATTCAAATATGTTTACCCACTCACGAAAATCAACTTGTGCATTTTCCATTTTGCTAATTCGACCTATAAAAATGCTCAAGTGATTGGCTTTAAATTTTATGTTTAATAAAAATTTTTTTTAAAAAAAAAATTTTTAAAAAAAAAAGAAAAAAAAAAAAAAAAAAAAAAAATATAAAAAAATTTTTTTTTTTAAAATAAAAAAAATAAAAAAAATAAAAAAATTAAAATAAAAAAATAATAAAAAAAATATTTTTTTTAAAATTTTTTTTAATTTTTTTTTTTTTTTTTTAAAAAAGTTTTTTTTAATTATAATAAAAATTTATTTTTTTTTTTTTTTTTTTTTTTTCCAAAAAAAAAAAAAAAAAAAAAAAAAAAAAAAAAAGAAAAAAAAAAAAAAAAAAAAGGGAAAAAAAAAAAAAAAAAATAAAAAAATAAAAATAAAGTTTTATTTTTTTAAAAAAAAAATAAAATTTATTTTTTAGGCTAAGGGCGTAGTGAAGCTTTATAAAGAACCTTCGACAAAGTTATGGTGAAGGGAACAACGTCTCTTTGTTTTGTTTGTTTTGTTTTCAGGTCGAGCAGACCTTCTACGATCTGGTTAATTGGAGTCTTCAAGCAGTTCCTTCAGAACTTCATCAAAAATTACATGGCATGTGGATGCAATACTTTCAAAATTAATAAAATTTAGATTTTTATGCATACTTTCGCGATAACTACATAGGTCAAAGAGTCGGCAATATCCCCGTCGCTCCCCTAACCGATCGTGAGGTGGAACGTCTATCAGCGCGGGGTCAACAACTTGCAGCAAGAACAACAACAACAACTAGGAAACAGCTCACAAGAATCATACAATTCGCGTTTAAAGGTTATCCTTTTATGGTTTTCTTTTTGAATTTAATTTTTAGGGGATTGCCCAAAAATTTTTTGCTCGCGATGTTGCCCTCCAACTGTTGCATTATCAAGAACAATTCAAAAAAAACGACATTTGGATGCTTAAATCAAACTTCTCACTGTTTCTGTGATGTTTCCCCAGCCTAAACCGGTAGCTATTAGACATTTTGAGCGTAAACAGGTAGTTCTAAGAACCCCTGCGGCCACCGCTTCTTCGTGACTATCTTTTTGGTTTATCGCTATACATTTCTCCTATAAAATGATTGATTTTTTGTTTGTTATTCACGGTTCGATTTTTTTTTACCCTTTTTTCTTTACGGTTCGAATTTGTTTTTCATTGTTAAATTTAAATTAGGTTGTTAAATAAATTAAACTCATTTTTTCTAATTTCTGAAACTTTTTTTGCGCAACTCGCCATAACTTTCTTCTAAGTGCGCTAATCTTTATGGTTTTCGTTCCATTTTGTTGCACTTATTGAGATCTACAAAGTGAAACCAAAATCGTAGTTTGTCCCACTTAGAAGAAAGTTATAGCGAGATGCGCAAATGACCCTGTGGCGCAAAACAAATTGCGAAAATTAGCCTACCCCCGTAAATGAATAAAATCAATCAGAAAGCTTTGATGATGATGGCAGACCAAACAGAAGAAATGACGCTTTTGTTTATGTGCGCAAATGACATTGCAGAAAAATACGTGTGCGAAAGACAAATGGCGGTGCGGTATTGTTATAGTCCCAGTTTAGCTACTGTTTGCGTAACACAATGGTTTAAAGAGGGTGTGGAATTTGCAGAAAAATACTAACAATTTAAAGCCAAAAAGTTTTCCCGGGGATTTGGGCATGGGCCAAGCGAGCAAAGTCGGCTCAGTCACTCACCGCTCTTTCGCCCTTACTAGGAAACTGTTTTAACTCGGCATCGAGTTGGGAAATGAGTAGAGTGTGTTCCTCGCGAGTAAGTAATTACTCGAGTAAATTTGCATGAGTAATTGTCGAGTATTGCGTTTTCTAAAAAGTGCGCCTGCGCGAAAAGAATATAAAAGCAATTTTTTGCGGAGGTTTTTCAAAAAAAAACCATTTTTTACATTGGAAGGGAATTTCCCACCAAATCAGTTAAACGGCTGAGCATCTTTAAAAAGGGTCGTATATAATGCGGGGCTCGTGATTTTTGCGTCATTCTTTTGCAATAATTTTTGCTAAAAGTACGGTAATTTTTTCCCAAGTGTGCGTTTTAAAAAACGCCTTACTCGCGAGGAACACACCCTAGAATAGAGGCCTATCTCAAAAATGCCCTCTCAAAATTTTAAGAGACACATTTTTTTTGTCAATTTTACTGAACCGATACAAAATTTTCGAGGAAAACGCTTTTGAATTTTGGGCATTTTTTGGGAAAAACCGCCGTTGCATGGCGCCAAATTATTTCACTTCAAAAAGCAACCAGATGGCGTAGAGGATGGTACGCCCGTGTCTCGAGCCTAGAGACCCTGGTTCGATTCCCCAAATTCAAATTTTGTCAAAGTCAAATTTTGTTTGCTTTTTTGTTAAGTTACAAAAACCGATTTTGAAGTTTTCTAAAGTGTTTACCGACATTAATAAGTTAAATTAAGCTCTTAAAATGTCAAAACATTATTGAAAATGACCTACATCATAAAAAGTTATCAACTTTGACGGTAAAAAAATTTGGTTAACAACGAATTATAAATTTTTATTTTTATGAGAAACAGCATTTTAAAATTCTTTGAGCATAGCAAATAGAACTAAACTTTACTTAATTGTAAGTTTTTTTCAAGGAAAAAGGAAAGACATCGTGTGAGGACCTTGAAAGAAAAAGAGTAAGAAGTTTCTATTAAAAAAATTTCCTAAAAGATCGAGTTTTGAGAGAAAGTCAGAAACGAAATGTCTCATTATTTCTTTTCTAGTTTCTACTGCAAAATTGATCGCTTTGATCGAAATTCGACGATAATGAAAGTCATAAAATTTTGGATAAGGTAAATTTTAAAAAAACTGTCTTATTCCCAGCCGCCCGTTGAACAATTTAGTCACAAATTTGGCAGTAGATCAGTAAAAATAATACGACACGCGTTTCAGGGTTTTTCTCGAAAAGTTCATAGGCTTCAAAAAGGCACAGTTATACCTAAACGGGGTGTGCCAGACGGTGAGCGATTGTGTGTGCACACAATGTTCAGGGATTTTTCTTTTGCTTCGTGGATGGTAGAAAAAGAAGATATTGAGCTGAAAATTTGTACCCGGGGATTTTCGGGGTTGGGGAATTGATCGGTGGGGTTTATTTGGGCCATAGGCTACAGCCCACGTCAAGCCAGTACCCTGGCCAAGTTGAATAGCTTTTTGGCAACAAATCCCTGAACCAAATGACGTTTTAATAGTAAAGCTTTATAAATAGATTAGCTAAAGAATTTAGCTGGTAGACCGGTTGTCAATTACGCCGTATATGGGAGAAAAAGTCAGCAAAGGATGGTTTCGTTGCTGGAATTGTGGAAAGGAGTGGAAAAGTGGGAATGTGAGTTTTAAAAATTTTATTTAAGCATATTTTCTCAACACAAATCGCAAAACTAAACTTGAAAATTCATAAAAATAACAATAACAATAACAAAGCCTAATTTGTCACCATTTTGAAAGCGACACTGTATTTCGTGAAGAAAGAGCAAAAAGATATATTTTCGGTTGTTCGGATATAAACGAGCGTTTGCACTGCTTAACTTGTGAGGAAGCCATTTCCCGCATCCAATCGTCTTTCCAATGGCGTGGAGATGCTCATCAGTAGTAGAATTTGAACATAGAAACTGTTGAGCAAGCTCACGCGTCGTTTGACATGGATCGATTGCAGCCCTCAAAATATCGTTGTGTACCGCTTGAGGTCGACGAGAGGGTTCATCATCCTCGAGACGTTCATCACCATTCCTAAGCGTTGGAGCCAGGCTCGACATCGGCTTTCGGACAAAACATCATTCCCGAATGCTTTGACGAAATCTCAATGGGATTTCGCTACTGTTTTGCCCAGTTTGAAGTCGTAAAGTAGGCAGACGCAAACTTGATATATTGGGTTGGTGAATTGAAAACTGCCGGACTATAAACTAAAATTTATTCAACATAAAACCATGAATTCATTCAAAATAATTTCCATTCATTCAAAATAATTTCCATAATTATTGACGACTTCTGCCCATTTTACAGGCAGTTTGCGGATTCCTCTTTCGTGGTAGGATTTTGGTTTTTGTGTCAGAAAGTGTGAGACTCAAAAATCGAGGACTCGAGATGTCCCAGTTTGAGCTTTCTTCACTTTCTTCAAAAGAAACCCTTTTGGTGTCAATAGAAAAGTTGTAGAGAATCAAAAATTAGTCTTATAGCCAAATTTCCAAAAAGATACACTTAGTATTTTCGCTTAAAATGCCAGTTTTGTGAAAATTTGTAAATTTGGCATTTCTTGAAAACCAGTTTTTGAATCGTTCTGAAAATTTGGATATAAGCTTAATTTTTGATCCTCTTCAACTTTTTCATTGACACCAAAATGGGGTTCTTTTGAAGAAAGTGCTCAAACTGTGACATATGATAATAGCCCGCAGTTTTCAATTCACCAATCCAATATTTGAAGTCGGTCATCTAAAGCAAGAAAAAAAACCTTAAAAATAAGAAATTATCCGTTTAAAAATATTCCAAATATGCACAAGAGAACGTACTTTTAAACACGGAAAGACATGTTTTAAAAGCTTCACTCACGACAATAAGTTTAGCAACGCTTGTTTATATCCGAACAACCTAAGAGCTACTTCAAAATTAGGAGAACTTTGAAAGGAAGAGATAAATTACTGTTTGAGTGACAAATTTCGACAAAATTTGATAAGGAGAAACGCCTTTATTTTACAAAGATTACGGTAAGGCACTAGGGAAATTGTAAACTAAAATGGGGTAGAGTTGGCACTTCTCTATGCTCTCCTAAAACTACTTTAATCAACTTCCGGTGTACATTCAATCAGCCCAAATTTAATATTATTAATTGAGTCTTGTGATTTCTTATTAAATGCTACTAAAATTGTTCTGATTGAAGGATAACGAGCGTTTGTTTACGGTAGTTTTTGCAGAATTCAAGCCCGGAAATCAACCAAGATTGTTTTTTGAGAGAAAACTTTATTTTAGGTTTTGGCTAAAAAAACACAGGAGTGCTACAAGTGCAAGGCGTTCGTTTTTCCGCATCGGATGAAGCCGTTGTGAACAAAACTACACAAAAATGCATTCATAAACTTTACTGTTATAATCGTTTGTGCTTGGGTAAGTGCTGCATTGATAGTTCAATAAATTTCGATCTGCTATTGACAAGTTGAGCACGGGTATTGGAATTGAAGAAGGAGCACGGATATTGGAATGAAGAAGAATACAGTAGCACAAAGTAAAAGCATACTTTAGAACTTTTGTGTGCCTTAAAGCTGAATCCGATAAAGCCTTAATCATAATAAATTGATAGTGAATAAAATAAAAAAAAGATTTCTACAATATCTACAAAAGAATGCACTTTTGCCTACAGTTTTGGCTAAAAAAGCACAAAAGTGCTGCAAGTGCAAGGCGAAAGAGAAATTACGTCAAAAAACTCGATAATCTTGCAGAAGAATAAATGAGGCATACACTCACCTCTCGAGCACTTTCATCCCCTCACTTTAAATACTATATTTTTACATTTTTATCAACTTCTGCCTGCCGAATTCTTCTAACGAATTTTTTTTTGTGATAAACACCAAAAATTTCGTTCGACTAACGGGAATTTTCAATTTTCTTATCGCATTTATTGAGTAAATTGCTCTATTGGTGCGTTCTCTCCATTTTTTTTCTATTTTCCCAACTCATTTTTGTGTGTTCTCTGCAAAGAGACTAAAAATAGACATAGAATCCCTTTTTCTTTTTGCTATTTATGGAATTTGGATAGTCTTAATGTGAAATGACAAAGAGCTTTTGTTAGCTAATGAGCTCATTTGTTTTTTTCATTTTGCTTTTCGCTATGCCAAATTTTTATGTATTAGGGTTGAGTGGTCGATTCAGTTTTTATTTCTAAATAATTAAAGCACAAATATAATTCGAATTTTCCTCAAATAAAAGTTGTTTATAGTTTCATTTGTGATCTTTCCAAAGCAAATTTGGGTACGTTTTGAAACGAATTTGCGCAAATGTTCGTGTTTTTTTTTCCTGTAAATTCTTTAAATGAACCAAGAACAAAGAATAAAAACGATTGAATAGATCAAGCAAAACATTTGGCTATTGCAACTGCTCTGCAGATAGTCAAATTCAATGTCGATGCATAAAATACCGTAATCAGCCACTAGACGATATTCAGTTCTCCGTTTATCGTAACTCTGTGTACTCTAAAAACCCATTTTTTAAGCTTGACGTGACTTCTGTTGCGTCCATTTTCCCCTTTTTCTTTCTTTTTAGTGAAATTGATTCAGATACGATTTGGAGATCAAATAAAAAAAACTCTCCACTCTTCTTTTTCACGTAAAAGTGTTGAAATATTAGTGATAGTGTCAAGTTGCTCCATTTTTGAGCAAAGTTTTCCCTAATAAGGGAAAATTTTGATAAATTAAGCGTTTTCAAGACATCTACCATTAAACCACACCGAGACACGGTCTTGAAGAAATTACAAAGCTCAAAGTAAACAGCGTGTTCGGAAAAAAATGGTCATCGATTTGAATCTGAAAAAATTTCCTCGTTGATTTTTCAAAGCTTATCGTTGTTGCAAAAATGGTTTTACCTCAGGCGTCACACAACAAGATGAAGTTGATTTTTTTGATGATTTTGTGAATGCATCAGCCGGGGAGCTCAAAATCCACGTATACATGAAAAACGCACTTTGAATTCATCTATTTCACCACAAATCTTTCTAGTTTTTGTTTCTAGAAATTTTAACATAATTATTAATGTTTCTGCGTTGAATGATACCAAATACTTGATGGTTGGACGCTCCTAGACACACTCATTCATGATCGACTACGACATATACACTAGACATGAGGAAATTCCAAGCCGAACCTCATTCCACCGTCGTTTTCCTGGCCGATTTTTGGCTGATTGCTAGAAATCGAACATTCCAGCCTGCAGACAAAATTTCAGAGCAATCGGTCAAAAAAACGGCCGAGAAACCCGTCCGGACCCACTCATTCATGATCGACTACGACATACATACAGGGTGTCCGGAAAAAAAGTGGTCATCGGTGTGTAGCTGAAAAAAGGTTTCTCGTTGATTTTTCAAGGCTTATCGTGGTTGCAAAAATGGTTTTGCCTCAGGCGTCACACAACAAGATAAAGTTGATTTTTTTTGGTGATTTTGTGAATGCATCAGCCGGGGAGCTCAAAATTCACGTATACATGAAAAACGCACTTTGAATTCATCTATTTCACCACAAATCTTTCTAGTTTTTGTTTCTATAAATTTGTTTTGATGTTGGGAACTTGAAAAGCAGTCGGTCCTGGGAAAGCAGCAACAAGAGAGTTTTCTCGTTTAAAAATTAACCACATTTTCAAGATTTTTGAAACAGTCAATCCAACAATGCAAAATGAAATTGTGGCTAGAAAATTGAAAGAATAAAAGAAATTTATAGAAACAAAAAGTAGAAAGATTTGTGGTGAAATAGATGAATTCAAAAGTGTTTTTTTCATGTATACGTGGATTTTGAGCTCCACGGCTGATGCATGGTTCACAAAATCATCAAAAAAATCAACTTCATCTTGTTGTGTGACGCCTGAGGCAAAACCATTTTTGCAACCACGATAAGCCTTGAAAAATCAACGAGAAGATTTTTCCAGATTCAAACCGATGACCATTTTTTTCCGGACACCCTGTATATATGTCGTAGCCGATTATGAATGAGTGGGTCCGGACGGGTTTCTCGGCCGTTTTCTTGACCGATTGCTCTGAAATTTTGTCTGCAGGCTGGAATGTTCAATTTCTAGCAATCGGCCAAGAATCGGCCAGGAAAACGACGGTGGAATTAGGTTCGGCTTGGAATTTCCTAATGTCTAGTGTATATGTCGTAGCCGATTATGAATGAGTGGGTCTAGGAGTGTGAAACCATCAAGTATTTGGTATCATTCAACGCAGAATCATTAATAATTATGTTAAATTTTTTAAATTAGAAATATTGGATAAAAAGAAAAAAAATTATGGGGCTTTAAAGTTTTCTCTTGAACAAACAGTTTTTTGCTCTAATTTTTTTTATTTTTATCAAATCTTGCTAATTTTAAAAATTCAACATAATTATCAATGATTTTGCGTTGAATGATGCTAAATACTTGATGGTTGAACGCTCCTAGACCCACTCATTCATAATCGGCTATGGGGCTCCCGTCGATTTTGAATGAAACGTTGTAGCGCCGGCAATTTTTAACCTAAACTCACAAATTTGGTACCAATCGACGTAGAATTGAATTTGCTACAAGATGATATAATATTGTCCTCATACATTAAAGGGTTGCTCTACTAGAAAGATTTGCCAAAAAATTTCATTCATAATCGGCTACGACATATATTTCTTTCAGCTCTATAGCTTAACTTTTTATCCTCTTTTTTTCTCTATTGACACCGAAATAGGTTTCTGTGGAGGAAAGTGGCCGAATCGCCGTTCACCGTTTCCGTTCCCTCAACTTCTTTCCACCATAAAACCTCTAAAACCAGAGCTTTTCCAAATCCGTTTTTTTTTCTGGGTGAATTCCTCTGGCTTCTTCTGGTCCTTTTGAACACGGCCGAAAATTTTAAAAGTGCTTAAAAATGGCTCTTATCCAATCTGACCGTAAAGCGGCTAGTTTTAACGGGAAATCTTTCTTTTTTTTGCCTAATATTTTAAAAAATTGATTTTATTTTGCCTTTTTCACATTTTAAAATCAATTAGAGGTGATGATAAAAAAAAATGAACGAGTTCCGGAAGTAATCAAACCAAAAATAGATTCTCAAAACAAAAGATCTTTTTAAGAAAAAGTATTTTTAAAGTTATCTGACGCGGAAAGATGTGCTGATCGTTGCATGTAGAGTGTTCAAAAAAAGCCAGTTCTCCCTAATTTTCCAAAAAATTTCTAGTGGCTCCTGGTGGTCGTTGTGGTGTCAAAGTGAATATTTTGGGCTGGAAAATTTTTGATATTTTTTTACTTTTTCCCGATTTCATGCATGAAATTTCTGAGCCAGCATGGTCACCACCACCATGTGACTTTTGCCATAAAATTAATACTTTCTACTGGCATCTTGGTGCATAATAAACACTATTAGGATAACTACAAATTTTAACCTTTATTTTACGAAGATTACGGTAAGGCGCTAGGGAAATTGTAAACTAAAATGGAGTAGAGTTGGCGCTTCTCTATGCTCTCCTAAAACTACTCTAATCAACTTCCAGCTTCCGGTTTACATTCGATCAGCCCAAATTTAATATCATTAATTGAGTCGTGAGTAGTAATTGAGTCTAATTTCTCATCAAATGCTACTAAAATTGTTCTGATTGAAGGATAACGGACGTTTGCTTACGGTAGTTTTTGCAGATTTCAAGCCGGGAAATCAACCAAGATTGTTTTTGGAGGGAAAACTGTATTTTAGGTTTTGGCTAAAAAAGCACAACAGTGCTACAAGTGCAAGGTGTTCGTTCCATACACTTTATTGATCAGCGTTTTCTTGGAAAAACGAGACACTTCTTTAAAAAAGGCGAGTTGAAAGTCTCTTATATATGACAGATTATCATATAATGAAGATGAATAAAGTGTTTGGCGAAAAATCTTAAAAAAGTCATATTTTGAACAAAAACTATCTATTGAAAGAGAAAACTTTCAAAAAACAATTTCATCTCTTGGCCCAATTTTCGTACATTTGCGCTTCCTGCAAATCTCGGCTGAGCTGGTCGAGCTGAAACCGATGATATTCTTCATTGGCTATCTCTCTTCTCGACACATAAATCTGCACAATCTCGAAATTCTCATCCATACAGTGGATCTTTTCAGAATTTATTGGATCTTCCGGGTAATCAAGCAAAACCAAATTCTTTCTTTTTTCATCTTTCAACTTGAAAAACAGAAAATCAGATGAGATCTCAGATGAGATAAGATCGGTTGTCAGAAACGTCAACTTGCACGATTTCTGATTCGACAAGAAGGAAATACAAATCATTGAGTGCAATCTCAGATATTGAATTTGCTGCTTACTCGTACAAGTTCTCAATTTGAGTTGTGGATCCAGGGAAGTCTCCGATACATTCGATTCATAAGATGTCTCTGGATTATCTGATGGCCATCTCTTCGTTAACGCACATTTCGGATTACATCGACAAACGGCTCTCGGTGGGACACTTAACTGAAAGATATACCCAGGTACCGGTAGATCTTCACCATGATGTTCCGAATAAAACTCGATTTTGGAAGCTTTCTTCTCATCGTTGAGTTTGTTTACCTTGATAATCGCGTACATACCAATCCGATCTTCCATTCGATTCAACGCCGATATCAGCATCTCAATATCCAGTTCTGCATTTCGAACACAGGTCATTTGATCCAAAACTCTTGCTTGATTATTCTTCTCTTTTGTAACGACAACTATCCCATCTCTTTCTTGAACATCCATTGTCTTTGCATCATCAAGCTCAGCTTTTAAGAAAAGAAATTTCTTTTTGCCGACGGCTCCAATGAGTAACCATTGTTCCTTGAGACTCACTGAGAAGAGACTCTTACAATAAAATCTTTTACAAAATACTTCTTTGTATTTCTGTAGTTTAGCAATAGTATTATGGATGTAATATGAAAGAGACCAAAGATCAAAGTTGAGTTTTTTGCAATAACTGATCAATTTGATGACGTCAAAGTAGATCAATTGAAGTTCCATGGTGTATGTGGCAACCATTTTTTTAGCTATGGCCTCAACATAGACTTCTCGATTCCCAATGTTATTTGGAATTTCCGGTGCTTTGGAACCAAAATAATTTCTAATCGATGTGATTTTCTCGTGATTTAAAAAGAACTGTTCACCGACTTGATTTTCTTGGACTATTGTCTTTTGAGCAATCTCGGCAAAGTGCTCAATTTCTTGCTCTCCCAGGTTTTCGAAAAACGTCTTCAATCGTTTGTCGATCTGCGATGCGTAAACCTCGTCGTCAATAATTTTCTTCAATATTGGATAATCGTCAAGTGTCTTGAGTCTTGGAGGTTCTACATGTTGAGTTTTCACATTAGGCTGAATCGATTCGATGTTCATATGCGCATCAGGTGCTGAGAGATTCCATGAAGAGTTTTCTTTCACAATTAAAGTCCCAACGAGAACTTCTTCAGGCACTGTTTCGGGAAAATTGAATCCGATTGGTCTGATCAGTTTATCCGGTCCATTGGGATTTGGCATTAAAGGGTAGGTCGCGAAGATCTGATCCATCAAATCACAACGTTGTAAAGCTGTTGAAGCATCGATGGTACGTTCATTCGGATTGTACTTCAGGCATCTAAAGGAGAAGCTGACATAGATACAACAAAGAACTCAACTTTGCAATAACATCGTGCAAATCTTCTGGACACTTGAGTTCTTCCAAGGTCCGAGCAAGCAACTTCTCAAAATCCTCAGGAGCGCATTTGAGGGGAACTTCTCTAAAGATTTTTATTCGTGTGTTTTGACATGTTTCTACCGAACCTCCTTTCGATGATTTCCCATAAAATGAGTCCAACTCCCCAAATATCCGACTTCGATGTAGGCTGAAAAATTGCTATCCTGGGAAATTGATTATCAACTACTTTATGATTTTCGAATTCGAATCGCACTTGGGACTCATGAAACGAGGGGTCCCGCCACCGTAAGCCGCCTCACTCTCCGACTGTACCATTCCAAGATCGCCGAGTTTCAAGGTGAAATGGGTGTCCACCAACACGCTGGAATGAATGTACTAGGTTGATGCAAATGAAATTTCGGTTTTTTACAAACATTAAATTCAATCAAAATTCCTTTAGGTAACGATTTATTCGAAACAATAAGCAGCATCGTTATCTACAACCTCCCTTCAACGTTGTTTCAGATTGCGGATCCCCTTATCAAAGAACTCTTGATTCTGTGATTGAAAGTCTGGTTCGTCTTCAAGAGATTCAATACCTTCTCGGAATCCGGGGAAACCAGAGCTGGCAGGATCTTTCGGTCATAACTTGTTCTCCAAAAGCGGAGCAGAGGTCACGATGTGATTCGGCGGCGTTTTTGCCCAAAAAATAGAACCTTTTTTACCGACCGAAACTTCATTTGCGTCAACCTAGTACTGTTGATAGTAATGAGATAAATTTCATCTATGAATAGGATAGATATTGCCAAGAGTTCTAAGAAGTCAGTAACCCAATCCCCCATTTCAATTCAGAGGATTTCGATGACATTAGAAAAAATTTTAGCTAATGATAAGCTACAAACTTCTTTCCTTACTTCTCGGTCTTGATGTCGAGATGAATCATTTTCTGTTCATGGAGGTAGTCGAGAGCCTTAAAGAGATGCACAGCCCAATGGATTACTGTGCGAATCGAATAAGTTGTCGTTCCATCAAGGACCCCTGGAAAATAGTCAGGATATAAGATGCCCTTTTCATCTTCATTTAGCGGAAACTATCAAAATTTGTCTATCTCGACTCACATTTATCCAAAGATCCCCTCTCACAAAGCTCCATTCTGATCCCAAAAATCGGCTCTCGTCCATTCATTTGCTCCTTGATCAACCCATAGAATTGAACGATATTTCCATGACGAAGGGCCGCCAAAGCTTGGGCTTCTTTCTCCATGGCACGAAATATATTTTTTGAATGGTACAACTTGATCACACTCGAGCTGAAAGAAATTCTTTCACGACCATATCGATTTAACTATTTTTTATCGAGTTTCATTGATATTGATAAAGCGATAATGGAAATTGATACTGTCTACTATATCCTAAAAGACTTTTTTTAAACAGAGCTAGAACATTTAAACTCACGGCAAAGCGTTTCTCAAACGATAAACGGTGCCGTTTCCGCCCGCACCAAGCCGATTTTTGTCACATATCGAGGCATAAACGGTTCTTTGGAAGTCCGCCTGGAAGTCCGCATTCATTCTGAAATTCGTTTATTATCAGCTTCTACTATTAAAAAGTTAGGTGGTATCAAAAAAACTTTGGAAATATAATTATTTAATGTTGGATCAGAAAAATCGTGTGTTCGTATATCCTCATCCACCTCTGTATACAGGGTGACAAGAAATAACTGAATATTTTATTTTTCAGCAAATGAAAACCACGTAAACAATAGATTCATAACAACCTTTAAGCTTACAAATAAAACAATTGGCCCTGCACCAGTCCTGAACGGATTTTGCTCGATGAGAGGGCGCGGAGTCGTGTTGGGACGTCCAAACTTGGTTGCCAAAGTGCTGTTGGATCCGGGGAAGAACCACATCTTTGAGAATTTCCTTTCGATAAACATCCTAGTTCATTTTCACGCCGGGATCAATGAAAACCAAGAGGGTTTTGTCTGTTGCGCAAATTCCCGCCCAAACCATGACAGAGTTTGGATTTTGGCGATGTTGAACGATAGAGGAAGCTCCTGGAGATGTCGTAGCCCAAATCCGACCATTTTGCCAACTGTAGCTTTGTTCGACCGAGAATAATATTTCATCGGAAAACAGGATCGGAGGTGCATTGGGAGTTTCGGCCCGCTTGATAAGCTTCCGTCATCTTTCGAGTCGAATTTGATAAGCGCTGCCTGGAACGATATTGATGCCAACTACCTCCGTGCCACCGTCGGCTCAGTGATCCCACGTCTGAAAGCCTGCATCAAAGCCAAGGGATCCAATTTTGAACACGTTATAAATTTTAATTTTTGGTTATTTATCTGTTATTTTTTTCAATAAATATGTTAAAAGCTGAATATTGAAAAAAGATATAATGGTTGGAAGAACGACAATACTTTTCTCGGACCCTGTAGTTACTTCAAAATTAGGAGAACTTTTAAAGGAAGAGATAAATGACTGTTTGAGTGACAAATTTCGACAAAATTTGATAAGGAGGAACGCCTTTATTTTACGAAGATTACGGTAAGGCACTAGGGAAATTGTAAACTAAAATGGAATAGAGTTGGCATTTTTGTGTAGTTTTGTTCACAACTGCTTTATCCGATGCGGAAAAACGAATGCCTTACACTTGTAGCACTGTTGTGCTTTTTTAGCCGAAATCTAAAATAAAGTTTTCTTTCAAAAAACAATCTTGGTTGAGTCCCGGGCTTGAAATCTGCAAAAACTACCGTAAGCAAACGTCCGTTATCCTTCAATCAGAACAATTTTTGTAGCATTTGATGAGAAATCACAAGACTCAATTAATGATATTAAATTTGGGCTGATCGAATGTAAACCGGAAGTTGATTAGAGTAGTTTTAGGAGCGCATGGAACCACTAAAATGTAGTAGAGCCAACTCTTTTTGCAGATTTCAAGATATCCGCATCGGATAAAGTAGCTGTGAACAAAACTACACAAAAATGCATTCATAAACTTTACTGTTATAACCGTTGACATAACCGTTGACTTTACTGTTATAACCGTTGTTATAACGGTAACTGCTGTCTTGATAGTTCAATAAATTCGGATCTACTATTGACAAGTTACGGGTATTGGAATTTCATAGCCAAATGAAGAAGAGTACAGTAGCCCAGGTCACAAAGCAAAAGCATACTTTCGAATGCAAAAGGTTGTCAAGCGCCAGAGTTGATGCAGTATTCCGGGATAAAAGTAAATATTCAGTCGACAAGACTAAATATTTTTGAGATTTGGCATATCAAAAGATATTCAGGCTTGTAAATTGAGACTAAATACTTGTATTCTCCACGATTCTGGTATACAATATACATAGTCTCTGTCACAATGGACTAAAAGCCGGAGGACTAAAAGTATTCAAACGGAAAAATCGAATCTCTTTCAAACCCTTTGACTCAAAAGCTATCCGGTTGAATACTTTCTGTTTAAGCCTACTGTAGTGAGACAATAGACTTTACAGTAATCCTAACAATAAGGTTTATTGTAAAGAACAATAAATTGTAATCGATCAGTGTAATCCTAAAGATTAACTGAAAATTCGAGCAGTTAAACTATGAAAGAAGACTATAAAAACTATGAAGTAAGAAGCTCAAAATTTCTAGTTAGGTAAGCAAAAAAATTAGCAAACTTTTAACTTCGTCTAATCTACTCTTTTTTTGTGTACCATTTATCACATTCCGCTGAAAAAATTATTCTAACCCGGGACTCGCTTGCTGATATCGGCTTGGGAAAACGTTATTTGAATTCAGTTTTCCACTAGCCCTTATCTGTTTTGTCGCAACGAAAATCGCTCAGAAATGTGTGTTTTTTGTTGAAAGTTTTTTTTTTTCACAAACAGCATCACACAGGAATTTACCTAAAAATAGCCTTGAATGGCTTTTCAGTGTCTATTTATAGACGCTTTCATGACAAAGAAAAGTTCAGCTTTTGGAGACTTCTCTTTACATAGAACTGAAGTTTAAGTTTTATTTAAACCAAGCAAGATTCCAGCTTGAGACTTTAAAATGATGGCACTTCTGATTGAATATTTTGATTGAATAGAATGTGTTCACATGCCTACAATAGCTTACATGCCTTTCTGCTTTTATACAACATGTCCACTGACTTATACGTGTTAAACTAATGAACTAAGGGGCCTAGAAGTAGATAGAGATTTGGAAGCTTGCTGGAACTTAACAATCGTATTTGGAACCTGATATGAATCACTTGTGACTGTGGGACGCCCAATCCGCGAACTGAACGCAATTGTTGAGATTTCTTCGTGAAACCACGTAGCGCAACTTTGTTCAAACGTAAAAATTAGTCGTAACGTATAAATTGAATTAAGGTATGAGCTAAAGCAAGGTTACTGTAATCTGGCATTATTAGTTCTTTCAACTCTTTTCCCATATCACCCAAAGAATCTTTATTTCTTAAGTTTTTCGTTGAGTTATATGAAGTACGGTCTACAAATGTACTTGCAAGAGATTGGAGATTTTCATTGCATTGACCTCGGTACATCAAGAATAAGCTTTTCAACTGTACGCACAACTTTTAACATTCTTTACGATATCATCAAGAACAACCCATATTTATTTCCCTGATTTTAAAGTAATGTAAATCGCCAGACGGCCGCTTGGTTAAGAGTCTAGTCTCCTAATCGGAAGGTCAAAGGTTCAATCCCACTGGCTAGATCATATGTTCTTTTTTTCCCATATATTTGGGTCTTTTCTTCAACATTTAGCGTTAGGCGTGTTGTATTGTATTGGGTTGGTGAATTGAAAACTACCGGACTTTGAACTAAAATTTATTCAACATAAAACCATCAATTCATTCCAAATAGTTTTCATTATTATTGACGACTTCTGCCCATTTTACAGGCAATTTGCGGATTCCTCTTTCGTAGTAGGAATTTGGTTTGTGTGTGAGACAAGTGTGAGACTCAAAAATCGAGGACTGGAGATGTCAGCTGTCAGCCCAGTTTGAGCACTTTCTTCAAAAGAAACCCATTTTGGTGTCAATAGAAAAGTTGTAGAGAATCAAAAATTAGGGTTATAGCCAAATTTCCAAAAAGATACACTTAGTAGTTTCGCTTAAAAAGCAAGTTTTGTGAAAATTCGTAAATTTGGCATTTCTTGATAACCAGTTTTTGAATCGTTCTGAAAATTTGGATATAAGCTTGATTTTTGATTCTCTACAACTTTTCCATTGACACCAAAATGGGTTTCTTTTGAAGGAAGTGCTCAAACTGTCACATATGACAATAGCCGGCAGTTTTCAATTCACCAATCCAATATTTTGCAACAATCGAGTCGAATCCGAGAGATTTCACTCTGAAAATCATCGAAAAATGTCGAATCGTTTATTTGATATTGGGCATTTCAGTATCGCTTTGTGAAATCAAGTTGTTGAAAAGTGTTTATTTTCAAAAATTTGTAAATAAAAATAACGTTAAGAGAAAAGAAAGTCGCTGTTTTCGGAAGGTAATCATCCAAAATAATGGAAAACGAAGTGAATAAGGTTAAACGGGCTTTTAGCGGTTCAGCCGGTTCAATTTTTTGAATACAAAAAAAGGAAAATTTAAAATTCAAAAAAGCAATACACATATTTATAAGTTGCTTATTTTATTTATATTTATAATTTTATAATTTATTTCCTTACTTGCCAAACGTATACAAAATCTCTTTTCCGCGAGTGACCGTGCGACTGATTTCAACACCGTTCAGATACGTTATCTGAAGTGAGCTTGTCAAAGAAAACAACAACTGATGGCCTTAATTGCATACCTCATAGCGCACTTTGTGCAGCTCGAGTTTGTATCCAGCGTATACAGCAGCCCCAACAGTAACCCACGAAAAGAGGGAAGAAAGCGATGGAATCCATGAAGTCCATGAGGATGAGGCTGACATTTTGTAAAGGAAACGGAATGTAGATAGATTAAAAATGTGCCTTTTGTGATTTATGCATTTTTAAAAAAGAGATTCCGAAAACTACATACTGTACTGCAGTAAAACAGTTCTTTTTCACTTAATTAGTTCACTTTTGATATCATTCGAAAGGGGAATTCACTCAATACTCTAAAACCCAAATTAAGCGATGCATCAAAACAAACTCTACGATAGTTTTTGCGAAAAAGTGTCATTTAGAAAGTGTATTAATCACGATAGCCACAGTCTAATGTAGACTATAGACTAGCAAGACAGTCCTAGCTAGACTTTGGGATTGGAACTTTATCCAAGCTCCAGCCTCTTATCTTTGAAATCAGAAATTTTTAGAAAGCCATAAACTTATTGATGTCAGATCTAAGAAAAGCCGAAATTGAAATGGATATTATCCTAGACCCCAAGAAAAAGCTATTATACTTTTATTGAGTGCAGCCGCGCTCTCCTCCACAATCCTTCGAATGTTGTTGCGAAGTTGTTCAGTGGAGGCTCCGATCTCTCTATATATCTAAAAAAACAGTGATTCTTCATCCGTTTTCCCACTTTTACCGCAACTGTGCTTTCTTTGGCTTTGGTCGGGTTCTCGACGACACAGTCGAAACTCGCATGATCCCCATTCCGATAGCCTCATTCGTGATGTTGGATGGAGCGGCTTGGGCGACGCTCCTCCTCATTATCATACTCAAAACTAGAAGAATGTTTTTAGAATATAGTTTTTTATAGACTCACAGTCTTTCTGTGAGATCAAAAAACTAGCCGCGAACATTGAGCAAAAGTCTCGTATTGTAAAAGTCTACTTAATATCGAAAGACCTCCAAAACACTATTTTTCAAAATAAAATAAAATAGAATTTTTGAGTTTTTAGCAAAGGCAGCCTACGTAAAATGAAAATCGATATAATCGAGATGACCGTCTCGTCGACTCAGTGACATCCATCGTTCTTGGATCGAGCCCATCAGTCGATTGGCCTGAATTCAAAGGATTCGTTCTTACAATTAGTAAATCATTTACCAGAAAAAAACTTCTTAAAGAAATGTCTAAAATGAATCACAAACAGTTGCATTTTGCGGGTAAAAGTTCTCAGCATGATCGGCCCCATTTAATTTGAACGGTATGATGTGGCCAATGTCATCGACAACCTTAAAACTTGCTTCATTCGCATTGTTTCAATGTTTTCAATGTTTTATTTTAACTTTTTATTCATATGACGCAATTAATTGCAACCAACTGTTCCATTTATTCGATCAGCCCATTGCATCACAGTGGTTCGAATGTCGTCAGGAACTAAAATAGTACAATCGACTCTCTCCATAACGGAACTCTATATAGCGGAAAACTCTATATAACGGAATGGAATTTTGGTCCCGGCCGACGCTAAGCTATCTAAAACGGCACTCTATATAACGAAAGAACTTTTGGTTCCTTCCATTCCGTTATAGAAAGAGTCGACTGTATTTTTGAAAGTTGAAAAAACATAGAAATACTTGTAAAACTAATAAAACTTAAAAAATGAATTGTAATGTAAAACCTCTAGCTCGTCTACTCGGTATTTCGACAGAGTCATCGTCGAGAGGGATCCGGCCGAAAGCCTCGCGAATCCGCCCACGAGTATCTCGTCGCAAATGCGGCAAATAGCGAAGCTTGCCGTTTTGATGAATCTAGGTAAATGCAACAATTGTTAAAATCATTTAAAACAGAATGAGATCTTCATTTTGAGTCTTCTTTTGCTATATTTGCTCTTTGTGAGGTGAAATGATTTGATTCAATTCAATAAAAGTTTGATTAAATTCGCCCTCACTTCCCTCACGATCGGCATTTCGTCTCCATTCGATCCAGGTGACTCACTCATCTAAATTATGTCGGAAAATGTTCAAAAAAAATCACTGAACAATCAAAGTGGATGAATGAATGAGAATTGGATTGAAAAGCAAAGAAAAATCGATGTGATTTTTGTTGCAAAATAAAAGTGTTGAGTGTGATTTTTTGCGTAGTTTATTCTTTTTCAAACGCCTTTAGAACGGCTTTGAACTCTTTTCAAAAAACGGCTAAATCTAGAAAAATACCAGACATATTATTTGATAGAGCGTATTGAAATTATCAGCACTTTTTTCGTTATCCAGAAGTGAAAATATGACTGTCCAAAAAGGTTTGCCGCTTTTTTTTTCCGCTTACAAGCCTAATCCCATACACAAGCTTTATAAAGCGATGCTAAAGATTATCTTGCGATTCGGTGCTATTTAGTAAAGCAAAGTACCATAAACACTGTAATAGTACCCGACCCCCCTCGTACAGTGTCGCAAAAGTTTTTTAGTATTTCATTTTTTTCAAAGCGCCCGTACTTTCAAAAAATGTGTCTTTGGTATCAAAAAATAGCCCTAAATTTCAGCTATTTTTTTGATACCTAAGCGCGCATTTTAGCATAAACCAGTGTCGAGAAAAACTCGTTCAAAGCTAGACTACGCAACACTCCACACCGTCATTATGGGGGTGGGGTACTTACAGTATTTACGGTACATATTCGAAATTCTGCGTTAACAACTTTCATTAATTTAGGCTGAAGCCAACACACAAATGTCGCCGCTGCGTGATCCGTTATACATCCGCCACATTTAATCATTGAATAATCAAAAATGCATGAAGCCTTTGAGAACCAAGGAGAAAAAAATGAATGACACTTTTTAAAGCAATCTCTATCGTAAACATTTTAATAGAAGAGCTCTTTTATTTTGCTCGAAAATTCCTTTTCGCGCCCCCAGTACAGTCGACGCTCGATAGTAAATCATTAAAGGGATTCTCCAAAAATGATTTACTATCGAGCGTCGACTGTATATCCAAAATGAGTATTCTTGTTGGTTTTTCATCCGGTTTTTACGTCATTAAGCTTTTTTTTAGCCTACAACTATCATTTAAAGAATTGAAAATCCTTTAAAAAGTTCAAGATTTTGTCATCCGAGAGTTGATAGAACCGAAAAAATGAAAATTTTTATCTAAAAGTGCTCTTCGATTAGAATGTTTCCGGTATGTACAGTTTGTTTTTTGTGCCTTAAAACTGAATCCAATAAAGCCTTAATCATAATGAATTGATACTTAATAAAATAAAAAAATTACGAAAAGAGAAATTACGTCAAAAACTCGATAATGTTGCAGAAGAATAAATGAGGCATACACTCACGTCTCGAGCACTTTCATCTCCTCACTTTAAATACTGTATTTTTACATTTTTATCAACTTCTGCCTGCTGAACTCTTCTAACGAATTTTTTTTGTGATAAACACCAAAAATTTCGTTCGAATAACGAGAATGTTCAACTTTCTTATCGCATTTAGTGAGTAATTTGCTCTATTTGTGCTTTCTCTCCGTTTTTTTTCTATTTTTCCAACTCATTTTTGTGTGTTCTATGTAAAGAAACTAAAAATAGACATAGAATCCCTTTTTTTTTTGCTATTTATGGAATTTCGATAGTCTCAATGTGAAATGACAAAGAGCTTTTGTGCTTTGTTAGCTGATGAGCTCATTTGCTTTTCATTTGATTTCATTTGCTTTCTACTTTTTGCTATGCCAAATTTTTATGTATTAGAGTTGAGTGCTCGATTCGGTTTTTGTTTTCTAAATAATTAAAGCACGAATGTAATTCGAATTTTCCTCAAATAAAAGTTGTTTATAATTTAATTTGTGATCTTTTCAAAGCAAATTTGGGTACTTTTTGAAAAGAATTTACGCAAATGTTCGTGTTTTTGCAAATTCTGTAACTTCTGTAAATTCTTTAAATGAACCAAGAATAAAAACGATTGAATAGATCAAGCAAAGCATTTAGCTAATGTGGCGAATTGCCACTGCTCTGCAGATAGTCAAATTCAATGTCGATGGATAAAATACCGTAATCAGCCACTAGACGATATTCAGTTCTCCGTTTTTTGTAACTCTGTGTACTCTAAAAACCCATTTTCTAAGCTTGACGTGAATTCTGTTGCGTCCCTTTTTTCCATTTTTCTTCCTTTTAGTGAAATTGATTCAGATATGATTTGAAGATTAAAGAAAAAAGCTCTCCACTCTTCTTTTTCACGTAAAAGTGTTGAAATATTTGTAATAGTGTCAAGTTGCTCCATTTTTGAGCAAATTTTTCCCTAATAAGGAAAAATTTTGATAAATTGAGCGTTTTCAAGACATCTACCATTGAACCGGACACGGCCTCGAAGAAATTACAAAGCTCAAAGTATACAGGGTGTCCGGAAAAAAAATGGTCATCGTTTTGAATCTGGAGAAATTTTCTCGTTGACTTTACAAGGCTTATCGTGGTTGCAAAAATGGTTTTGCCTCAGGCGTCACACAACAAGATGAAGTTGATTTTTTTGATGATTTTGTGAACCATGCATCAGCCGGGGAGCTCAAAATCCACGTATACATAAAAAAACACTTTTCAATTCCTCGATTTCACCACAAATCTTTCTACTTTTTGTTCTATAAATTTGGCAAGGATTGAGCTAGGCCAGGCTTGAAGCCAACCATCAGCCGTTCTTTGAATGAATGAATCTTCGTTTCTTGAGATTTTCATTGCACTAATCCCGGTATATCAAGAATAAACTTCTCAACTGCACAACTCCTAACATTCTTTACGAAATCATCAAGAAAAACCCGTATTTATTTTCCTGATTCTGAAGGAATGCCAAGAAATTCATAAGGTTAATGTCCATGAACTGATGTTGTTATTCTGGATGAATGCGTCAAAGTCGTGTCTTCTTTTAGGCTAACTGACGAGAGCTTAGAGAGTCGAATTTTTGAAACAATTCTTGCTTCGTGTAAAAAAAGCACTGAAAATTAATGATTTAAAAGCAATTCATGTAAATCTGACCGAAAAGCTGCAGAACTTTCTTCCGATATGAGCCGACACCAAAAATTAGGACGATTGGCTGAAAAATCTTGTTTATAAGTAAAAGATTTGTTTTACCTGTACAGCTGGGAACCAAGCAAGAGTAAAATACATAGAGAAATACATCCAATTGAGCTCTTTATCGATAACAGTAGCTATAGAAGAGATCAATAATGGCAGATGAAGGAGAAGGATAGGGGAAAGGGCCTGCAATTGGAAATATGTAAAAAGTTGTCATGTTTTTTGTGAAACTATTAGGTAAATGCATAAGAAATGCGGGTTTCAACATTTTCATAAATTTCCAACGATAGAAACCTGATATCGATGGATGTTATATACTATTTGAAAGTTGTAAATCTTCTCTACAAAATAGCCTAAGACGTGTTTCAATTGATCAAACCATTGAAGAAATTTCGAGGGCGAAATGCGAGTGACCAAAAAAAGGACACTTCTTGAAAATCCCACTTTCACAAGAGTTCAGTTTTGACTATATAGTGGAAAATGAGCGCCCTTCATTCAAAATCATTCAAATATCATTCAAAATAATTAAGAGTTGGGATCATTTCATGGGAAAACTTTGTTTTTACAATAATTTTTCTTTTTTTTGTGAAAAAGCCGGTTTTTTGACAATTTTGAGGGTTTTGAACGTACGCTCTATCTAAATTTCTGTAAATGCATTTCCGTTAGACTTTTTTAATGAATTCATTTATAGTTATCCTTTTTGATCTTCAATTTTGGGAAGATAACTCTATTTTGACCATACTAAACTTGTCCCTAAAGTGACTCGATTCCCTTTTTTGGTCACTCGCATTTCGCCCTCGAAATTTCTTCAATGGTTCGATCAATTGAAACACGCTTTAGCCTATTTTGTAGAGGAGATTTGCAACTTTCAAATAGTTTATAACATTCATCGATATCAGGTTTCTATCGTTGGAAATTTATGAAAATGTTGAAATCCGCATTTCTTATGCATGTACCTAATACAAGGTGAAAAGTTCTGTCCCCTCTTCAAGAATCATTTGTACGGCTCGAAGCCAGAAAGTTAGTGAAAAATGGACCACAAATTTGAAATCTTTGACTATTTTTACCCTAGAAATGCTTCTTTATAAAAAGATTTTTGTTTTGAAAATCCGTTTTTTTCTGGGTGAATTGTCCACGAAGCCGTTTGGATTTTTTGATATTTCTTTGACGAAAATTTTAACAATGCTTAAAAATGGTGAGCTCTTATCCAATCTGACCGTAAAACGACTAGTTTTAAAGGAAAATCTTTCTTTTTTTTGACTAATATTTTAAAAAGTTGATTTTATTTTGCCTTTTTCACATTTTAAAATCAATTAGAGATGCTAGGCCTAGCAGAAAATAAAGAGGAATCAAAAGCATTTTCAATTTCACAAAGCTTTTTCACAGAACTCATTAATTACTTATGGGAATTAGTTTGAAATTTTCATTTTATCACTTTGACAAGTAAACTCTTTCCAATCTGTGATTACCAGACTTTCAGCCAAAATCAATCAGACTATTTTTTTTGCCCATTTACATCATTTTATTTTCTTTCTTTTGTGCTTACAATTACAGGTACAGACACGTGTTTGTGTGATTTTTTCATAAATGTTTCTTGGAAAAGTTTGTACTTTTCCGATTTTGTCTAATTTTGTCGTCTAAAATTTCAATTCCGACCTGTCCCAACAGAGTTTTCAACATTTCGGCGTGCAAATTCCGCTGTACCACACTGATCTTCGACGATTGAATCTGAATCGACTAAAATCTCGCTTCATCCAATTTCTATTCATAAATTCTTGAAAATTTTCAAAAATCACTTTTTTTAGAATCCAATACGTGCACAGAATCACGATCACAATCGAGCCGATTAGCAGAAAGCAAAGAAGAATGAAAAGCATTAGAGCTCGAATGTTTGCAGAGAATTTATTCGTTGTTTCGTCCAAAAGCTAAAAATACTACTCAACTATCAATTAAATAACAATTTAACTTCAACTAGAAAATCGGAAAACACCCAAGTCAGGTCGTTCTCTCAATTTGTTCGCTTTTAAGTAAAACAATGGTTTAAAAGGATGCAGAATTTGCCGAAAAATACAAACAAAGTAGCGGCAAAGGGTTTCCCAGGAATTTGAGCATAGTGACGCCAAAAAAGGGGAAATCGGCTCAATCGCTCACCGATCCTTCTCCTTCACCTTCACCTTCACCTTCACCTTCTCCTTCACCTTCTGCTTTGAGGATTGCAAAAGGGAAGCCTTTATACCAAAGCAGTTTGCCAGATGGAGAGCGATTGTGCGCACACCCAAAGAACACTTTGTGGCCCTTTTATAGTGATTTATAGTAAATGGTACAAACAGAAATTCAGCTGTAAAGTTGTACGGGAGGTTTTCGGGATCGGGCAATTCGATTGGAGCTATTCATTTTATTGAGTCTACCAATTGAAACTCGAGTTTAATTGGGCTAAACCTTTAGAAGAATTTGGAAACTTATTTCCATCAAAACATCTTTCTTTTCTTTCTATCAAGAGAAAACGATAAGCTTTTAGATGGATCAACTTTTAGAGAAACTTCGAAACTTATTTCCATCAAGATATCTTTCTTATTATTCTATTAAAAGAAAACGATAAGCTCATGGGCCTAAAGAAGACAAACCTCAAACGGAATCGACACAAACGAGGCGGTGTTGAAGTTATAGTTTTCGCTGAGTTGGTCCATAAAATCTTCGCATACCACTAGATTGGTTAACTGAAAAATGTACATTTCTCATTTTCCAATGATCTTTTTCAAAAGTTACCGTAAAATTTTGATAATCATCAAATTTGTTGACACACATCGATGTAGTGATACTCGTTTCGATGAAGAGAACGATCCAGAGGGCAAGAACCAAAAATGTAATAAACAACACACCGACAGCACCAAGCAGCGTGTTCTCGGGACGAATTTTGCTGAAAATTTTTTGATTAATACATAAAACATTGCTTGTGAACATTAATTGCTTATGAAAATCCTTCGAAATTCGATCTTAGCGTTAGTCAGATGAACTTCTGAATCTTTTACACCACTTAAATCACCTCAGCAAACTCAGTTTGAAAATCCGACATCACCAAAGAGCTCATTTCAAAGAGCTTTACGATTTGACTCATTTCAAATCACCATTCAAATTCTGATTGTGTCATTTTCTTTCTCTTCTCATCAAATCTCGTGATTCAGAAGGGATTTTTATTTAAAGTACTGATCATTTGACCAATTTCAAATCACCAATTATTTTCTCATTTTGTAAATAAATAAAAATTCGATTTTAAATTGAATTTTGCTCAAATGAACCTGAAAATCTGAGCAAATTACAGGGGAAAATTCTATCTTTGATTTTGGTATTTTGAATTGTTTTCAAAAACAAAAAAAATCAACGTTTAACTTGAATAACAGGACCGGACACAAATTGCTACTTTGCGTCA
This sequence comes from Mesorhabditis belari, assembly GCA_958450365.1. Classification (NCBI taxonomy): domain Eukaryota; kingdom Metazoa; phylum Nematoda; class Chromadorea; order Rhabditida; family Rhabditidae; genus Mesorhabditis; species Mesorhabditis belari. The sequence goes on from CAUEEP010000893.1 coordinate 416,116, forward strand.
TCTAATTAGAATTATTTCTTTCCGCAAAATTCACCCATAAACGATCAAACAACGATGCACGATTTGCCCGGTTGCTAGAAGAACTGTCTCAAAAAAAGTGAAAGTTGTGAGATAAAAAAGGATAATCGATGTCGTTTCATCGTTCAAATTAACCGTGCCGACCAATATCAGCGAACGACCCGACATGGTTAATTCCTGAAAAACTTGAGCCTTTCACATTGCTAATCTCAACTCACCAAATCGCAAAATGAATTTAGGATTGAGAAAAACACGTTGAACCACAAAAAGCTGTACAGAATATATCGATACTTGCCAATATTCTAAACGTTGATTTGACTAAAGTGGATTTGACCTTGACTAAGGCCAGGACTAAACCCTATCGCCTTGCAGCAGACTTCTGGCTTTATTCTAGCCTTGTCTGGCTCAAAAAAAAGCTGTAAATTTACCTGATGAGAGTGAAAAGTCGCCAAATATAAAGCAATTATGTTAAGCAACAATGATCCGATCATAAAAACCCATGCGTGAATGATCAACCACAGATATTGGTCGTTATTATAGGAGAATACTAAAAGACTTGTATTAAACCGTTACTTTTGTATTATAGGGATAAAAAGTGGACTGGTTACTGTACCGAAAAGTATTCAAGCAACTACAAAATTTCAATGAATTAAGTCTACAGCGAAGTCAGGCCAGGCCAGGCCAAGCTCGATCCTGGCCTAATCCTGGCCTAATCCTGGCCTGGCTCTCTTACATCTGGAATCCTATCTAAAGAAACCCTGTCATTAGCTAAATTACTGTACTACACAATAACAAAATATTATAAAAACTAGACATGGTACTGTAATGGAAAAAGTATTCACAAAAAACTTACAGGCCATGTAAATCCTGGAGTTGAACTTTCAAAGCCAAGCGCGAACCCGTATTTAAAGTGGCCACTGTTAAAAAGCTGTTGTGAAATTTCTTAAGTAGAAAATGTGGATTCCCCTCTAGTGATTAGGAGTTTCCCCTCAAACAGGAGACCAATTTACACTCAGCACTCATGATTTCAGAAAAAAAGTTAATTCCCTAGTGAAACGATCATTGAATCTCTCTTTTGAAACAATCAAAAATGGAAAGATTTCCAATGTCATCGTAAATTGAACATGGAAATGGAAAACAACGAGATTTTTTTCGATAATTCACTACAACAGTTGAGTAGTTTGCAGGGATTTTAATGGGTTTTTTTAATATTTTAGTTCAATTCAAAAATGATGCCAAAATTGAAATGTCTAGTTTGACGGCCAGAAATACCTACTTACTGATTTCTTTTACTACAACTGAAACAGTTTGATGTAGTCTAGACGAATCAAAATGTACGCTTCAAGGTTTGGATCCATCAGGGATTTCTTGAAGTAAAGCAAAGTACAGTAAAATCCCTGTGTCAGTCATCTTTGTTAAGTACCAGAATTAAGAGTACACGCAGTGACACGTGTACGTTAAGTGGCAAGTGCATGACACGTTTATTAGCTCCAGAACTACTAGAAGTATCCAAAATGCTAATTTCACGAGGATTTTAACTGTTATAATGAGCCGTTCACAGTCTAGTCGTAAAAGGGCTGAACTAAGAGATGCATGGCTTAGTCTTTAACATGAGCATATCGTCACTGGCAGGATCAACCAGATATGAAAACAAGTCGCGATTCTCTTAGAGAGAAAACGTTCAAAATGCTTTCCGGTCACCAAACACGTTGCAAGCAACCAACACCCTAGAGCCTGAATGAAAATGCTGAGAGTCGCTACGTCGCTGAAGCCTTTTAACAGCTAAAGCATTGTTTCTGACAACATTTTGATGTAGTTTGAACAGTAATAAAGAAGTACACCTTATTTCAGCTTCAAGAAATCAAAAATAACCTTGAAATCAAAGCCAAAAGAAAGCGGGAGAAAATGATGAGTTGCATATTAATTGAAATAAATCCACGCGGAAATAATTGCTCAATTTTTTTGAAATTTCTTATACTATTAGGGCTCTAGATTAGTAAAACATCTTGAATTACAATTCAAATCGCAAACCGCAATACTTGTCCGCTATGCTGCTTGTCTGCTATTCAGAGTTCTGTCAAGATTTGGCTATGTTTTGACTTGGCCTAATTTTTAATCAATACTAAGACCCTACTCTTTTAGAAAATTTCAAACAGAGACAACATTTAGATCATTGATCAACCTTGATCTCTTTGATTTGAAATCATTTCATTTCTTTTCTTTTCTTTCTAAACTTTAAGTGAAAATGAGTCAATGAGTCATTTCCCAATGATCATTCAATTGACTTTCAAATCTGACGACAAATCTTGACAACAAACCTTAGCTCTTTTTGTTCGCTACACAACAATTGGATCTATGTTGCTCAAATTTTAAGTAGAAATGCAATACTTTAAACGATTTTCTGAACCGATTGAAATTCTACTCAAAAAAAAACGTGATTGATGATCAATTAGTGCTCGATTTCTCTCGAGAGATCGAAGTCTTAGCAGTTTTTTTTCCACTTTTGTGTCTTGACTCTTGTCTTGTCGGATTACATGAAGAATCTCGAGTCTGAGTCACATTTTATTTGACATTCAAACGTTTTACCGTAGTTATTGTGCTCATTTTATTGGAGATAACTTCTGGAAAAGAATTGAATCAATACCTCGTCAAAAATAGCCACATCTTCAGCCAGAATGTTGGTAAGAATTCAGGGGAAATTTATGAAAAGAGTAAAAATCTATTTGAATCTTTTCACCTATGCGATGGCAACAACACGTTATGCTTATTTTGATAAAGCCAAATCTCTTCGATCTCTTCAAAACCAGTATCCTTTCAAGGTTTTCAATTATTCAAAATAAATCTTCGTTACTGTCTCGTTAATGCGATGACGAAGTTCGATGAAAACCAAGGACACCAAAGACAAAATTGTTAAAGGCTGAAAATGGTAGTCAGATAAAAACTCTTTATGAACTATTTACGTCAATTAATTTAGTCTATTTGAAGGTAAATTAGCTATATTATAGGGGTAGGCTAGTTTCCGCAATTTGTTTTGCACAAAAGATCATTCGCGCAACTGGGTCGCTTGCGCAACTTGCCATAACTTTTTTCTGTCTGAGTGCGCCAATCTTTATGATTTTGGTTTCATTTTGTTGCACTTATTGAGATCTACAAAATGAAACCAAAATCATAAGGATTGGCCCACTTATAAGAAAGTTATGGCAAGTTGCGCAAATAGCCCAGTTGCGCAAAAAAAGTTGCGGAAACTAGCCTCCCCTATAATATAGCCATGAATCGGATGAACAAGAAACCGAGATGAACAACTGAAAAGTGCATTTGTATTGCGCAAAGCAAAAAGCTCAACAATGCGATTTCCCTCGGAAAACATCGCTACCTCGTTTTAAATGGTAGTTTAAACAACGCTTAAGCTACCGTAGAGTGAGAGAGAATATTAGTAATATTAGAGAGTGCCATACAGTCCGTTTCATATTTCTTTATCCACCCCCCAAAAAGAGGTTTTATGGAGAATGGGTGGAGATATCGAGCTATTTTCTTTTGCAATAGAAAGACCATATTGTAAAACCCTAAAAACACCGTTTTTGGGTTACTGGATTTTCTCAACACAAAAAAACTAAGAAAGAAGATTCTGCGACCGTTTCACATTTCTTTATCCACCCTTAGGAACTTTGAAAATCAACGCTTATTTGATGTTACTATTCATTTTTTTGCTTTACTTAAATTTTTTTAATCATTTGTCGTCATTTTAGGAAATGGGACGTTGGAAAGTGCTTTCTGATTACGAGAAGGGACAGATCGATGCCTACAAGATCGACAAGAAGGGTATTCGAGAAATCGCAAGGCTGTTGGGCCGCAATCACAATTGCATTCGACGTTATTTAAAGAACAAGAACGTGACCACTCCTAAAAAGAAGACTGGGTCCAAACCTCAGCTTACATCTCGAGCTAAGCGTCACATTGTGAATTCAATTCATGGAAAGTCTATCAATGAGGTCAAAAATAAGCTGAAAATCGCTGCTTCGAAGACAACTATCTGGCGTGCCGTTAAAGAAAATCCTCATATCGATCGTGAACGCCTAAATCAACAGCCTGCCTTAAAGCAAGAGCACAAGAAAGCCCGTCTAGACTTTGCCGCAAATCATATGAACTTTGATTGGAGCAAGGTTGGGAAATGCTGTACTCTGAAATAACGGTTTTTATTTAGGTGATATTTTCTGATGAAAAAAAATGGAATCTTGACGGACCAGACGGTGTTTCGCATTACTGGAGAGACCTGCGACAGGATCCACTGATCTTCGGAACGCGTAACTACGGAGGAGGAAGTGTGATGTGTTGGGCAGCCTTTTGCGCCAATGGAACGGTCGCTTTGAAATTTGTCTCCAGCAAAATGAACAGTCAAGATTATACTGAAGTGCTCAAAGTCACTCTTCTGCCTTTCATTCAGCAAAATGTTGCGACTGTCTACACTTTTCAGCATGACAATGCTTCAATTCATCGCTCCGTTCATACAAAAGCCTGGTTGACTTCGCAGGGAATCAACATCTTGGACTGGCCAGCACGATCCCCGGATCTTAACCCCATCGAAAACCTGTGGGGAATCCTTGTCAGGGATGTTTACAAACATAAGAGACAATTTACGACCGTTTCGGAACTAAAAGCATCAATTCAGATTGCCTGGAATCGTATTGACGCCACGGCTCTCCAAAACCTTATCAAAAGTATGAATAAGCGAATCTATCAAGTTATTAACCGGTCCGGTGCTATATCAGATTATTAGTTGTTATGTTCACAATTCTTGATGTCTTTTTTATTTGTTGTTAATGCCAAATAAATGTTGATTTTCAGAGTTCCTAAGGGTGGATAAAGAAATGTGAAACGGTCGCAGAATCTTCTTTCTTAGTTTTTTTTTGTTGAGAAAATCCAGTAACCCAAAAACGGTGTTTTTTAGGGTTTTACAATATGGTCTTTCTATTGCAAAAGAAAATAGCTCGATATCTCCACCCATTCTCCATAAAACCTCTTTTTGGGGGGTGGATAAAGAAATATGAAACGGACTGTATTGTTGAGAAAATACGGTATCTTGTGATGCAAGTCCTTCGGAAAAAGTTAATTTCAGATTCGAAATCAATGCCAAAAGCTATTAGAAACACTAGCTCTCATTCAAAAATCTCACCTTGACTTGCTGCCATTTGCTGTAAAACTTTATGCCCCATTGCCCGAATGAGAATTCAAGCTAGCAGTCAAAAAGTGATTTAAGTTTACCCATTAAGTCAGAAGTCGGTTCGAATCCCGACGCCGGTCATTATTTTGTATTCCCCAGCTCCACCCATAAAAGATTTTTTGAGCGCTAGAGCCGATTAAGCTAATTTAAGCTAATCCACGCCAAAACCAATGCTTTAGGCTAAATTCAGCATTTCCAATTCCTGTTGAAATTCCAACCAAACGCGAATTAAAAGCCATGGCTTTCCCTTGGCTTTTGGCTTTTTGAAATAGCCGCATTTCCAACTTTAGATTCACCTTTATGCACAAAGAACTTGTGCTGCATTTTCTTCGTATTCTTACTCATTATGCACCGCCGCGGCGCATAATGGCGCAAAAATTCTTTCAAATTCGAATTCAGAACATTTTTTCGCATCCAATAGCACTTACCTTGAGCAAGTTTAACGGCGATCGCATTTTCGCGCGGATGTGCGCCGTGGTGGAAATTATTTTGTTGCACGCGTCAATGAAGGCAATATCCTCAAATGTCATAATGTGTTTTGTGTTTGAAGGGGAAACTTTTACCACTGTTATTGTAATGAACCTCAACCTGCTAGACTTTTAAACGAGGCTTAACGAGGCTTCAAGTTTGATCAGTCATATCAGCAAATTGAAAGTTGCTAGTAATCTGAAGCTTTTTCTATCAGAAAGCCTAGTTTATCAGGTTCATTTTGATATCAAACATTCAACAAAAACCTTCAAAAAAGTACTCTAAAAAGGTTATCGATACTTAACGAGACCGTGCTTAACGAGGCCTCGTTAAGGGTAATAATTTTAAGGTTTAATGTGATTTTTTCAGTACAATTTTAAAGCATTTTACTGAATTTTTGGTATCAAAATGAAGCTAATAATATTGGCTTTCTGATAAAAAAGTTTCAAATTGCTAGAAACTTTCAGTGTGCCGATATGACTGTTCACTTTCAGTGAAGTTCTGCCAAACTGGAACGGTAATTTATCGGTAATTGGTAATTGCCTTTGGAGCTATCCTGACTCCTAGTAATCCTAGTGAATAAAGCCAAGCATGGCCAAGCATGGCAACCCCAAAATATCGTTAGCCATGTCTAATCAATACCATGATCATGAATAGAAATAAGTAATAGATCGGGAAATTAAAGCCAAAAAGATTTGTTGACTTAATGATGATATCGGAAAGATTGGCGAGATAAGAAAGTGATGGATACACCTAATGAATTGAATGAAAAGGGCATAGAAAATAATTCAGTCTTTATCTAACCATCGCCCAAAAATTCAAGGATTCTTCAAGTTGTTATAGCTGTTTTCTTAGGTCTAGAAGCATTTCAAATAAAGCTAAAACTCTTTTCTGCCAAAATATGGCTTCAGAGCTCTGCCTTTTTTATTTCTATTTTATTTTTTGAAAGTGATAAACTCCGAGTTTACTGCCCATTGGTCGTAGTCCAAATGACAATCGAATAAGGACTTTGTCGTGAATGTTATGTTTAGCTAGGCATTTGTATATCCCTTAGACAATTAAACTTATCCATTGTAAGACATGGATAAGAAGTAATCAGTGAATCAAAAAAAAAAACGGATTAACAGGTGGATTTCCAGGTGAAAATGTAAAGCCGGGAGCGGAATACTCGGTATTTGGCTGGCAGATGGTTTTTGCGCAAACTTTCTCAAGTTTTCTTTTTGACGTTATCACGAGATCGGTCATGTTGATTGTTTGAAAATGTTTCGATTACTTCTGCTAATCTCTTTGATTCATCGTGGACACGCTATTCAATGTTCAGAAGCGACGGCTACCATGTAAAACTTAAGAATTCAATCGTTTCATATTGACGGTTAGAAAACAGAAAGATTTTCAATACCAAATCTATTTAACTGACAAAATAACAAATTTTTCTAAATAATCATTTTCCTCTTGTGAATTCTCAAAAAAATTGTCCCTATTTTGAGGGCCATGCTTGGCTTTATTCACTAAGCTTACTAGAAGTCAGGATAGCTCCAAAGGCAATTACCAATTACCAATAAATTACCGTTCCTGTTTAGCAGAACTTTACTGAAAGTCCGGTTCAAGCTCCTAAATCTGCTTACTTCTAGAACTGGATTCTGGTCTGGTTCTACCTAACTGACTAGACTTACAAAGGCCGGCTCGAAACTCATACTGACCCTGCATCCCTATCTTTATCTCTTCAAAAAGTGCATATAAAGTTCACTCCTAAAACTTTAGCAACTCAGTCTGCGAGGGTGATCTCTGCTATCAAGTGGGCTCTGGCGCGTCTCGAGGATGTATCAGTGGAATGAAATACCTCAATGAGGGATGTTACTTTGCACAATTTGTCGAGTTCTTCGTTTGTTTGTGCAGGTTTTTTCTGCATAAATCTTTCACGATACGAATCTATCGTTTACAGAAGTGATTTCTGCAATCTCTATCTACTCGATGCAAGCGCTTCCAAATCAGTCTCGAATGTTTCATGGGGAAATCGCTCTTTCCCAATCACCATCTATTCATCGATCACTTGCAATTCGAACAATTTGAACTCACTTTCCAGTATAAATGGTCAATTTTGTTCATCAAATGGAGTTTTGGTGAGGCTTAAATGTGAATTTTGTCTATATGTCGTAGCCGATTATGAATTTCAGCCGATTATGAATGAGTGGATCCGGACGCATCAAACCATCAAGTATTTGGTATCATTCAACGCAGAATCATTAATAATTATGTTAAATTTTTTAAATTAGAAAGATTGAATAAAAAGAAAAAAAATTATGGGGCTTCAAAGTTTTCTCTTGAACAAACAGTTTTTTTTGCTCTAATTTTTTTTTCTTTTTATCAAATCTTGCTAATTTAAAAAATTTAACATAATTATCAATGATTCTGCGTTGAATGATACCAAATACTTGATGGTTGGTCGCTCCTAGATCCACTCATTTCATATTTGACTAAAAATCAAAAAAAACTACAAAAAACAAAAAAAAAAAATTTTTTTTTTTTAGGTTTTTTTTTTTGAAAAAAAAATTTTTTTTTTTTCCCTTAAAAAAAAAATAAAAAAAAAAAAAAAAAAAAATAAGATATTGGGGACAAAAAACAAACCCCCGGGGGAATTCATAATCGGCTAGGGGGGTCCCGCCGATTTTGAATGAAACGTTGTAGTGCCGGCAATTTTTAACCTAAACTCACAAATTTGGTACCAATCGACGCAGAATTCAATTCGCTACGAGATGATATAATATTGTCCTCATACATTAAAGGGTTGCTCTACTAGAAAGATTTTCCAAAAAATTTCATTCATAATCGGCTACGACATATAAATTTTAAGAACAAAACCACGTCCGCTTATTCGGTTGTTCTTTCTGATGAAACCTCGTTCGCTGATGGGCTTTTTGGGATTCATCCACCCGCTTATCTAACATCAACACCAACACCGTAAGAAGATTTTCTTAGAATAAGGAAAAAAATGCCAACGAAACTCTTACTGCACAACAAACTGGAGATCAATTGATCAATAAGCAAAAATCACTTTCTAGATTCTACTTTGGCGGCTACTACAGTTTCCAAACGAATTCGCAAGAGTCTTCGGCTTATCAACTATGCAATTGGGTGCGTTTAAAATACTGGAACAATTTTGTTTGTTTTGTTTAAAACAAAAAAATCATTGCAAACTTAACTTACATTTGAACAAGTTAAAAGCCTTAAAATCATCATCAAATTTGTAGGATGTTTGCAATGAGAATGGCTATACTCCATCCTCCTCCACAAATCTCCAATGTTTTATGAGTGGCAGCACGGATGGGGAAACTTGTCAAGGACAATATTGCTTCATTCAAATAACCGTATTCAAGGCTTCCAAAAATTTAACATAAAATTTATAGAAATCGGATAATTCGACGATTTTTGGTTGCTTCACTCAAGACGATTCGAAAGCGATGGGGAGGGTTGAGGTTGGGAATTGAATTCGATTGAACTTTTGAAGTACTCTACGTCACCCTGACTTAGCTTGAGTAAAAGATTCAGCTAAGAATTTCGGATTCAGGTTGGCGTTTATCAATTCGATGACAAAGTCTACTATTTCTGTGCGGAGAATGATTGCAATATCAATTTGACGACAGCGATTGACTCAATTGCCAAATATCAGCCGGAGCTTGAGCCGTTCAAGCCATACGTACCTCCAATTCGATCAACTGCTCAACCGGTGATCACCTCGACGATTGGTGGTGTTGATTCGAGTTCAGTTGCCTCAACTGAAGTTACTGCTGGATCTACTGATCAAACAAGTACTATTACTAAGCAACCAAGTACTAATACTGATCAATCAAGTACTGTTACTAAGCAACCAGGTACTAATACTGATCAAACAAGTACTGATACTAAATCTACAACTGATATCAGTCAAACTACCGTAACTAGTACTGGAACGACCGAAAAATTCAAAACGACGAAAGGAGAAGTGACTGAGGCTCAAAGTACTGCCACTGCTAAACCCACAATTATTAGCCAAACTACCGTAACTCAGTCAGTCACCGGTAAATCAACTACGATCACTGTTCAGCCAAGTACTGCTACCGGATCAAATACTGTAACCAGTCCAGCTACTGATACTGGCAAAACAAGTACGGTCACCGATCAACAAACTACAAGCAAATCTACAACTGATGTCAGCCAAGTCACCGAATTAATTAGTGAAAAAACCGCTAAAGCGACAAAGGGAGCAACTGAGGCTAGCACTGAATCGATTAAAACGACAAAAAGTGGAAAGACAACCACTGCAACACCCAAGACAAAACCAGCTACAACGAAAACCACGAAAAAGGAAAAGACGACAACCACGACAACGACAATGGCAACGACGACAACAGCTGGACCTAGCTTGATCGATGAGTTACTCGCCACTCCTTACATTGTTGTACTGGCCAGTATCACTGTTCTCTGTATTATTGTAGCTCTTTTCAACTTGGTCTTTTATTTGGTTACAAAAAGACTCCCATTTTGTTCGGATTAGTTTTGAAAGAGTGCTTTTTTTTAGTTCAACTTAAACAACTCTTTTTCTATCTGTGTTTCAATTTTCATCCCATTTTTAAATAAAGTTGCAAGTCTGTTTCAAAGCCATAAAGCAAGCTAGCCAGAAATCTTTTCTAGAAGCTAAATTTGAACAGCTGGACCTCAAGATCAAATAGGATAAACTGATAATGGCAACTTGTATGGATCGAATCTCGTTCCACTATCATACTATCCACTTGGGTCAGCTTACAGAAAATAAAGTCATTGCAAAAGATTATGAGTGCAAAACCACAACATTTATTCAAATGCATAAGGCTACAGAAAAAAATTACATCTAAATACAGGGCAATCATTTTCCATAGACAACAGCAACTGGAGCTGCTTGGGCGGGATTCACGAGACTTGCTGGCGCAGGTCCGTTTTGTGGTCCAATCGTGATTGTAGGGTCACCTCTACCGAATACTGAGTCGACTATGCTGAAAAGAGTGGGATAAGTCGGTAAAAATGATATGCGAAAGCTTTTGTTCTAATGTTGAGTGTAAATTTAGACAAATATCACAAAATAAATGCATTAACTTTGGAAGACAGCAAATCAGAAATGATTTGGAGTGTTACCATAGAGATCGCTGCTCTGCTCAGCTTTCAGGGAACTCAACTATTGGCTCTCAAAATTTTGAAATTATTCAAAATCTTCTGATGTGAAATGTTCCAGATAATTCTATTTCTTAATAAAAAGCAAAAAAATGATTAAATACGAAGCGGGAATCTTCAAAAAATGTCCTGACGAAGAACGATTCTGCCGAGAGATTGGCACCTCTGAACTTCGAAGTACTATTTTTTAACTATACTTTTGTTTTTCATTAGATTTTTCAAGAAGCGATTAGCTGAGGCCAAGTTCCTTACGAGTATATAGAATTATTAACCTTTCATTGATGAAAGCCAAGGAAAAAAACCCAAGTTTTTGATTAATACTTTCCCCATCGTCCTACCTTTTAGAAATCATTGAAAATTGCGGAAATTTTGATTCGAATTGGCTGATATTGGGTTGATGCATAATTATCCGGCTTTTTTTTTAAAATATTTTTTTTAAAAAAAAAAAAAAAAAAATTTTTGGAAAAATATTTATTTTTTTTTTTTTGTGTTTTTTTTTCCCTACAAAAAATAAATATTTTTATTTTTTTTTGTGGGGTGGATTTTTGGGGGGGAGGGAAAAAAAAATTTTTTTGGGGGGACTTTTTATAATTTTAATATTAAATATTAAAAAATATAATTTTTTTTTTTTTTTTTTTTTTTTTTTTTTTTTGTGGGGGGTGTGTGGGGGGGGTGGGGTTTTTTTTTTTTTGGTGTGGGGGGAGGGGGGGGGCGGGGGGGCGGCATCGGGAGAGGGGGGGGGGGGGGGGGGGGGGGGGGGGGGGGGGGAGGGAGTTTTTTTTTATAAAAAAAAAAAAAAAAAAAAAAAAAGAAAAAGGAAAAAAAAAAAAAAAAAAAAAAAAAAAAAAAAAAAAGAAAAAAGGGGGAGGGGAGGAAAAAAAAAAAAAACCCAATAGTATCATTTAATACTTTTTAAACAACTTGCTAATCTGTAGATATAAAAAATTGAAATCAAAAACCTATTTTCCTAAATACCTTTCAAGCATAACTAATAAACCGTCAACTAGAAACTTTTTTTCTTCGAAACTCATTATTACGTGTGTTAGAGTGTTAAAAGAAAAAAAACTCGTTAAGTACCCCAAAACAAAACCGTTATTTAGCTTTCAGTTAGCATCATTGCCTAGCTGAATTGGGCTCTTAATGGTCTTTTGCTGGTTGTTATAGGGTGAGAAATCGTTACCGTAGTCAAACCCCTTCATGATTGCACTACTATTAGGGAAAATACGATACGTGTAGCAAAAAAAATATTTACCTTTATTTCGCCGATTCCTCGATTCGATACCGTCTTCCAAAAGTCCCCAAGTTGAAGGATCTCGTAGCTGTAACCATTTCGTTTTCTTGTCTCCTTTGAAATCAACGACTTGTGCTTGAAGACATTCATTGATCAGTGTATACGTTCTGTCCTTTGAGTCACATCCATCAAAATACTCTTTAATGATCTCATTGTTAAGCGAATGAATCTTGCGATCATGTCCGAGACACAGCGTTTTTTCCTCGGGAGAAAAGTGTTCATCATCCGCATAGACTCTCGGATCATCAAGCAAAATGTGAAGAATTCCTTCTTTATAGGGTCGACTATACTCGATGTTTAGAAAAGCAAAGTATTTTGTTTTTGCTTCGGAAATTGTTGCCATTGATTCGAGTTCATCCAAAAGTTCATTCTCCGGGTTGTTTGAGAGTTCTTGTAAATGGTGACGGAGTGAAAAGTGCAAATCTAGATATTCCTTGTAGGGCGGAGAAGTGCATTCAAACAGTTCAATTTGCATTTGGTCAGGATATGAATAAAATTTGGTTGAGATTTTTGTGTCTAAATGAGCTAATGGCTCATAAGATCTAAAAGAATGCTTCGGGAAATGAGGACAAACTGGTCGGGATGGCTGACGAGAGTTAAAAACACAATGGGGAATTGGGATTTGAGCGATGAGTTGATTTGGAAGCAGATGATCGACAATTGGCCAACTAGTGATCTTCTTGTGACTTTGCAAGGCGATCGTCGCCGATCTCACCGCACATTGTAGAAGCTTGTTTACCGCTTTGAGCAATTGCGCCAAGTTGAGTGCCACCAATTCACCTTCAATGAACCTCTGACTATCGGACCTTTCGTGGGTTTTCCCGATGAGAACTCTTTGTCCGTTTTCTCCTTTCATCTTTCCATCAAACTTCTTGAGCTCTTTGAGAGATTCGTCAACGAAGAGACTCGTCTTTTCGTCGATTAAAAATAAGGCACAGCCTCGTTGAACTTGCACAAAACAATGAAAATGAATGGGGAAATTGTGGCGAGTTTGTGAAAGGATTTCCAAATCCGATATGAGACGCTTAATCCTTTGGTAGTAGCTCCACGGTGATAGTGAATATTTCTCGATATCTTCTAGTAAGTTGAAAAATTTATCGAAACTTTCCATAAAGGTGTAGAAATCGCTCAACGTCAACATTTCGAAAGCCTCTTTAAAATCCAAGTTTCGACCCTGCTTCTCCGCCAAAATTTTCTCGATTTCCGCTTTCTCCGAATAATTATATTTGCCAAGATTGATTTGCCCAATATAGCCAAAAAAGTTTTGGATCAAACATGTCCCAATGTTGTTTTGTTCCAATGTTTTTAAACACTTGAATTTGTCCGCGAAGCTCTCATAATATATTTTGTCAAAAGTTCCAATGAACTTGTCCTTTCGTTTGTCAAGATTTTCAACGAGAACAGAAAAAATTTCGGATAAAGGGAATTCCATTGTCGTAAAGCCATCAGATTTGACTGAATTCGATTGTTCGCCGCCATCGAATTGTGAATAGCTCCAATTTTGTGAGAGTTCTTGTGATCGAAAAGTTGATGGCGAGAATTCAGGCTCAGCATTTCTCTGTAAGATAATTTACAATTAAAAAAAAGGAAAGGAAAGCCTTAAAGTTATGATGTACAGTGCGTTTCAAGTCTTGCGGCTCACTTGTAGTTTTGATTAAAGAAAAGTTTATTTTAACTTAAAACAACAACAATAACAACAACAACACTAGTTAAAAAACTTTTAAATCAAAACAGCCGCAAAACTTGAAACGGTCTTGTTTTCTTAAATGTTTGAAACAAAATTTTTGACCGCGTACAGTAGGTTGACAGTAAATTTTTGACGGCGTCCTTTTTAGGTGTTTTTTTAGGGTTTTTAAAACATGTTCTTTCTGATGGAAAAAAGTTTTTGTTAATAACTCTTTTCACTCTTCTTAAGCAGCAGTTTTAGGGGATTACTGAAGGAAAAAAAAAAAAAAAAAAAAAAAAAAAAAAAAAAAAAAAAAAAAAAAAAAAAAAAAAAGGGGGGGGAGGGGGGGGGAGAGAGGGGAAAAGAAAAAATGGACGCAAGTTGTGTGTTTTGGAATTTTTTTTAAAAATTTATTTAAAAATTTAAAAAAAAGGGGGGGGGAAATAAAAGAGAAAAAAAATTTTTTTTTTTTTTTTTTTAAAAAAAGAGAAGGGGAGGGGTGTTTTTTTAAAAGGAAAAAAAGGGGAAGGGGGGGGGGGGGGGGGGGGAAGGGGGGGGGGGGGGGGGGGGGGGGGAGGGGGGATAAATAGGGGTGAGGGGGGGGGGGGGGGGAGAATTGAAAGGCACTTTATTATGATTTCAAAAGTTTTCTTTCAGTAATAAGCTGAACATTTTAACATTTGTAATTTTGTTTCTTCTTATCTACCGTATCCATTTTCTATTGAATACGGTGGATAATAAGAATTGACCGAACAAAAAAACTCTAGCTGATTTGATCAGATCTTAAAGTGTAACTTTACTTGAAATGGGTTACGGTAATTGGAAAGAAAAATATGCTAAAAGATGAATTTTTTTTTTTTTTTTTTTTTTTTTTTTTTTTTTTTTTTTGTTTTTTTTTTTTTTTTTTTTTTTATTTTTTTTTTTTTTTTTTTTTTTTTTTTTTTTTTTTTTTTTTTTTTTTTTTTTTTTTTTTTTTTTTTCTTTTGAGAAAAGTGTACCTGGTTAAAAAAGGAGTACGCTTCGAGAGCATTTGGTCGCAATGAATGATCAAAACTCAAACCTCTAAAAACCGATATTTTCAATTTCAATATTTGTTTTAAGAAAACCTTCTCATTATTTCTTTCAAATTATCATTTTCGCATGATGGTGGTTCCAATTGTTTGAGTTTTCTATCAGAAATCCCATTCAAAAAGTCGTCATGCCGAAAGTTGCCCCGCTTTCCGTACTCGCCGAATACGACTCTAGATATGTAACGTTTAATTTTCTATTTAATTCAATTTTCTGCTTACTACCTTCCCTCCATAATTTCCCAAACGACCAATGTCGCACTGTAAACGGCATCATTCTGCGTGGCCTATAGTTTGAAGTTTATTTGACGATAGTTTTAGTGTTTCAATTGAGCCGGTTTGTAAGCCAGCTTAGGGCAGAAACCGGTCCAAAGGTCTGGCTTCTGGCTGATTACGCTTGCAGCAAAACCAATCCAGGTCAAGCTAGCCAAGGTAAGAATAACCAGACTAGAATTCATTCAGCCTCCTGTCTCTTACCTACTTTCTAACTCACCCATCGAATTTAGTTTTGCGACATGGAGCCCAAATCTGGGCACAGTACGGCTAGGAACAGTAGGCACAGTACGGCTCAAATAGGAGCACCCAAAGAGCACAGCTCAAATCTTTACTTTTATCAGCTCACTTACTCGAATATCATATTTCATTCGCATTTCATAACGGTCATTTTCATTTTTCTTGTAAGGACACTTGTATCGCAGTGTCTCCGAAGTATCCACAGCACCAAATCCTCCAAGTTTCAAGGTGGATTCCTCAGTCACAAATATGCTAAAATTGCTCATTTGCGCTCAAACTTTTCTCTGACAAGCCTCGAGTTGATTCGAAAAGGAAAATTGCATTTCGCAAGTGCATGGGGTAAAATGGCTCAATAATATTGCTTATCTTGAATTTAGGCAGTTGTTTTTGAGGGACTTTGAAAGTTTATCGATTGTGCAAAGTCAAATGGAGGGAAAAGTGTGGAAAAGGGTGATGGAAATAGAATTTTACTTTGTAAAAGGAAAAAAAAAGTCCTAAAATAATACGGAAACAAACTTTTCTGGTTCAATGTTGATTTTGAGGTGGGTAAAGTGATGACCATGAATATGAGCGAGTCCCCAATAAATTTGCTCTGCCCAGGAAGCGATCGTTTTCGTGGGAAATTTTGTGGTCGATGCATCAATAGCTAAAGCAATACGATAATGACAAAAAAGGCAGCGTCTTTTGCTCAAAATCTTTTCTAAAAGGGTGGAAAGCCTTTCTAAAAAAGCCGTACTTTCTCTGGCTTCGAGTTACGAGTTGGGAAGTTGGAAAGTTGAGAAGCCTTTTTAGCAAAACCTCTCGGTGATCTTCACCCAAGCTTAAATTAATTTTTGCTGTTTTTCGCACAATCAAATCGACGATTACGGTAGCTTTTCCGAAGCGTATCTTTTAAAAAAAAAAAAAAAAAAAAAAAAAAAAAAAAAAAAAAAAAAAAAAAAAAAAAAAAAAAAAAAAAAAAAAAAAAAAAAAAAAAAAAAAAAAAAAAAAAAAAAAAAAAAAAAAAAAAAAAAAAAAAAAAAAAAAAAAAAAAAAAAAAAAAAAAAAAAAAAAAAAAAAAAAAAAAAAAAAAAAAAAAAAAAAAAAAAAAAAAAAAAAAAAAAAAAAAAAAAAAAAAAAAAAAAAAAAAAAAAAAAAAAAAAAAAAAAAAAAAAAAAAAAAAAAAAAAAAAAAAAAAAAAAAAAAAAAAAAAAAAAAAAAAAAAAAAAAAAAAAAAAAAAAAAAAAAAAAAAAAAAAAAAAAAAAAAAAAAAAAAAAAAAAAGACAGACAGACAGACAGACAACGAAACTAGATCTGTTCAAAATTCTCTCAAAAGATACATTTTCTAAAATCTGGTAACTTTAAAAGCTAATGCAACCTGGCCTTTAGCTCCTATTAGCTTTTTTTATCCTTTGGATCAAACCAAAATTAGATTGATTTTAAAACTAAAACCAAGATAATGATAACTTTTGCCGGTTGACACGTTTTAGGAAACGCAAAATGAAGGAGGAAAGCTATCATCAATTAGATTACGATAGCTTTTTGTTAGTCATGGTTTAGCCAACAGATTTAGCCAACAGAACAACAGCCAACGAGAGTTCATCACAAACCAGCTCCAAGCGTGCCCCATTGGCAATTCTCCATGTTGAGACGAAATCTTCTCGCCACATCCGCACATTCGTCATCTTCTACCCAGCCAACCAACTTCACAATGTGCTCATGATTTAATCTTTGTAGAATATTGCATTCTTTTCGATAGCCAGCAGCTAATCGTTCGATTGCATCATCCATTTGTAGAGAATTTATAGAACTGCAGAACAGAAGAATCGGAAGACCTTTAGGAAGGCAAATCGATCGCAAAAATAACTGCTGATGGAGCCGTTCGAGGATTGTTTGGGTAAACAGAGCCCTTTTTTATCTTACAAGCTTTCTGGCGCCCCGTTTTCCCAAAGTCTTTTCCGTTTTTTTACTGTTATCGCATTGCCCCTTACACCTATTATTGGGGAGTTCTTTCAAAAAAAAATCGTTTGTCATCGTTTTCTTGCAATTTGTTTGTTTTTAGGCTAAACGATAAAGATTTTTGGATACAAATTTGGAAGTACAAAAATAAAAATGGTTCTCCATCAAAATGGCTAAACCTCTCCAAAAAGTAAATCAAAAATTTAGCTATCCAAGTGCAAAATGGCCGAAATTTTATATAGTAAACTTTAAAGCTTGATTTTATTCAGATTCGTGACGTGGAAGCAATTTGTTGAAGTTCAGCGGGGTTCGCGGCTTTGCCAGCATTACACTAAAGGCTTTGCCCGACCACCGAACGCCACACAAAATCTGCCGATCCACTGAACGCCACTGAACTCTGTTGATCCCCTCCCAACCGCATCGAACATCGGACAACTTTACAAGTTGTCTGACCAGGAAGAGTTTTTGTGTCAAATGAGCTATTTCGTGTAAATTCTGTACGCTATTTGACTACAGGATGCTGGGTTAAAAGCATTAGACTCAAGGCTGATTATCTTCCAGGATGAATGTGGTTAGAGTTTTTTTAAAACCCTAGAGATCCGAAATGCATTAAATCAAGCACTTCTAGATTGCCGTCAGCTTTTGAGGCTTATCATTTTAGAAAAACTATTTTACCGAAACATGTTCAATGCTGAGGTGTTTAGAGAAAGCCAATGAAATAAATCAGAAGTGCACTTGGAACTTTTTCATAGTTGGTATGTGTTAAACGTTCGAGCCTTCCCCAGCGCACAGATTTTGCTGAATTTAAAACTTGGTATTTGCCTCTGTTGTGAAGAAGGCTTAAGCTGTAGAGTTTTCCCAGCCAACCAAAGCATAAAACAGAAAGAAAAAGCCAAGCAAGGTGAAAGGGAGAACATTTTTACAAACGTCTAGTTTAAATTTATTGTCAAATGTCAAAATAGAAGAGTACAAAAAACTTTATTGAAATCCAGAACACCAACTCCAAAACTTCTTACGAAAGGTTTCTATTAGCCCAAGACTTTCGACTTGCCGAACTTTCTGATCGTACTTTTCCGTTACGACTTTTGGCTCACGTAGCTGTTCTGGCCAAGAACTCTCGTTTTCCAACTCAAACCAATCACTTAACGGTTTTCCATTGTAACTTAGAATTTGAGCTTTAAGTTGATGATTGATTAATGTCAATGTTCTTTTATTTAACGGTGTCTCATCAAAAAATTGCTTTGCTTTGCTAAACTCTAGAGAGCGATAGGTTAAAGTGAAATCAAGACACGGAATTCTTTCCGGATTCTCATAATTATCTGGATGATCAAGAAAAATCATCTCAATGTAATTGCCACTTTGATAATTTAAAAAGAGAAAGAAATTCGCTTTTGATTGAAAATAATCATCAAAATTTTTGGTACGAATTTTTGGATAAACCGAATCAGCAGTCAATCCGAGTGCTGATGAATGAAAAATATCAAGAATTGCATAATACAACTCCAAATAATCAAGCTCTTCCCGCGAGCTGCACTTAAAAGAAATAATCTTCATTTCCTCTGTTAGTGATTCAAATTGTAAATTGCTCAATTGATAAACGAATCTCAATGGTTCAATGAGTTGAATAGGGCATTTTGTTGCACATTTGCAAGTGCAACGCGGTGGATTTGTTAACTGAAAAACGTAATTGGGTATTGGTAAGTCGAAAATTTTCGGGATTTCCATTGTCGGCTTTTTTGTGGACTCGATTTTCGTAAATTTTGCCACAGTCGAGAAACTCCGCATTTTCTCGCGAGCCGCCTGAAGGAATTCAAATAAATAAACGGGTTCTAAATTCAAAAATGTCATCGCATCCGAATCCAAAAGCTCCTCGGAACTTTGCACTTGCTCTTGCTCGAAACAACTCTCTTGCTCGAAAATCAGATTTTCTTTTTTTTCCTGTTTTGACCATTTTCCTGGAAACATTTTCACTTTCTGAAGTGTTTTTTTGACGAATAGAAATTTTCATTTTTTGATATTTGAAACCATTCTTGGTAGGAGGATTTCTGAAAAAAGTGTTTGAAATTGATTGGGATTGTGAAACGATTCGTTTTCAACTCTTCAAGCCATCGAATGTAATTTGCAATCAATTGATAGTTACTCCATGGCGATAGATAATGTCCTTTGGGTCCTTGTGGATTTAAAAAATCGAAAAACCAGCTAAAACATTGCATTTGACAATAGATATCGTTTAAAATCCATAATTCGAAAAGTAGCGGAAACATGACTGAATCGCTTAATCCTTTTCTGTTAGCCAATTTCTCTTTCAACTCTCGTTTTAGCACATTTTTTCTTGGTATTCGTAACCGTGCTGCATTTTTGCTTCATGAATAATGAAAGGTTCTTCCATTAAAAGATCGATATTGATCGATGATTGATCGATTTCTTTAAAAACATCTCTCAAGCAATCATCAAACTCATTGGTAAACTCCAATTTTCGTTGAAAAACAATATTTTTCTTGGAAATTTCTCCAAAAGAAATATATGGCTCAAAATTTGAAAAACTTGAATCAACCAAAACCCTTTCCCTTTTACCATTAAAACCAATTGGCCGGAGTAAAGCTTTTTGATTGGAATCGTTTAGAGGCGTAAATTCTAGACTGGCAATCAACGTATTCTCCTAAAACTTTACTATCAATTAAAGCTTAAAAGAAAACCTCTCGAAACGCTTTCAGCTTTGATTCAATCTCTCGCGCACTTTGTCGTGATGAAAGATTGAAATCTGTACATCTGAATAAGAGAAATTTCATATCTTACACTAATTTTATTGGGTTGGTGAATTGAAAACTGCGGGCTATTGTCTTATGTGACAGTTTGAGGACTTTCTTCAAAAGAAACCCATTTTGGTGTCAATAGAAAAGTTGTAGAGAATCAAAAATCAAGCTTATATCCAAATTTTCAGAACGATTCAAAAACTGGTTTTCAAGAAATGCGAAATTTACGAATTTTCACAAAACTTGCATTTTAAGCGAAACTACTAAGTGTATCTTTTTGGAAATTTGGCTATAAGCCTAATTTTTGATTCTCTACAACTTTTCTATTAAGACTAAAATGGGTTTCTTTTGAAGAAAGTGCTCAAACTAGGCTGACAGCTGACATCTCCAGTCCTCGATTTTTGAGTCTCACACTCGTCTCAAACACAAACCAAAATCCTACTACGAAAGAGGAATCCGCAAATTGCCTGTAAAATGGGCAGAAGTCGTCAATAATAATGGAAGTTATTTCGAATGAATTCAGGGTTTTATGTTGAATAAATTTTAGTTCAAAGTCCCGCAGTTTTCAATTCACCAACCCAATGGTTTAAAAGCCGCATAATCTTGAAAGGATTAGAGTAACGTTAACATATAACTAACTTCGCGATGATATTTCCCATTTCAATTTGACATTCGGGTCTTTTCAATCCTTTCAATCGTTTCAGAACAATGTCGACCAAAAAAAGCTCTCGATTGAAACCACCACTTTTCACGTCGTATTCAGTAAACACCGTCCTAAAAAGCCGACTTCGAGCTAGGGCACTTAAATGTCACACAGAATTGTGTCGAATTGTGTACAAATCTAGTTCCTGGACTGATCTAGTCCATGTACAGGTCGAGTTCATATACGGATCAGGATTGTCCAAGATTACGGGGACTAAAGAACTTGAGGATTTAAAGATCACCTTTTATTAAAATGACACCAAAATAGCAAAGATTTATTTTAATACAATAATTTAACACAAAGCTTTCCTGTATTTTCAAAAAGATCTACAACACAGGCTTGAAGGAACGCGGATTCTCTGGGAACGTGACGATGACGGTGACAGTGACGGTGATGAGAAGGTAGGGCCTGCTCAGCTCGTCCCAAGCTTTCTGAAGAACTTTCTTCGAAGAATCGACGGTTGGATGGGGAGCATGCTTTTGCTTTCAATACACTCCATACAGAATAATCGAGAGGGTTGAGGTTCGAGCTTGATGGTGGTCACTGGTTAAAATCGATAAAATTCTGCTTGCACCAATCTTAAACGATGCGAGCTTTATGTGCGGATGCCTTTTGGCTTTTGGAAAACATAAGCATTCATTTCAAGACGATTTTTGACAATACGGCTCATAGAAATTCGAGAAATTCCTCTATTCTTTGCCATCCTGGCCTACGAACGAGTGGCTTTCAAGCGTAGCTGATCTCGAACCTTCTTGATCTTGTGACACGTTTGTTGACAACGGTCGCTTTACGACCACGTCCAGGACAATCAGAATTTGTTCTTAGCTCTTGATCGTTTGATCTTGAGCGTTTGATCTTGATCTTGAGCGTTTGATCGCGTTGTAAACAAATTGTTTGCGTATCATCAATTGCTTAGAGTTTGTCGCCAGAACGCCACGCGTGTGTAGGTCGAAGATCGCATCTCGGCACACTAACTTCATGGCCATTCTAAAGAGAGACATTCTTTTTTGAGAAAAAATACTAAATAAATAGTTAAATAAATAAAATAAACGAAAAGAAAGACAAAGGAGAATAGATAAATTGTAAGCAAAAAATATGCAATACCAAAGATACCCCTAGTCTCTGTAATCCTGGACAAGCCTGTACTCAAATTGGTATCAAATTTAAAGCCTAAAGCCCTCTACAAAACTATGATAATAACTTACAAAAAAATTGTCTTTAAAGAAAGTTATCAGTCTTGATAGCTGATAACTTTCTTTAAAGGCTATTCATTCAAAAGACCGCTCTACTAGGGAAGATTAGAGTGTGTTCCCTTCAAGTAATACGTTTTCTAAAAACTGCGCTTAAAAAAAGACACTGTAATTCATGTACAAATCAGAAATTCATTTGAATATCTATGGCTTATAAAGTCTTTTTTGTTATCTTTGTTCATCTCTCATTTACCCTTTCAAACTCACCTCCTTTGGATGATTTCCCAGAGAATTAGCCCAAGGCTATAAACGTCATTTCGATGCGAATCCTAAAGTTTACCCCCTTTTTAAGCATCTTTCTCACTCACTTGCAAACTGGTATCCATTTGTCCCCAGCTTTCGTTATTTTCATCGAGTTGCGGGGGACTTCTATAGCGTTGGGTTCCCGCAAAAGTCCCAGTGCATGTTTGTTCAATCATTTTTATCGAGCCAAAGTCCCCAATTTTCAGAGTCCAATCCTCGGCGGCGAAGATGCTAAATGCTCATTCTCAATTCTCATCATGCAATCAGTCTTCGAATTTTCACCAAAAATATATATAAGTATAACTTTTCTGGTTTGATGTCTCGATGAATGACTTTGTGCTTTCGATACATGTAATCGAGAGCGCCAAATAGTTGTTCTCCCCAAAAAGCGACTGTGTGCATTGTGTAGATGAGGGTTGGATTAAACACCACTAAAATTTGAATTTGAAGAAGTCACACGGCATTTAACAACTCATCACATGTCAGCTGTACTGTACTGTACTGTGTGCTTGTAATGCGTACAGTAATTCACTACTGCATAGTATAGTACGGAAAAACAGAAACACTGACATGTGCCATGGCATTATGAGTGCAATTTTATGTCGGATTCGATTTTAAAAGCAGGCTCAAGAAACATTATACTCTCCTCTACTATTATTTGTATGTACAGGTACCGGGAATTGCATAGTAAACGAGAAACAATAAGTTTAACTTACTCTTATTGCCAGGCTTTCCTAACCTCGGCCCCAAAGCTATTGGGTTGGTGAATTGAAAACTGCCGGCTATTGTCATATGTGACAGTTTGAGGGCTTTCTTCAAAGAAACCCATTTTGGTGTCAATGGAAAAGTTGTAAAGAATCAAAAATTAGGCTTATAGCCAAATTTTCAGAACGGTTCAAAAACTGGTTTTCAAGAAATGCCAAATTTACGAATTTTCACAAAACTTGCATTTTAAGCGAAACTACTAAGTGTATCTTTTTGGAAATTTGGCTATAAGCCTAATTTTTTGATTCTCTACAACTTTTCCATTGACACCAAAATGGATTTCTTTTGAAGAAAGTGCTCAAACTGGGACATCTCCAGTCCTCGATTTTTGAGTCTCACACTTGTCTCACACACAAACCAAAATCCTACTACGAAAGAGGAATCCGCAAATCGCCTGTAAAATGGGCAGAAGTCGTCAATAATAATGGAAATTATTTGGAATGAATTGATGGTTTTATGTTGAATAAATTTTAGTTCAAAGTCCGGCAGTTTTCCATTCACCAACCTAATAGATCTAGCCACTCGGTAGATCTAGCTATCGCTTTAGACTTACACTTTTTTAGATTTCCCAATTGACAATATTCCATAACAATCCCAAATCGATATTCGTCAATTTGTTCCCTTCGAATATATTCAACAATATTTGGATGCTCTAATTCCTTCAACGTTGCGTACTCCTTTTCATAGACGTCTCGCTGAGCATCTGTTGCACAATGAATCAATTTTAGAACAGCTGGCCTAGGTTTCGAATTTCGTAACAGTTTTTCAGGTTTCGATTTTGAAAACCGGTTTATTTGATATTTGAAATAACTCACGGATGATGGCCAACCAATTCAAAAACATCACTAAAAGTTCCGCGCCCAATCCAGTGCTTTTCAAATTCCATGTTTCGAAATAAAGAAGCCTGATTCAGATTTGCCAAAACGTTTGACTTTATTAGCTTAAAGTCGGAAAATTCAAAATCAATGAAGTGATAAGAAAAACAGTGAGTCCTGTGAAAAAGAAATGCTTTCAAAAGGCTTTGAGGAACTGGGCATTGATAGTTCTTTGCAAAAAATTTGATAAGATTTTTTTTTCGCTGAACACTTTAAATCAACACCTTTAACTTTATAAAGTTATATTACTTTATAAAGTTATCTCGTGTTTGTTTGACGTACAATTTATCGTACATTCGTACAATTTTATTAAAGCCTCTGCAAATTTTACTCCAGTTACTCCAGTTTTAAAAATTCAAATTAAATAACTTGAAATAACCTAACCGTTTAAATAACTTTTAAGGCTGATCCTTTAGATCTTTTAGACCTTTAGGACTTTAAATCTTTTAGCAATGAGATTTTAGCAATCACAAGAGATTCGGACTTGATTAAGATAATACTATTACGGTATCACGGCTTTGATGGAAATTTCAGCTAGTGCTTGTCAAGTCAAAAAAAGGTTTCGGAGCTATGATTTCAAAAATGCTAGTGACCCAAGCTTCACTTCATAAAGTTGAGAATCAAAATCAATAAAAAAATTTAGAATCTTCCAAATCAGAACTTTTTTTAGATTGAAGAAATTCCGATTTAAACGTCAAAAATCATTCAAACAATGATGAAAATCGAGAAAAATTTCCTTTTATTGGTGTTCGAGTTGCACGAAAATGCAAGATCTAAATTTGTTCACATTTGAGAATCGAAAAAGTTCACAAGCTCTAGAATAAGTCAGCAAAAAAAAGGATAAAAGAAGTTAGACAAATCATATTAAAAATTTCATAAGTACATCGAAAGTTAAATTATTAAAAAGAACGCCAGAAATTTGTCTGTATCTTTATTTGAGCTATTAGGTTGATGCATAAGTCTTTTCGTTCCTTTTCGTCTGCCGTTTCAAGCCAACAAATGCACCAATAAAACTACGGTTGATTTCATTAGAAAAACCAATTATTTTTCTGCAAAATAACATTAAAACGGGTTTAAAAATATTTAATGCCTGGATTTTCTTGAGAGTATGAAGTCGGGTAGTCAAAAAGGGCTAACTCGATGATGCGGTTTAGACACCTTAGCTAAAGAAAACCTATCTTCGTGTCAATAGATAAAAGATAGAGAAAAAAAGTTTGATATTTCGCCAAAATTTCAGAGAAATTCATTCAGCCAATTTTTCCGTAGAGTTTTTTATAGATTTTTACGAAAAAGGCGTTTTTCACTCTCGAATTTGCTTGAAAGTGAACCGAAATTCATTTAAAAAGATGCAAATTGAACAAAAAAACACTTTTTTTATAGAGCAAACTATAGATTAATTGGTGAATTTGTTACTTTTTAACAGAAGTACGAAAAAAATGAAAAAGACTTTTGCATCAGCCTAATACAATTCAAGATGAGTTCATCGTTACATTGTTCATGATTTATTTTTTATACGGAATCCCAACTCAAATTCTATAATTGGTGTAGCTATATGTTTGTAAGTGTTTAATGTAGAGGACTTTAAAAATCATCAAAAGTTTGCTGCTCGGAGTCCTACGGTTCCTCAGATTTAACACGTCTTTGGGAAGATTTATTTATTTACTAACTCAAATTTTGAAAGATTTTTACGTTTTATTATGCAATATGCAAGATAAATCAATAGTAATGAAAACTCACAATACAATCACCGGCATCACATAAATGAGGAAAGTTCGAGTAGTTTCCTTGAATAACAAAAACGCGAAGATTAGAAGAAACCAAAAATGATTAGATGCTTGAAAAGACAGTTAGAAAGAAGTTTAAAGAACGATAGAAAAAACTGAAAAGATCCAAGCTCGAGTGTCCCTTAAAGATCGAAATACTTAACGATAAAGATGAGCTTCTTGTACTTGCTCACATACTCTTTTTCTGAGGTCATGTAAACGAGTTTTTCTCCCTGATCGCCTTGTTGAAGAAAGAATGAAAAATCATCTCGATCCCACGTCAATTTACCGAAATTTCGAATTGTCGCTTTCGCAAAGTCGAATAAATCTCTCCCGTCCCAACTCCCGGCCGGAATTTCCTCTAAATTCAGAGACAAATGGGAAATCAATGAAAGCGATAAGTTATCTAAATGAATCCCATCTTGTAGCATAATCCTTCTATAATTTCTCTCAATTTTTTTCTTTAATATTTGCAAAATCACAGCTGGTGAGGGATGTTGACTAAATTTTGGACGAAAAATCATCAAATATTCAACTTCTGACATCAAATCTCTTTTCTCATCAAATGGATCCATTGGAAATTCGAAAATCCCAATTTTTGAGGTTTTTGGAAATGTTTTGACAAAATTTTGAATAGCTTCATTGATCGAAAGTCTTCCACAAATGGATAGCTGATTTTTCAGCAAAAATTCCCAAAGTTTTGCGTTAATTTGCGAGAAATCGAGCAATTCAAAGCGCTCAACGATTTTTGGGGTAAAATTCTCGAATATCGATTTAATTTGAAAGTGATTTTTCACGGAAACTTTTAACTCTTCGATGACGGAAACTTTCTCGAAAGCTTTGAGAATTTTCGAGAATTTGCAAATCTCAATATCCCATCGGTCAAAAGCAATACAAATTGACAAATTTCCCAATTGTCGAATGTTTTTCAACAAAGAAAACTGATTTGACCGCGTGCAGAAGAGATCGTTTTTGAGTTTATTTTGAAGTTTTATTGATAAACTTGCAAAATCGGCAGTTAGAAGAGAAAATTGATTGTTGAAAGTGGTACGAATTGCGATTTTTGCGGAATTATTCGTTTTGAAAAGTTGAAAATCGATTCTTTTGATTTGCACGGCAATTGGACCAGTTTGAAGAATGAAAATGCGAAATTTTTTGTTGATTTTCAGAAGTTTGAAACGATTTCTGGTATTGATTGAATTTAAGACCAACATTTGGATATCAACGGGCAATTGAATGAAAGGGAAATGAGCAGATTGATGCATTTGTTTCATTTGAATAGATTTCATTCAAAATCAAATCAGATTTCGAAATGAATTGTGAACCGATTGCACAAGGAAACATCTGTAAAAACACGAAAACGAACGAATCGCTCCTTTGTACACCATGCAATTGTCTTCTTTTGTCTTTTTCTGTGCTCTTGCCAACCTTTTTCGTAAATAGATTCACTAGACACTCGAATGTCTCAATTTTTGAGATTCTCGGAAAAGTTTTGTCAAGATTTGGAATGGCTTGATTGATTGATTGATTGTAAACTTGCTTTTCAGTCCAGCTTTTCAGTCAAATCAAGTCAAGTTAGCTTTTCAGTCAAGTTAGCGTAAAAAGATGCAAATTTTGTATTGCTTCTTGAAGTTTCTACCCGTTTTCTTTCATCAAAAAAAAAACCAGTCAATTAAACATTTCCGATTCGCAAATCAATAAGTTAAAAAAGCTTTTGGAAAACTGGGGAAACTTTTAGATAATCTTAAAAGTCTAAAACAATCATAGAATTAAAATCAAACAGATTCTGCTCAGGCTGAAATAGATATTTCCATCTGTATTGAAATATTGGTTTCAAGCTTTCTCATTTCTTCTTTAGCTCAGTTATCCTCCGAGTTTTCCCAAAAAAGGATTCACTCGCCAACTTTTCTCATTCAACTCTAGTTTCCTTTTTTCTATATCATAAAATTACTTTTTGAAAGCTTCTGTGATTATTTCAAGTAGCTTTTGACACTAACACTAATTTGACAATAAAATTCAACAATTATAAGCTGTTTGGCAATTGATTTCTTTCAATAGTTTAATAGTTTATTGTGTTCAGATCCGACAAACAAAAATACTAGCGCTTTCTAGTAAGTTTTTAATTGGTTGGCTTTTAATTGGTTGGTTTTTAATTTTCAACTAAAGAATATCTTCTTCCAGTCGATTTTCAGAATTTAGTTGTGATATTCGCAATGCTGCTTTTCCGTTCTCGATTCACTTTTAAACGGAAAAAGAAAACGATGAATCTGGAAATATTGGTGAAAGATTGAATGGTTAATGGTTGGTTGTTAATGGTTAAATATTGAATTAGTTTTTGTTCTCAAAAGCAGGCTTGCCGGTGGAGAAAAAACAGACAATTGGATATCATTTAACTTTCAAAGAAAAAAATCAACAAATCGGGCAGCTACATTTTTCTGCTTTTTCCGTCGCCGTGCCCCATTCGTTGGGTTTTGTTTTAAAAATCAAATGATATTAAATTTTTCGTTTTCTTTTCCGCTAGCAGTAGTAAATTGTGACGGTCTTCAATACTAAAAAGCACTTCGGTAAAGTTCAAACCCATCAATCGTATGTAGTGAAGCCCAAATCAACGTATAGTAGACGAAGGTCCAAAGTCGAATACCCGGATCCTCGGTGAACGTGTTTATGCCCAAATCGATCAGAAATATGAAGAATTGCGTTGATGACTAGAAAGTTTACGGATTGAGTATTGATGATTGCAAATATGTCCAAAACTTCCTTAGCAGGCCCGGGGACTTTTGTTGTCCAGAGGACGTTTTGATCAACGTGATCCGATCATGATCCGTGTGATT
Organism: Mesorhabditis belari; assembly: GCA_958450365.1. Classification (NCBI taxonomy): domain Eukaryota; kingdom Metazoa; phylum Nematoda; class Chromadorea; order Rhabditida; family Rhabditidae; genus Mesorhabditis; species Mesorhabditis belari. The sequence continues at coordinate 444,660 of CAUEEP010000893.1, forward strand.
CGCGCTGTTTTGATCGGAGATCCGATTTCACGAAACTATTGAGCGCCACGGATCATCAACTATCGGATTTCACCAGTTTTGATCCGAAATTCACAATCCGTGATTCGCAAATCATCAAAATATTGGTGATTCATGATCAGTGCGGATCAGATCCGAGCGCATTTCACGAAACTTTTGAGCGGTTTTGAATCACTATCACACGCCGATCGGATCACCTTGGTGAAAACGGCCTCAAGTTTACAATAAAAGCAGATCAGGCAAAGGATTTGCAATGACATGACCTAACCTTAAAGAAATGCCTTTGGAAAAACACTAAATCAAATTTGCAATCAAACCTGTGCAAAGAAACGAATGTGATTGCTCGATCGTTTGCAGGTTGTTAAGGGTTTCTTCTGAAATGGCTGGTTGATCATTGAGCTCTTGAGTCAGTTTAAATCACAAGTGTTTAAAAATAAGCTAGTTTTTCTAATTCCTGGTCAGACAGACTCAAAACGAACAGCCAAATTCATGATGGCAAGCCGCGCGAAAATGATCAAATTGATGGTGAAAGTGGTGGCATTGCACACATAGCATGGAGCAAGGAAAGCATATGTTTCGGCGAATCTCCCGCATTCTGTGTCCGGATAGCCCCAAGCCAAGTGAATGTAATCAAAGAAATAGATACAATCTTGAGCTGAAACTTGGATTTTTTTTTGGAAAAATCATTTTCTTCATCACTCACTAAACAATTCGGGCATAATCGAGTAAGTAGCTAGGAAAAGAGTGATCGTTATCAAAATCTAAAGTACTTGAAAGTTGTACTTGAAAACTTAAATGACTTACCAAAGTAAAGCGCTTATCGAAAATTCGATCGTAATGAAATGGAAAGAAAATGGCGACGAAACGATTCGATGCAACAATCGGCTCCAACATCACGATTGACATGTAAGACCAACAGGCGAGTAACTCGAAGATTCGATTCCAAACACTTGAATGCACTTCTTTCAGTGCACTGAATCAAATATTTTTCATTAATATGTATATGTCGTAGCCGATTAGAAATGAAAATTTTTTTTGGCAAACCTTTCTAGTAGAGTAACCCTTTAATGTATGAGGACTTATATAATTTCGTAGGGAATTAAATTCTGCGTCGACTGGTACAAAATTTGTGAGTTTAAGTTAAAAATTGCGGGCGCTACAACGTTTTATTCAAAATTGGCGGAACCTCCGTAGCCGATTATGAATTTCAGCCGATTATTTATTTCAGCCGTACCGTATTTTCTCTAATAGTAGTGCACCCTAAGTGTCGCCTAAATTGCTCAAAATCTCGAGAAACGCTTATCAGAACCTATCGATGTGGGGTCGAAAAATGTAGCTGACGATGAGATCTTGTGGGAGGTTAGAGTATTGAGCTTCTGCAAAAGCTTGGAAACCGTAAAAGAGTCACCAACTCGGCTCACCTATCTAGTTTAACAAAACTTAACTATACTTAATGTAGAATACGAATTTTAGCTGTAAAAGACTTTAGAAAAATTTTGATAGTAGATAGATTTATCAGTAGCTTCCGTTTCATAATCAGAGATGATTTCTAGCTACTGTATACGTTTTATTTTTTTTGCTATTGATAGTTTACTATTGTATTAGTCTCATTAATCAATTATATGCTAAAAAGAAGACAATTTAAAACTCACAATACAATCACCGGCATCACATAAACGAGAAAAGTAACCAAAGCGAGGAGATTGCTCACGATTCGAGCTCTTATAAAGCAAGTGATCAATTGTGAATCATGATGGTAATACCATAAATTCCAAAAATTAACGATCACCCCAAGAAAAGCAATCTGAAAATCAATTTGATTAACGATTTTTAAAGAAATCAACCAAAAAAACGAGACCAGCCGCGATGAAATCGTCAAAGCGATCGATTTTCGGTGGAATTCCTCCCACTTCATTACTTCGTAAAACATCCATCAGAAATGAAGTAATAAAAGAGTTTTCTTGAATTTATTCATTAAATAATCTTTGACTTATCCCATCATTCGACCGAAATAAACGAAAATACAAAAAGTAATTGAAAGAAGGGAAAAAACAAAGACCCGAAAATCCGATTATTGCAAAAAACCTTGCAAACTCTAGTTTAATGATTTTTTTAAGAACAGAGTATTTTTGAGAAAAAAGATTAAAGATAAAAAGAAACTTTTGAAAACTTTCAAACTACTGCAAAGCTTCAATGTTTTTGGCTAACTGCAGATGAATTGTAGACTGTAGACTGACTTTGAGCTCTTCTAGCAAAGTTAACAAAGTTCTTGTAAAGTTAGAGTGTACTTTACAAGAACTTTGTTAGCTGATTCTAAATGCTTTTTACTCTAAAATACTGTAATCTAATGCTACTTACTGTATTTAAAGTTTTCATAGTAGTTTTCCAATCCTTTTTTTTTGACGTTGTGCTCTTTTTTGTCTTTGATCGAACTTGGGACTCATTTGTGCTTAAGGCTTTCAATACAATTCAATTTTGATTTTGATTAATACAGATTGCTATAAAATTTTTTGGATTTAAAATTTTTAGCAAGCTGGCTCAATCCGTTTTCAATATATAAAACTCTATAACAAAGAAAGGGTTGATTAGGGATTGTGAGAAAATGTGGTAAATTCTCGAAGACCTAATTTTTGTTATAAAAACGTCAGGATTGGCTTGTAATCCATGACTTCTTCTTGCTTTCAAAGATTCCACCAGGTAATTTTTATTGTATTTCATCTGGTTTAACGAAATTTTCCACGGTCCTCTTTGCTGTGTTTTCCCGTCGCTGTACTCGCTGACAGGTAAACTTTACTAAAGTATTGCTACAGTATTCATCTTTCAGAAGCACCCTATGACCCGTATTCATCTGATTCTGGATCCGATTCTTCATCCTAGCCCCATCGACTTTCGTCTCTTCGCATGCCGTCCCTTTTCCACCAGCTCTTGTCCCTTCATATTCTGTCCATTCCTACTAGATTGATGCAAAAAAAATTTCGTTTTTTTGCAAACATTAAATTCTGAGTTGTTGTAGCAACTGGAGCAGTGGTAGCAACTGGAGCAGTGGTAGCAACTGGAGCAGTGGTAGCAACTGGAGCAGTGGTAGCAACTGGAGCAGTGGTAGCAACTGGAGCAGTGGTAGCAACTGGAGCAGTGGTAGCAACTGGAGCAGTGGTAGCAACTGGAGCAGTGGTAGCAACTGGAGCAGTGGTAGCAACTGGAGCAGTGGTAGCAACTGGGACCACATGGACCAGTTGAACAAGTTGGTAATGGTAACTCATATGGATCGTACCCCGTTCCATCTATTATCCACCTGGTCCAGCTTATAGAAAATAAAGAGCTTTGAAGAGATGATGAATTCAAGTGCACACAAAAAGCTAGAAAGTTCTTATCTTTTTTTTTCTTCAAAAACCATAAAACTTTCACACTCTCCAGCTCATCAATTTTCTACTCACTCGTGAAAATCTAAAACAAACATATCACATTTTTTCGCAGACATTCTCAAAATTTTTTTTGCGAACAGCTGTTGTTTTTCTTTCTTTTTCTGTGTCGATAAGCGAAAATCAACAAAATCTCGTGGGTGATTTTTCTTGCGAAATTTCTCCCCTTTCCACCATCGAATCAACAAATCTCTCTGAGGATTTCCCCCATAAATCCCCATGCAATCCATTTCTTAAAAGCTCAAAACTGTTATTTTTTTGTGAAATTCGATCTGCTAACTCAGCAAATAATCTATTACAATGAAAGTTTTTCGTTCGCTCAATTGTCCGCATTGTAATTTGCCATGTAAGTTTTTTCGACAATCAAGAAGTTTTTGCTAATCAAAATTTCTGAAGTTTTAGAACGGATTTAATGAAGAAATTAGATTAAAACTGAATCAAATTCAGTAAAAACACGTTATCACTCAAAGATTAATTTTGATCAGACTTAAACTACTGTAACTAAGGGACTCTATGAGACTATTAGGCACTTCAAAGCGAGTCCCAGCTACCGCAACCTTAACGCACTTTTACAATAACTCAAGTACCTTGCTAAAGTAATACAACCTATTTATTTAGATCTAGAAACGCAATGACATAGCTATAATGGAAAAGCCATGATGTCAAGAATTAAGTTACGGTAGCTGGGAACCTCCTAGAGAGCCTGCCCGGCCCAAGTCGACGGCTCAAAAAATCTACCATTGATCAGCGTGGTGCCTGGAGTCACTCAACAAAAATCCTTTCGAAATATTTTCGATAAATTCGATAAATTAAGTTCTCCCTCACACCGATGATCCTCGTTCCCCTCGTCAACTTTTTTGTGATGTCGTCCTTTGCAGTGAATGCTTTCTAAAGGAGAGATCCCTCGACAAATCCAAGCGATCTCATCAATGCACTTTCACGAATTGTCTATCGAATCAATTAATTTTACCGCCTTATTTCCTAAATGGTTTTCGAGTTGCTTATTTGAATCTGACGATAATTCATTTCAGAGCTTCTCATCAACGAATCACTTAAGCTTTCCGCTGAAAATCAAGGCTACATTCTTGTCAAACCACTTCATTTGCCCGAATGTCCGATTTGTCAAGAGGAATGTGAGGATTGAAAGTTTTGAATTGAAAAGCTAAAAAATGATTAGAATATCTTATGATTTCGAAAACTCTGTTCGTTTTCTTTAAAATGAGCTCAGCGGTTTACCAATTTAGCGGAATGCGTAAAAGAATTTTACGAAAAAAAAGAAAAAAAGAAGAAAGTATGCGAAAAAGGAATCGTTTACTTCATAAGAAAGTATGCGAAAAAGGATTCATTTACACAAATTTCACTTTCTCATGTCAAAATCAGTTGCCCATTTTGGAAATTTTTGCATTACTTACAGCTGGTAATATAGAGAATATAGATTTCCAAAAACTTGTTCCTTTCTGTAAAAAAGGGATGAATTTTTGAAAGTTTCAGACTCAATCGATACCGAACCTTTCCAACCTTTCCGTCTTCGTTGCAATCATCTCATTTGCAATGCATGTTTTGAAATCATTCGTAAAAGTTCCGCGGAAAGCTCGGATCAATTCAAGTTCAAAGTTATGTGTCCGATTTGTCAATCTGTATGTCTTCGATCGAAAGAATGCGTGAAAAAGAACAATGCTTTAAAAAGTAAACTTTCTTAAGGTTTACCACTAAAAATCTCCTAGATTTCCAGATTTTCTCCGAGAACTTCCGGAAATGCTCAAACAAATTGAGGATTTAGAAAAAGAAGGGGTTTATTTGAAAATTTGATTTCTTTTAAACGCACTTTAGAAAGCAAATGATTCAAAAGATTGCTGTGAGAATTGCAAGAAGAGTGTTTGTCTTAAAAAATAAAACATTACCTTTTAAAATTAGACTTTAGTTCTCATTCTCGCAAATGTTCAGCTGTTTCGATTGTAATGAAAAGGTTGGAGAAATTTTAATCTGTTATCATAGCTCAAAAGATCAAAGTTCCGTTATTAATTGTAAAAGAAAATAATCGCTATATTTGCTCAAGAAATTTGCAAGCTCAAGCTCGGCTTTTTTCAGATTTGCGGTGCTTGCGCTTTTCGAAAACATCGCTCGCACACGGTTGTCGATTTGATTGTTAAGGAGGTAAACCAATTTCTGATTTGAGTTGTGCTAAGCTGTAGGATAGCTTTTTTTTACTTAAACCTAGAGTCAGGCCTTCTAGGGACCTCAATAAAGCACAGAGCGTCTGTCTCTCAATCCGAGGATGCGGGGTTCGACCCCGCCTGCAGCCATTTTTTTTTGGCGAACAGCCCTTAATTCCCAACTCTACTAGTCCAGAAGTTCGGAAAAAGACAGTACTTATAGTTAGAAGTACGACCAACTAGTCTAGTCTGTTTAGAATAGCACCAACAGAAGCAAACACACTGCTCCAACTACTTAACAGCTCCAACTACCTCCAGCTCCACTTACGTTTTTTAAAACTCAGTCGCAACTTTTAAGAGAAATCAATGAAATTCAGCTTTAGCTAGTAGAAAATCTTTGTACTAAACTTTACTGTACATTTTCATTTAGAAGTTGCTTAACGTCGTGGCAAGTCGAGCAATTTCCCGATTACTCTTTCCAGCGTGTTTACATACTTTGATCTGTTCTTTCTCGAAGTTCGAGAGCTTTGCGATGAATCACTTTGCGATTTCTGGAGGTGTTGACTGTTCTTTTTCTGCCCCTTCCTGGACGATCTCCATCGTTGCCAAGCTCCTTGTATCGCTTAATCGCTTAATCGCTCATTTAGAAGTTGCTAACCGTCGTGGCGCTTTATCTGCAAAAGTAAAAAAAATGGCATTTCAACACTCCAACTAATTATAGAGCCACTTTGATTTTTGTTTGTAGTTGTTTTTTTTGTTTTCCATTTACAGTCGACTCTCTCTATAAATGGAATGGAAGGAACCAAAAAATTTTTTCGTTATATAGAGCTTTCCATTATATAGAGTGCCGTTATACAGGGTGCCCAGAAATAACGTTGTGGGATTTTCGGCAGCCTAAAATCCTCAAAGTTTCAATTTTGGGAGACAAATTTATTTTTAACCTATTCTCTGTGACTGTTTTTATTAGTTTCTTTGTTGTTTTACTTTGTTTCAAGTCTATTCATTTTTTTATAGGATGACAAACAAGGGATCTGCCATTCTGGAGCTTCATCGTCAAGGTCAATGCGCGAGTGCGATCGCGCGATTGCTACGTGTTTCTCATCAGCTCGTCTCAAAAGCGATTAAGCGATACAAGGAGCTTGGCAACGATGGAGATCGTCCAGGAAGGGGCAGAAAAAAAAACAGTCAACACCTCCAGAAATCGCAAAGTGATTGATCGCAAAGCTCTCGAACTTCGAGAAAGAACAGATCAAAGTATATAAACACGCTGGAAAGAGTAATCGGGAAATTGCTCGACTTGCCACGACAGTTAGCAACTTCTAAATGAAAATTTACAGAAAGGCTTAGTACAAAGATTTTCTACTAGCTAAAGCTGAATTGCATTGATTTCTCTTAAAAGTTGCGACTGAGTTTTAAAAAAAAACTTAAGTGGCTCTATAATTAGTTGAAGCAGTGTAATCCAATCAGAGCAAATCGAGCTAGTCAGCTAGAAAACGTCGTGAAGCCTTGAAACTCTCTATAGAAGCAATTCAGATTGATAAGATCATTGATGAAACGAGCAAATCGGTGTCAAGCCAAATAAGTTGTTACAAAGAAATCTTCCCACAATTACATCAAGATCTCCTCGATAATATCTCCATGTTTGAAAAGGTGAGGTAAAAGGGTGAAAGATTTTTATTCTAACAAAATAATCACAAAAAAATTTCAGAGTCTTTTATCAAAAATCTCGAATATTAAGAGGGAAAACATTGAGCGCGCTAGAAAAGAAAGTTTCGATTGTCGGTCGGTTAGACATTCATTTCTATTGGATTTTCAAATTTTAGTAAACTTGGTGACGATTTTGAGCTGATCTCCGAGAAATATCTACCAACTTTACGGGAAATTAACTCAAATTTACTGGTAAAACAATGATAGAGATTTTAAGGATCAAAAATTAGTTCTCAGGATCTTCTCAATGATCCAAATTTGGGTTTCGTTCAAGTGTCAATCTTTCATGACTCAACTGATCCAAAAATTGAGGTAATGCTTTAAATCGCGAGTAGATATTTTGAGTTAAAAATGGAGAAGCTATCTTTGAACTAAAAGCTATTTAAATGCAAATTGCATCTATTCAATGCAAATGCTCGGGTACATCTATTGGGTTGGTGAATTGAAAACTGCCGGCTATTGTCACATGTGACAGTTTGAGCACTTTCTTCAAAAGAAATCCATTTTGGTGTCAATGGAAAAGTTGTAGAGAATCAAAAATCAA